>CAJNDT010001571.1:22500-49875 GCA_905221615.1 Symbiodinium sp. CCMP2592 | reverse complement strand
AAATGAGAAGTTGGTCAGAGCAACTGAATCTTGCTCGGACGTTCTTTCTTGAAACCTCCAAATTGAAAACGATTCGATATGTTGCATACAATGCAATTGCCACTTGCACACAAGATCTGGAAATCTGCACCCTAGAGCATACCTTCTCGGCCTTTTGGCTATGATCAAGTGTAGTATCTGTTCTTATCAGTGTGACCACTGATATGTCTCCAACTGGAGACTTGCTTGTCACATCTATTTTTGCTGGGGAAGTGTCTTCATGAGCTCGCTCAGAAGCCTTCACGTGTTGCGCTGGCATCGCACCAAGCCAGTGGCAGCACACCCTACTGGGGTAACTATGCGCGGCCAAGAATGGAAGAGGCGGTTGCTGCCCATTTTCTTAATTTTGCTTTTTGAAAAACTGGAATGATTATAGTTCTAGCTGCCGGTTTTCTTAATCTTGCTGCTTGCTTTTTGACAACAGGAATGATTAGTTCTAGCCACAAAATGATTCCCCGGAGGATCCAGCCTCATGCATCCTTGCGGAAGGGGCAATAGCGCTATCAGTGACGCTTAGCGGAGGTGCGCTGTTTGCTAGTTGAAAACTACTCCAATTCCCGTCAAGTTTGATCGTCAAGGTCATTCTTGCAATTTTTACGTGGGCTTCGCCCCAACAACATTGCACACTAACTGGTGACTGGTGTTCTGCAGCAAGGTTGCTGCTGTTTCTGGACGAAACCCTGCTGCATGCAGATGGTTTTGGCAGCTCCATGCATGTTGCAACGGGCTGCTTTGACTTTGACTGTTGGAAACTGCTTGCACACGTCGAGAAAACGGTGGAACTCTGAGGCTCGATCCCTAAATGTCTGTATGCTGAGCACTCTGAAGCTTGTCTGCAGAAGCCGAAAGTTCCATGCCTGGTCATCACAGCGTTCACTTCATAGCGCACCAATCTTTCGCCTTTTACTAAAGGTTGCCGTGAATGGGACGCATCAATGTGACTCACACAATTTTTGGGGAGCTCTGAGCCCCAACGAACAGAACGAACAGAGAACCAATTGCTGCCGGCGGAGCTAGGTCGGTCTGCTGCTTCTAAATCGAGCTGTGGCACATCTTTAAGCCCACACAATGTTTGGAACCTGCTCTGATCATCGATGCCAGAACACTGCACAAGTGTTCCCAGCCAAGCAAGAAGTAGAGCTTTTCGGGCTTAAAGCTTGCTAGTGCCACACTTGGTCAAAGCCAGAACCCACAGTTCTCGCTTTTATCTGATGTGTACAGGAAGTTGCGGGCCAAGACTAGGTTTATTGAGCCATCTTCTTTTTTGGGAGAAACGGAAGTCGGACTGCAAGAAAGGACCTGCAAAAATCGTCGGACTGCTTACACAGCCTACTTGAACCAAATCATGGCTTGCAAGAAAAATGCAGGTTCTGCATAAACGTACCTGGCTAGTGTTGGGCGGAGATCCAGCAGCTCGCTCTCATAGGGTCGAGCAGTTCACTGCACTCTGAGGCCTGTAACGCCTTAGGAGTCTCCGATGGAGTCATCGATAGCAGAATTTGTTGAGAGGCAACTAGCTTGTGAGCTGTTGCCAACTGACATGACGTTTGTCCTTCAAAGCCATGCTGCCCCCGAAACCTGGTTGCCCGTCTGGGGTTCTTGAAAGCGATAAGGTTTGGTTTTGTAGAGGTTACGGGATTAAAGCTTTGTTGGGGCTTGAAGCGGAGTCATGGAAAGCCCGGACCGACTTGCCCCAACTCGGACGATCTCAACCCCAAACCCGAAACCCAGACCTGCCGAAAACCACAAATTCCAAACCAACCTCAAACCCAAAATTCCAAAGCTTCCAGCGGCAGCGGACCTTTTTTTCCTTCCCAAACCCCAAACCTCGAACTCTCTTCACCCAACCCAACCCGGGACCGGACTTTTTAACTCTTAAGCCCCAAACAGCCGGACCCTGGCAATCGAACCAGCATTGGACAGTGCCATACGTAAGCCCCAAAGCTTGTCTCCGGACTCGGCCTGAACCCCCAAATTGACCCTTTCTCAAACCATCAGACCATCTTGGTTGCCAAATGCAGTTTCAACCCTTCTAAAACATGGCCTCGTACTTTCAACTCAAGAATCGAAATCCAGAGCTTCTCCACCCTGAACTCCAAATGAGAAGTTGGTCAGAGCAACTGAATCTTGCTCGGACGTTCTTTCTTGGAACCTCCAAATTGAAAACGATTCGATATGTTGCATACAATGCAATTGCCACTTGCACACAAGATCTGGAAATCTGCACCCTAGAGCATACCTTCTCGGCCTTTTGGCTATGATCAGGTGTAGTATCTGTTCTTATCAGTGTGACAACTGATATGTCTCCAACTGGAGACTTGCTTGTCACATCTATTTTTGATGGGGAAGTGTCTTCATGAGCTCGCTCAGAAGCCTTCACGTGTTGCGCTGGCATCGCACCAAGCCAGTGGCAGCACACCCTACTGGGGTAACTATGCTCGGCCAAGAATGGAAGAGGCGGTTGCTGCCCATTTTCTTAATTTTGATTTTTGAAAAACTGGAATGATTATAGTTCTAGCTGCCGGTTTTCTTAATCTTGCTGCTTGCTTTTTGACAACAGGAATGATTAGTTCTAGCCACAAAATGATTCCCTGGAGGATCCAGCCTCAGGCATCCTTGCGGAAGGGGCAATAGCGCTATCAGTGACGCTTAGCGGAGGTGCGCTGTTTGCTAGTTGAAAACTACTCCATTTCCCGTCAAGTTTGATCGTCAAGGTCATTCTTGCAATTTTTACGTGGGCTTCGGCCCAACAACATTGCACACTAACTGGTGACTGGTGTTCTGCAGCAAGGTTGCTGCTGTTTCTGGACGAAACCCTGCTGCCTGCAGATGGTTTTGGCAGCTCCATGCATGTTGCAACGGGCTGCTTTGACTTTGACTGTTGGAAACTGCTTGCACACGTCGAGAAAACGGTGGAACTCTGAGGCTCGATCCATAAATGTCTGTATGCTGAGCACTCTGAAGCTTGTCTGCAGAAGCCCAAAGTTCCATGCCTGGTCATCACAGCGTTCACTTCATAGCGCACCAATCTTTCGCCTTTTACTAAAGGTTGCCGTGAATGGGACGCATCAATGTGACTCACACAATTTTTGGGGAGCTCTGAGCTCCAACGAACAGAACGAACAGAGAACCAATTGCTGCCGGCGGAGCTAGGTCGGTCTGCTGCTTCTAAATCGAGCTCTGGCACATCTTTAAGCCCACACAATGTTTGGAACCTGCTCTGATCATCGATGCCAGAACACTGCACAAGTGTTCCCAGCCAAGCAAGAAGTAGAGCTTTTCTGGTTTAAAGCTTGCTAGTGCCACACTTGGTCAAAGCCAGAACCCACAGTTCTCGCTTTTATCTGATGTGTACAGGAAGTTGCGGGCCAAGACTAGGTTTATTGAGCCATCTTCTTTTCAGGGAGAAACGGAAGTCGGACTGCAAGAAAGGACCTGCAAAAATCGTCGGACTGCTTACACAGCCTACTTGAACCAAATCATGGCTTGCAAGAAAAATGCAGGTTCTGCATAAACTTAACTGGCTAGTGTTGGGCGGAGATCCAGCAGCTCGCTCTCATAGGGTCGAGCAGTTCACTGCACTCTGAGGCCTGTAACGCCTTAGGAGTCTCCGATGGAGTCATCCATAGCAGAACTTGTTGAGAGGCAACTAGCTTGTGAGCTGTTGCCAACTGACATGACGTTTGTCCTTCAAAGCCATGCTGCCCCCGAAACCTGGTTGCCCGTCTGGGGTTCTTGAAAGCGATAAGGTTTGGTTTTGTAGAGGTTACGGGATTAAAGCTTTGTTGGGGCTTGAAGCGGAGTCATGGAAAGCCCGGACCGACTTGCCCCAACTCGGACGATCTCAACCCCAAACCCGAAACCCAGACCTGCCGAAAACCACAAATTCCAAACCAACCTCAAACCCAAAATTCCAAAGCTTCCAGCGGCAGCGGACCTTTTTTTCCTTCCCAAACCCCAAACCTCGAACTCTCTTCACACAACCCAACCCGGGACCGGACTTTTTAACTCTTAAACCCCAAACAGCCGGACCCTGGCAATCGAACCAGCATTGGACAGTGCCATACGTAAGCCCCAAAGCTTGTCTCCGGACTCGGCCTGAACCCCCAAATTGACCCTTTCTCAACCCATCAGACCATCTTGGTTGCCAAATGCAGTTTCAACCCTTCTAAAACATGGCCTCGTACTTTCAACTCAAGACTCGAAATCCAGAGCTTCTCCACCCTGAACTCCAAATGAGAAGTTGGTCAGAGCAACTGAATCTTGCTCGGACGTTCTTTTTTGGAACCTCCAAATTGAAAACGATTCGATATGTTGCATACAATGCAATTGCCACTTGCACACAAGATCTGGAAATCTGCACCCTAGAGCATACCTTCTCGGCCTTTTGGCTATGATCAAGTGTAGTATCTGTTCTTATCCGTGTGACAACTGATATGTCTCCAACTGGAGACTTGCTTGTCACATCTATTTTTGCTGGGGAAGTGTCTTCATGAGCTCGCTCAGAAGCCTTCACGTGTTGCGCTGGCATCGCACCAAGCCAGTGGCAGCACACCCTACTGGGGTAACTATGCTCGGCCAAGAATGGAAGAGGCGGTTGCTGCCCATTTTCTGAATTTTGCTTTTTGAAAAACTGGAATGATTATAGTTCTAGCTGCCGGTTTTCTTAATCTTGCTGCTTGCTTTTTGACAACAGGAATGATTAGTTCTAGCCACAAAATGATTCCCCGGAGGATCCAGCCTCAGGCATCCTTGCGGAAGGCGCAATAGCGCTATCAGTGACGCTTAGCGGAGGTGCGCTGTTTGCTAGTTGAAAACTACTCCAATTCCCGTCAAGTTTGATCGTCAAGGTCATTCTTGCAATTTTTACGTGGGCTTCGGCCCAACAACATTGCACACTAACTGGTGACTGGTGTTCTGCAGCAAGGTTGCTGCTGTTTCTGGACGAAACCCTGCTGCATGCAGATGGTTTTGGCAGCTCCATGCATGTTGCAACGGGCTGCTTTGACTTTGACTGTTGGAAACTGCTTGCACACGTCGAGAAAACGGTGGAACTCTGAGGCTCGATCCATAAATGTCTGTATGCTGAGCACTCTGAAGCTTGTCTGCAGAAGCCGAAAGTTCCATGCCTGGTCATCACAGCGTTCACTTCATAGCGCACCAATCTTTCGCCTTTTACTAAAGGTTGCCGTGAATGGGACGCATCAATGTGACTCACACAATTTTTGGGGAGCTCTGAGCTCCAACGAACAGAACGAACAGAGAACCAATTGCTGCCGGCGGAGCTAGGTCGGTCTGCTGCTTCTAAATCGAGCTGTGGCACATCTTTAAGCCCACACAATGTTTGGAACCTGCTCTGATCATCGATGCCAGAACACTGCACAAGTGTTCCCAGCCAAGCAAGAAGTAGAGCTTTTCGGGTTTAAAGCTTGCTAGTGCCACACTTGGTCAAAGCCAGAACCCACAGTTCTCGCTTTTATCTGATGTGTACAGGAAGTTGCGGGCCAAGACTAGGTTTATTGAGCCATCTTCTTTTCAGGGAGAAACGGAAGTCGGACTGCAAGAAAGGACCTGCAAAAATCGTCGGACTGCTTACACAGCCTACTTGAACCAAATCATGGCTTGCAAGAAAAATGCAGGTTCTGCATAAACTTACCTGGCTAGTGTTGGGCGGAGATCCAGCAGCTCGCTCTCATAGGGTCGAGCAGTTCACTGCACTCTGAGGCCTGTAACGCCTTAGGAGTCTCCGATGGAGTCATCCATAGCAGAATTTGTTGAGAGGCAACTAGCTTGTGAGCTGTTGCCAACTGACATGACGTTTGTCCTTCAAAGCCATGCTGCCCCCGAAACCTGGTTGCCCGTCTGGGGTTCTTGAAAGCGATAAGGTTTGGTTTTGTAGAGGTTACGGGATTAAAGCTTTGTTGGGGCTTGAAGCGGAGTCATGGAAAGCCCGGACCGACTTGGCCCAACTCGGACGATCTCAACCCCAAACCCGAAACCCAGACCTGCCGAAAACCACAAATTCCAAACCAACCTCAAACCCAAAATTCCAAAGCTTCCAGCGGCAGCGACCTTTTTTTCCTTCCCAAACCCCAAACCTCGAACTCTCTTCACCCAACCCAACCCGGGACCGGACTTTTTAACTCTTAAACCCCAAACAGCCGGACCCTGGCAATCGAACCAGCATTGGACAGTGCCATACGTAAGCCCCAAAGCTTGTCTCCGGACTCGGCCTGAACCCCCAAATTGACCCTTTCTCAAACCATCAGACCATCTTGGTTGCCAAATGCAGTTTCAACCCTTCTAAAACATGGCCTCGTACTTTCAACTCAAGACTCGAAATCCAGAGCTTCTCCACCCTGAACTCCAAATGAGAAGTTGGTCAGAGCAACTGAATCTTGCTCGGACGTTCTTTCTTGGAACCTCCAAATTGAAAACGATTCGATATGTTGCATACAATGCAATTGCCACTTGCACACAAGATCTGGAAATCTGCACCCTAGAGCATACCTTCTCGGCCTTTTGGCTATGATCAAGTGTAGTATCTGTTCTTATCAGTGTGACAACTGATATGTCTCCAACTGGAGACTTGCTTGTCACATCTATTTTTGCTGGGGAAGTGTCTTCATGAGCTCGCTCAGAAGCCTTCACGTGTTGCGCTGGCATCGCACCAAGCCAGTGGCAGCACACCCTACTGGGGTAACTATGCTCGGCCAAGAATGGAAGAGGCGGTTGCTGCCCATTTTCTTAATTTTGCTTTTTGAAAAACTGGAATGATTATAGTTCTAGCTGCCGGTTTTCTTAATCTTGCTGCTTGCTTTTTGACAACAGGAATGATTAGTTCTAGCCACAAAATGATTCCCCGGAGGATCCAGCCTCAGGCATCCTTGCGGAAGGGGCAATAGCGCTATCAGTGACGCTTAGCGGAGGTGCGCTGTTTGCTAGTTGAAAACTACTCCAATTCCCGTCAAGTTTGATCGTCAAGGTCATTCTTGCAATTTTTACGTGGGCTTCGGCCCAACAACATTGCACACTAACTGGTGACTGGTGTTCTGCAGCAAGGTTGCTGCTGTTTCTGGACGAAACCCTGCTGCATGCAGATGGTTTTGGCAGCTCCATGCATGTTGCAACGGGCTGCTTTGACTTTGACTGTTGGAAACTGCTTGCACACGTCGAGAAAACGGTGGAACTCTGAGGCTCGATCCATAAATGTCTGTATGCTGAGCACTTTGAAGCTTGTCTGCAGAAGCCAAAAGTTCCATACCTGGTCATCACAGCGTTCACTTCATAGCGCACTAATCTTCCGCCTTTTACTAAAGGTTGGGAACACGACAACGGGACACCGATCAGTGGATTTGCTCCGCGAAGGAAGCAGAAGTCAAAAAGGCCACGGTCCTGTCAGGACCGTGGCCTTTTTGACTTCTGCTTCCTTCGCTCCGCGAATCCACTGATCGGTGTCCCGTTGCCGTGAATGGGACGCATCAATGTGACTCACACAATTTTTGGGGAGCTCTGAGCTCCAACGAACAGAGAACCAATTGCTGCCGGCGGAGCTAGGTCGGTTTGCTGCTTCTAAATCGAGCTGTGGCACATCTTTAAGCCCACACAATGTTTGGAACCTGCTCTGATCATCGATGCCAGAACACTGCACAAGTGTTCCCAGCCAAGCAAGAAGTACAGCTTTTCGGGTTCAAAGCTTGCTAGTGCCACACCTGGTCAAAGCCAGAACCCACAGTTCTCGCTTTTATCTGATGTGTACAGGAAGTTGCGGGCCAAGACTAGGTTTATTGAGCCATCTTCTTTTCAGGGAGAAACGGAAGTCGGACTGCAAGAAAGGACCTGCAAAAATCGTCGGACTGCTTACACAGCCTACTTGAACCAAATCATGGCTTGCAAGAAAAATGCAGGTTCTGCATAAACTTACCTGGCTAGTGTTGGGCGGAGATCCAGCAGCTCGCTCTCATAGGGTCGAGCAGTTCACTGCACTCTGAGGCCTGTAACGCCTTAGGAGTCTCCGATGGAGTCATCCATAGCAGAATTTGTTGAGAGGCAACTAGCTTGTGAGCTGTTGCCAACTGACATGACGTTTGTCCTTCAAAGCCATGCTGCCCCCGAAACCTGGTTGCCCGTCTGGGGTTCTTGAAAGCGATAAGGTTTGGTTTTGTAGAGGTTACGGGATTAAAGCTTTGTTGGGGCTTGAAGCGGAGTCATGGAAAGCCCGGACCGACTTGGCCCAACTCGGACGATCTCAACCCCAAACCCGAAACCCAGACCTGCCGAAAACCACAAATTCCAAACCAACCTCAAACCCAAAATTCCAAAGCTTCCAGCGGCAGCGGACCTTTTTTTCCTTCCCAAACCCCAAACCTCGAACTCTCTTCACCCAACCCAACCCGGGACCGGACTTTTTAACTCTTAAACCCCAAACAGCCGGACCCTGGCAATCGAACCAGCATTGGACAGTGCCATACGTAAGCCCCAAAGCTTGTCTCCGGACTCGGCCTGAACCCCCAAATTGACCCTTTCTCAAACCATCAGACCATCTTGGTTGCCAAATGCAGTTTCAACCCTTCTAAAACATGGCCTCGTACTTTCAACTCAAGACTCGAAATCCAGAGCTTCTCCACCCTGAACTCCAAATGAGAAGTTGGTCAGAGCAACTGAATCTTGCTCGGACGTTCTTTCTTGGAACCTCCAAATTGAAAACGATTCGATATGTTGCATACAATGCAATTGCCACTTGCACACAAGATCTGGAAATCTGCACCCTAGAGCATACCTTCTCGGCCTTTTGGCTATGATCAAGTGTAGTATCTGTTCTTATCAGTGTGACAACTGATATGTCTCCAACTGGAGACTTGCTTGTCACATCTATTTTTGCTGGGGAAGTGTCTTCATGAGCTCGCTCAGAAGCCTTCACGTGTTGCGCTGGCATCGCACCAAGCCAGTGGCAGCACACCCTACTGGGGTAACTATGCTCGGCCAAGAATGGAAGAGGCGGTTGCTGCCCATTTTCTTAATTTTGCTTTTTGAAAAACTGGAATGATTATAGTTCTAGCTGCCGGTTTTCTTAATCTTGCTGCTTGCTTTTTGACAACAGGAATGATTAGTTCTAGCCACAAAATGATTCCCCGGAGGATCCAGCCTCAGGCATCCTTGCGGAAGGGGCAATAGCGCTATCAGTGACGCTTAGCGGAGGTGCGCTGTTTGCTAGTTGAAAACTACTCCAATTCCCGTCAAGTTTGATCGTCAAGGTCATTCTTGCAATTTTTACGTGGGCTTCGGCCCAACAACATTGCACACTAACTGGTGACTGGTGTTCTGCAGCAAGGTTGCTGCTGTTTCTGGACGAAACCCTGCTGCATGCAGATGGTTTTGGCAGCTCCATGCATGTTGCAACGGGCTGCTTTGACTTTGACTGTTGGAAACTGCTTGCACACGTCGAGAAAACGGTGGAACTCTGAGGCTCGATCCATAAATGTCTGTATGCTGAGCACTCTGAAGCTTGTCTGCAGAAGCCGAAAGTTCCATGCCTGGTCATCACAGCGTTCACTTCATAGCGCACCAATCTTTCGCCTTTTACTAAAGGTTGCCGTGAATGGGACGCATCAATGTGACTCACACAATTTTTGGGGAGCTCTGAGCTCCAACGAACAGAACGAACAGAGAACCAATTGCTGCCGGCGGAGCTAGGTCGGTCTGCTGCTTCTAAATCGAGCTGTGGCACATCTTTAAGCCCACACAATGTTTGGAACCTGCTCTGATCATCGATGCCAGAACACTGCACAAGTGTTCCCAGCCAAGCAAGAAGTAGAGCTTTTCGGGTTTAAAGCTTGCTAGTGCCACACTTGGTCAAAGCCAGAACCCACAGTTCTCGCTTTTATCTGATGTGTACAGGAAGTTGCGGGCCAAGACTAGGTTTATTGAGCCATCTTCTTTTCAGGGAGAAACGGAAGTCGGACTGCAAGAAAGGACCTGCAAAAATCGTCGGACTGCTTACACAGCCTACTTGAACCAAATCATGGCTTGCAAGAAAAATGCAGGTTCTGCATAAACTTACCTGGCTAGTGTTGGGCGGAGATCCAGCAGCTCGCTCTCATAGGGTCGAGCAGTTCACTGCACTCTGAGGCCTGTAACGCCTTAGGAGTCTCCGATGGAGTCATCCATAGCAGAATTTGTTGAGAGGCAACTAGCTTGTGAGCTGTTGCCAACTGACATGACGTTTGTCCTTCAAAGCCATGCTGCCCCCGAAACCTGGTTGCCCGTCTGGGGTTCTTGAAAGCGATAAGGTTTGGTTTTGTAGAGGTTACGGGATTAAAGCTTTGTTGGGGCTTGAAGCGGAGTCATGGAAAGCCCGGACCGACTTGGCCCAACTCGGACGATCTCAACCCCAAACCCGAAACCCAGACCTGCCGAAAACCACAAATTCCAAACCAACCTCAAACCCAAAATTCCAAAGCTTCCAGCGGCAGCGGACCTTTTTTTCCTTCCCAAACCCCAAACCTCGAACTCTCTTCACCCAACCCAACCCGGGACCGGACTTTTTAACTCTTAAACCCCAAACAGCCGGACCCTGGCAATCGAACCAGCATTGGACAGTGCCATACGTAAGCCCCAAAGCTTGTCTCCGGACTCGGCCTGAACCCCCAAATTGACCCTTTCTCAAACCATCAGACCATCTTGGTTGCCAAATGCAGTTTCAACCCTTCTAAAACATGGCCTCGTACTTTCAACTCAAGACTCGAAATCCAGAGCTTCTCCACCCTGAACTCCAAATGAGAAGTTGGTCAGAGCAACTGAATCTTGCTCGGACGTTCTTTCTTGGAACCTCCAAATTGAAAACGATTCGATATGTTGCATACAATGCAATTGCCACTTGCACACAAGATCTGGAAATCTGCACCCTAGAGCATACCTTCTCGGCCTTTTGGCTATGATCAAGTGTAGTATCTGTTCTTATCAGTGTGACAACTGATATGTCTCCAACTGGAGACTTGCTTGTCACATCTATTTTTGCTGGGGAAGTGTCTTCATGAGCTCGCTCAGAAGCCTTCACGTGTTGCGCTGGCATCGCACCAAGCCAGTGGCAGCACACCCTACTGGGGTAACTATGCTCGGCCAAGAATGGAAGAGGCGGTTGCTGCCCATTTTCTTAATTTTGCTTTTTGAAAAACTGGAATGATTATAGTTCTAGCTGCCGGTTTTCTTAATCTTGCTGCTTGCTTTTTGACAACAGGAATGATTAGTTCTAGCCACAAAATGATTCCCCGGAGGATCCAGCCTCAGGCATCCTTGCGGAAGGGGCAATAGCGCTATCAGTGACGCTTAGCGGAGGTGCGCTGTTTGCTAGTTGAAAACTACTCCAATTCCCGTCAAGTTTGATCGTCAAGGTCATTCTTGCAATTTTTACGTGGGCTTCGGCCCAACAACATTGCACACTAACTGGTGACTGGTGTTCTGCAGCAAGGTTGCTGCTGTTTCTGGACGAAACCCTGCTGCATGCAGATGGTTTTGGCAGCTCCAGCTCCATGCATGTTGCAACGGGCTGCTTTGACTTTGACTGTTGGAAACTGCTTGCACACGTCGAGAAAACGGTGGAACTCTGAGGCTCGATCCATAAATGTCTGTATGCTGAGCACTCTGAAGCTTGTCTGCAGAAGCCGAAAGTTCCATGCCTGGTCATCACAGCGTGCACTTCATAGCGCACCAATCTTTCGCCTTTTACTAAAGGTTGCCGTGAATGGGACGCATCAATGTGACTCACACAATTTTTGGGGAGCTCTGAGCTCCAACGAACAGAACGAACAGAGAACCAATTACTGCCGGCGGAGCTAGGTCGGTCTGCTGCTTCTAAATCGAGCTGTGGCACATCTTTAAGCCCACACAATGTTTGGAACCTGCTCTGATCATCGATGCCAGAACACTGCACAAGTGTTCCCAGCCAAGCAAGAAGTAGAGCTTTTCGGGTTTAAAGCTTGCTAGTGCCACACTTGGTCAAAGCCAGAACCCACAGTTCTCGCTTTGATCTGATGTGTACAGGAAGTTGCGGGCCAAGACTAGGTTTATTGAGCCATCTTCTTTTCAGGGAGAAACGGAAGTCGGACTGCAAGAAAGGACCTGCAAAAATCGTCGGACTGCTTACACAGCCTACTTGAACCAAATCATGGCTTGCAAGAAAAATGCAGGTTCTGCATAAACTTACCTGGCTAGTGTTGGGCGGAGATCCAGCAGCTCGCTCTCATAGGGTCGAGCAGTTCACGGCACTCTGAGGCCTGTAACGCCTTAGGAGTCTCCGATGGAGTCATCCATAGCAGAATTTGTTGAGAGGCAACTAGCTTGTGAGCTGTTGCCAACTGACATGACGTTTGTCCTTCAAAGCCATGCTGCCCCGGAAACCTGGTTGCCCGTCTGGGGTTCTTGAAAGCGATAAGGTTTGGTTTTGTAGAGGTTACGGGATTAAAGCTTTGTTGGGGCTTGAAGCGGAGTCATGGAAAGCCCGGACCGACTTGGCCCAACTCGGACGATCTCAACCCCAAACCCGCCGAAAACCACAAATTCCAAACCAACCTCAAACCCAAAATTCCAAAGCTTCCAGCGGCAGCGGACCTTTTTTTCCTTCCCAAACCCCAAACCTCGAACTCTCTTCACCCAACCCAACCCGGGACCGGACTTTTTAACTCTTAAACCCCAAACAGCCGGACCCTGGCAATCGAACCAGCATTGGACAGTGCCATACGTAACCCCCAAAGCTTGTCTCCGGACTCGGCCTGAACCCCCAAATTGACCCTTTCTCAAACCATCAGACCATCTTGGTTGCCAAATGCAGTTTCAACCCTTCTAAAACATGGCCTCGTACTTTCAACTCAAGACTCGAAATCCAGAGCTTCTCCACCCTGAACTCCAAATGAGAAGTTGGGCAGAGCAACTGAATCTTGCTCGGACGTTCTTTCTTGGAACCTCCAAATTGAAAACGATTCGATATGTTGCATACAATGCAATTGCCACTTGCACACAAGATCTGGAAATCTGCACCCTAGAGCATACCTTCTCGGCCTTTTGGCTATGATCAAGTGTAGTATCTGTTCTTATCAGTGTGACAACTGATATGTCTCCAACTGGAGACTTGCTTGTCACATCTATTTTTGCTGGGGAAGTGTCTTCAGGAGCTCGCTCAGAAGCCTTCACGTGTTGCGCTGGCATCGCACCAAGCCAGTGGCAGCACACCCTACTGGGGTAACTATGCTCGGCCAAGAATGGAAGAGGCGGTTGCTGCCCATTTTCTGAATTTTGCTTTTTGAAAAACTGGAATGATTATAGTTCTAGCTGCCGGTTTTCTTAATCTTGCTGCTTGCCTTTTGACAACAGGAATGATTAGTTCTAGCCACAAAATGATTCCCCGGAGGATCCAGCCTCAGGCATCCTTGCGGAAGGGGCAATAGCGCTATCAGTGACGCTTAGCGGAGGTGCGCTGTTTGCTAGTTGAAAACTACTCCAATTTCCGTCAAGTTTGATCGTCAAGGTCATTCTTGCAATTTTTACGTGGGCTTCGGCCCAACAACATTGCACACTAACTGGTGACTGGTGTTCTGCAGCAAGGTTGCTGCTGTTTCTGGACGAAACCCTGCTGCATGCAGATGGTATTGGCAGCTCCATGCATGTTGCAACGGGCTGCTTTGACTTTGACTGTTGGAAACTGCTTGCACACGTCGAGAAACGGTGGAACTCTGAGGCTCGATCCATAAATGTCTGTATGCTGAGCACTCTGAAGCTTGTCTGCAGAAGCCGAAAGTTCCATGCCTGGTCATCACAGCGTTCACTTCATAGCGCACCAATCTTTCGCCTTTTACTAAAGGTTGCCGTGAATGGGTCGCATCAATGTGACTCACACAATTTTTGGGGAGCTCTGAGCTCCAACGAACAGAACGAACAGAGAACCAATTGCTGCCGGCGGAGCTAGGTCGGTCTGCTGCTTCTAAATCGAGCTGTGGCACATCTTTACGCCCACACAATGTTTGGAACCTGCTCTGATCATCGATGCCAGAACACTGCACAAGTGTTCCCAGCCAAGCAAGAAGTAGAGCTTTTCGGGTTTAAAGCTTGCTAGTGCCACACTTGGTCAAAGCCAGAACCCCCAGTTCTCGCTTTTATCTGATGTGTACAGGAAGTTGCGGGCCAAGACTAGGTTTATTGAGCCATCTTCTTTTCAGGGAGAAACGGAAGTCGGACTGCAAGAAAGGACCTGCAAAAATCGTCGTACTGCTTACACAGCCTACTTGAACCAAATCATGGCTTGCAAGAAAAATGCAGGTTCTAAAGGGGGGTCCAACCACCCCGAGGAGATCCCACCCGAGACGGTAAGCGAGGCTGCCTTCCGGTTCCATCTCAACAGCTTCGCCGAAGGCCACGATAGCCTCTTCGGCATCCTCGACGTTCTCCGCCGCACTGCAGGCGAGGGCGAGCCGCTCTGCAATGGGCTGCATCGGAGAGGGCCTTGCAGAAGCTGCAGGGCGACGTTTTCGATCTCCTCCCCTAGTAGCCTTGGTGAGGGATTGAGAGCGAGGGCCCGTTGAGACCTCAGGTCCTCCGGGGAGAAACGCCCCGTGTGCGGCTGTATCGGGTGCTGCTCGGAGCTCTCGGTGGCTGAAATCCCTCCCTCGCCCGTGAGGGAGTGTCCGCTGGGACATGAGAAACGCTCCCCGTCGGACAGAGGGTCGAGGGGTGAGGTTCCTTGGGCCTAAGGGCCACTCCTGAGCAGTGCAAGCAGCCCGTGAGGTAGTCGCTGATTTCCAGACAGGGACCGTTGCACAACGGGCAAGGTTTGAGGCACGACGCCTCGTGCCCTAGAGCCCTGGTCCCATCCTCTGGGCCTGTCTGAAGCCAGGGCCCTTCTGTGCTGCCCCGTGGCCTGTTGTGGCCGGATGCGGCCACCTTGGCCTAGGCTGGGGGCTGAGGTTGCTTGAGAACCAGGAGTGGGGACCACGTCCTGCAGGCGCAAAACATATGTAGCTGGGCTCAGGGACTCCGAGTGCACCTGGGCCTTGGGCAGGTTGTTGCCCTCCGGGGGCTGCCATGCTGCCCAGAAAATGGCGTTGGACCTGCGGATCCTGCGTGCCTGGTGAGCGTGACGGCTGCGGCGGTTGCCGAAGTGCTGTGGTCCGCGCCTGCATCCGGGAAGCCGGTTTGGCCGAAAACCTGTCCGGGGAGTGGTGTCCACGATCCCCTTGTCAGGCTCTGAGGCCTGGGAGGGTGAACACACCTCCGAGTTGGTTAAAAACTGCTGTGGCGCAGCCACGCAAAACGATGAAAGAAAGAACTTGGGGCCACTGACACAGCTATCCACTGAGGGCGGGGCTCCCTGTTGTCGTTTGCAAAACTGACGGCTACGACGTGCCGGAAGGACAAAATCATGAGGGGTGTTTTGGCCTCCCTCTTCGGCGGGTGCTGGAGTGGGAAAACCACTTCCATGGAGGCTCACTCCCTACTCTGTGACCTGCTTGGTGTTCTCCTCCTCGCCGGCCATGGTCTCCCCGTTCTTCGGGGGAGTGCGGCTTTGCTGGCGGCCGCCTGTCCCGTCAGCCCCCTTACCCTGCTGGGTCGTTGGCTGCGTGCCTTGCAAGCCAAGGTGGAAGGCAGGCAGCCCCGGAGGCGCACCCACATCGGGCACCACTTCTCCTGCTGCTCGTCAGAGAGGGTCAAGCCCAGGATGGTGACCAGTTCGTCCACATCCATTGGGAGTGACAGGCACGTCCTGTACCCCGGTAGGGGTGCCCACAGCCTTTGTGAGCTCGAGCTTGGCCTTTTCCACCGCATTCTCTGCCTCGTGGATCTTATTCCTTCGCCTCCTCTATGCTCTCCAGTAGCTTGATCTTCTTGTGGATCAGCACGCGGAGGCGGGAGCTGGCCTTGGTAAGGTCCTTGTTGGATTGCATGGCCTTTTCTCCTGGGGACGGCTCCGGGCCCGTGGTTGCCTCCACCAGCGCAGTGCGGATGTCCTCCGGCAGCTCATCCTGGCGCTGTACCAACAGGCTCAGGAGAGGGTCGGTCTGGGACTCGACCGCCTCCTTCTGCTTGGGAGGTCCTTTCCATCCCGCTTGTGTGAGGCGCGCACGCGCATCCTCCGGGATTTGATCCCAGATTGTTGTGACGGCGCGCTTCAAGCGGCGTTCCTCCTCGCGCCTTTCCTTCTTGTCGGCGCCGCGCTGAGGAGAAGGAGAGGGGGTCTTCGGTGGCCGCGGGCTGCCGTTCTGCTTAAGAGCAGGTGCCGGCCACTTCTTGCCACACTGGCAGTAAGGGCTACTGTGCACCTTGTCTGCCCACGTCCACGCCCCGCACTTGCACACGAGGTACTGGCGCTTCTGGCCCATGGCTGAGGAGTGATTGCTCACTTCCTTGCTGCCTTCTTGGCCGGTCAAGGCGGAGGGAAGACCCTATCCGCTGCGGCCTCACGAAAAGCAAGGGGTGGAAGCCACTCCCAAGCCAGGGCACTATGGCTCAAAAGGAGGCTAAAGCTGGGATTATGAGGGCCTCGAACCTGGTCGCACAGCCGGTTGAAAGCCCCAAACCCGTTCACACAGCACTCACTACGCCACAAAAGTGGCACTCGAGCCGAAAACTTGAGCCATTCCTTTTCCTTTTGATCTTCCTCTACCACCTTTTCCTTTTCCGTATCCTCTGCCCTTTCCTTTGTCCTTTCCTTTTCCATAAGGGTTTCCTTTTCCTCCTTTGTCACCTTTTCCTTTTCCATCTCCTTTACCTTTCCTCATGTGCAATCTATCGAGTTCCATCGGAATTGGTCCTTGGTAAGTCTTGTTGCTTGAGTGTGACGTTGGGTCTGGAACACTTAACGATCCTAAGATGTTTCCAGCTGACCATGTCTGATTGCTTCTTTCATATTGTAGCAGCTTTGCTCTTAACTCTTCGTACGTGGTCTTATCAGTGATATCAACCATCACATGCTGCTTGTGGTGCTGCGGTATTCCTTTCAGCAGTGTACCAATCTTCAAGTTTTCATCATACTTCTGGCCTGAGAGCTTTTCGTACTCTGCTGTGAGCTTCTCGTAAGTCAGGACATAGTCCATCAACGATGCTCCTTTGCTCATGGCTGGGAATCCAACCAATGCCTGAGCCATTGCTAGACTCCTTGAACGAGATGTCGGCTCTAATTCAGCCGTCAACTTTCTCCACACTTCAAATCCATTCATCCCGCTCACGCTTCTTAGCACTTTCAGAGGTCTGTTTCTCAAGTAACTGCTTAACACTGAGTAAAGCTTTGTTCCTCTGTTCACCCTTCCTTGTTCATTGTTGAAGAATGTATTTGTCACCTCCATTGTTATCGCGGCTCCTTGTTCTTCTGCCGACTTCAGGTCCTTTAGGAATTCTTGGTCCATGAACGCTAAGAAGTTCTTGAACGTAAATGACCAGTCACTCCATTGTGACACTTCTTCTTCAATCGTTGCTGGATTAAATGATTCCGGTGGCTTGAGGATCTTACCTCCAGTATCAAAACTTACTGAGGCTGGCTGGCCTCCCGTAGGGGCTGCCTTCGGTGATGCTTGGGCTTTCGCCAGTGCATCCATTGCTGTTGTCAATTGCGCTTGCTGCATTGCTGTTCCTTGCGC
Source organism: Symbiodinium sp. CCMP2592 (assembly GCA_905221615.1). Lineage (NCBI taxonomy): Eukaryota > Dinophyceae > Suessiales > Symbiodiniaceae > Symbiodinium > Symbiodinium sp. CCMP2592. Next base: position 32,218 of record CAJNDT010001571.1, on the reverse strand, counting down.
AACTCTTGCCATAGCTTCTGTAGCTTGACCTAGTGTAGTCATCAGCTGTTCCAACCTCACCTGCTGGGGGTTCGGCTGGCGCTGTGGCTGTTGAGCTTGTTGTTGCTCTTGCATCTTTCCAACACTTTGGCAGGTCCTTATATATCTGGCCCAAGGTCTTCACTTCCACGCTTTTCTCCGACTTCGCAAGGTGCTCTTGGCTTAGCCGTAACTCCTCGCTGTTCTCCGACAGGATGCTCTTGGTAAACCGTAACTTCCTGTTCCACACTTTTCACCTTTTCCAGCTCGTGGCTGGCTTCCCTGGATCTTTGCTTGATCAGCTGCTGGCCTTTGCCAACAGCTCCGCTACCATGAAAGTTTAAACCCTTAGCCTTAAACCAGTATCCTTGTTACAGCACGGCGCGAGCTTCAGATTCTTTTCTCACTACACGCTCTGCTGTCAGGCTGTCTTGAGCCTACGTTTGACCTACGGAGATACGCAGTGAAACTTGCGGTAAATTGGGCATGAGGGAAAATTGAACATTCTGTTACAAGAAGAAGCCGCGCGAGGCAGAGTGAGCTGCAACGTGGCCAACAAAGGCCTCACAAAAGGCTTTGGGGTAGCTGCCATCCAACCGAAAACCTGAGCCTGGAGGCTTGCCATGGCTTACACAACCGGGGAAGGGGCCGCCCATGGACTGAAAAAACATCCCGGTTGGTCACGAGGAGGGTCTTGCGATTGTAGAAGCACCGAAGAAGCATGCAGTCACGGTGACTTGTGGCAAAGAACGTCGAAGCTGAGCAAAGGCTGGTAGCTCCCAAACGGCAGATCCGATGGGATGCTTGACAGAGACACCAACCGAAGGAAAGGATGCAAGGACCTTCTGAAGCAAAGTTGCAACGTTGTCGAAGATAGCGTTAGCCGCCAGCACGCGTGAGGCTCCGGGCTCCTGCAAGTTGGGCAGACCTCTGGGAGAGGCGAAGCTTCGAAAGACACGACCAGTCGTGCCAGTTGGCAGGGAGAAGTGCATCCAAGCGACAGCTCGATTCCGTAGCACGTTCTCTAGAAACTGAAGCGTGAGCGATTCTCGCAAGTCAAGGCGCAGCACATGTGCATACGCCCGGGGAACCTTGTGACCTGCATCAATGGGCAGAATGTCGAACCCTGCCTCTCGAGCGACACTTGAAAGGAGGGCTGAGCCGCGCATACCTCGATGAACAAAGGTTTCTCGAAAAGTCGCGCCTTTCCGGGCTCCTCAGCCAAGCCGACAAGCGAAGGCGAAGGAGGGACATGATTGGCAGATGGCTCGGCACTCGCACGAGGATGCGCCGCTACGGCGGGCACAAATCGGAAGGGCTTGGGAGCCTAAACCCCAAAGACGTCAGGGTTGCAAGCTTATCGCCGTCAAGCTCAGTGAAATAATGCAGAAGGCAACCAAGACAACCCTGGAACCCTTCCACGGCAGAACGAAGTGCGTCAGCTTGTCTGGACGGAACTTGACACAGTCGCCAACCCACTCCAGCGGGCCACCGATTACTTCTTTGCCGTCTAGTACCTGCCTGTCGTCGCCATGCCCCTCAACCCACAACTCACCCCCTGAGAAGGTGCTCAAAGGGAAAACGTAATTCTCGCAAGAGTGGTTTTGCAGATCTCTATCCTCGAAGAGCACAGTGACGGTGCTGAAAGTACACTCGGGGGCCTTCGCACGCACGAAGGCGGTAAGAGCAAGAGTCACAAAAGGATGCAGGCCGCACGTCTTGCGTATGTTCACGGCTCCGCCATGCACGCATGCACGCATGCACCCGTGCTAAAAGACTTGGCAGCTTCATCTCTGAGAGAGGGGCTCATAGGCAGCTTGCGTGCCAAAGCGAGCACGTCGTCCTTAGAGGGCAATCCTTTAGCGAGGATCGCAGCGGCAAAGGCCTCAGGCGAGCCAACCTGTGGCTCAGCATGTTTCGTCATCAATCCACTTCTCAGTTGCTCGAACTCAATCCAAAAACTCGCTGTTGGGGCATGAACAAGCACTCCGCTGGGCATGCGAAAAACTAATGTCCTGAACTAAGCTCGCACTCGAAATCTCACACGATGAATCAAGAGAAGCTCGCACACGTTTGTGGGCAGCTTCTGGGACTGCCTCTGAGGCAGTCGATAACGCCTTAGAGGCGAATTCTGTGCCCTCTTGTCGGGCCTCGGAGGCACGACAAGGATCGCTGGCACCTCGCTTGCAAGCCGTGACTAGTCACGACTGCTTTGCAGCTTTTGCCCTCTCGGGGCAATCAACCGCTGCATGGCTCTTGCCACACTTGGGCCAGGCGCATATGCGCAAGCCTTTGCTGCACCTCCCCCTGGTCACGACCTCCTGGCACGTTTTCAGGTTGAAGCCATAACAGATGCTTTCGCCGGCATTGGTATGCGAGCGACAACCTTCCAGGCCAGCGGGGAGTCTCGACGAAGCTCGAAACTTGTTCTTTCCTTTTCCCTTGCCCTTGCGCGTGGGCACCCAGTGATCGGTATTCACACCAGTAGGTGTGTAAGGACCTGGCCTGGTGTCCTTGATCTGTGGCGCATGCCCAGAAGGCCTGGGCATCGGCTGCAAGATATGCAGCACCTCTGGGGCCATCCATGTGTCTTCGAATACGATGTCCAGTGGACGACCACTGGGAGTGGCCTGAATGCCGGAGCGCGTTCTTTCAGCTAAGAGCTGAAATAGTTCCCTGTCTGCAAGCTGAATCTGAAGCTGATTGAATGTAGTTTGGACGTGCGTCTGAGGCACCTGGTCCAAGCGAGCACACAACAAACGCTCCACCCACTTTGCATGAAGACTGTAGTCAAGCAAGTTTCCCATTTCCATTGCAATTCCTCTTCGAGTAAGGGCGAACTGGAGCAGCAACTCGGTGGTCGTCTCCGCCTTTGCAGCTTCACCCTTTTCTGTCTTCAGTCTGCCTGAAGAGTCTACTGACAAGACCGTCTCCTTTTTTGAGCTGCTGGTGACCTCCTGCTCTTTCGACGTGAGACGATCCCACTCAATGAAATGCAGGCGATTCTGCTCGTAGAGAGCCACAAAGGCGTCTACTAAGCTGTCTGACGGCTCCAACCGGTTTCGAATGTCCAACCCTGGCAACCGCTTTGCGATCTTGTTGTGCCGCTCTGCCCTTTTATCGCCTTCATCTCAGCCGTCGTGACTGAGAAGGCCTCGTGGAAAAGCCTTCTGAATGCAGACTTCTGCCCTAGATCCGGCTCGTCCCCCAGGGCATCCTTCAAGGCACGAATCAATTCAGCATCGTCCCCCGAGCCTGGGGTGTAAGAGCTCCAACTCAGGAGTACTCCGGCCCTCGCTTGAGGTGTGACTCGACGCGGGCGACGAGCTCAGCAAGCTTGCTTACATTGTTTGTATTCAACGCGATGATTGGACTCACCGCAACTTGCAGGACACGACTCCACTCAAGCTTGGACTTGCAGGGCTAGCGGACGCTCTTGCACGGCGCGCTTTCTCTGGAGTGCATCTCGCAGGGATAATCTATGCTCAAAAAGGCCGCCTGCCGCTCCGCGGTCATGTCTTGCAAAAGTACTTAGGCCTGCAGCATAGAATGGCATAGAACGGAAACATTGCTTGCACCGAGGATACAAAACTCTTGGCATGTCATCCAAGTTCTCATATGCAGCCGTGATGGTGAGCCCACACTTGAAGGTAGTTCCACCTTCCTCTGCGAGCAAGTGCAAGACCCTAGATAAAGCATGTCTATAAAATTGAGGAGACTCACCAAGCTTCGCCAAGTCGACTCTGCCATGCCAATGTCCCAGGGCCTCAGCTTCGGCAGCCTCGTCGAGCTCTCGATCTGGGTGTTCCTCATCGGCACTGTCCTCTGAGCTTGACACCATGTCTCCTACTCCGCACTCATCTTCAAGGGCTGCTGCCGGCGCGGCAGCAGCATCGGCGCCCTGAAACTGCTCTCCTCTTGGAGCGTCCGGCCTGAAGGATCGCTGGCGAATCTTACCAAGCACGGTGTCAAGGGACCTGAGTGGGGCCGCTTGGGAGTCGGACTCGTAAAGCAACTCCGTTCCAATGCCAGCACGAGGAGAAACATGGTATCCCAAAATGCACCTGACATCCCTAGGGATCCCCCATTTGCTGCACCAGCTCAATGTGGTCCGCTTACAAGAATGTGTCCCGATCGAAGTCCTGGACAGCCCCCCATCGGTTAATAACCGACGTGACCTAAACACAAACCGATGTAGGCCATCCCGGGCTCCCAGCGGTTAATCGAACATCCCAGCGGTTTTTTGATGTCCCAGCGGTTAATTCAACATCCCAGCGGTTATTTCAACATCCCAGCGGTTATTTGATTATCCCAGCGGTTAATTGTCCCAGCGGTTAATCCCAGCGGTTAATTCCAGCGGTTAATCGTCCCAGCGGTTAGTCCCAGCGGTTAATCCCAGCGGTTAATTGTCCCAGCGGTTAATCCCAGCGGTTAATTGTCCCAGCGGTTAATCCCAGCGGTTAATTCACATCCTAGCGGTTATATATCCAAAGGTTCGGGATCCCAGCGGTTAGTGAAGGTGCCAACGGCCGTACGAACATGGTGTTAATGAATTTGTGTGGCGTGGCGAGGTGCCAACGGCCGTACGAACATGGTGTTAATGAATTTGTGTGGCGTGGCGAGGTGCCAACGGCCGTACGAACATGGTGTTAATGAATTTGTGTGGCGTGGCGAGGCGCCAACGGCCGTACGAACATGGTGTTAATGAATTTGTGTGGCGTGGCGAGGTGCCAACGGCCGTTCTCTGCCTCCGGACGGGTGGCGCAAAGCAGCCAAACCTTCACCTACTACTACTACTACTACTACTACTACTACTACTACTACTACTACTACTACTACTACTACTGCTACTACTACTACTACTACTACTACTGCAAACACTGCTTGGGCTTTCGGTGCTTCAGCTTCTGCAAACACTGCTTGGGCTTTCGGGGCTTCAGCTTCTGCAAACACTGCTTGGGCTTTCGGGGCTTCAGCTTCTGCAAACACTGCTTGGGCTTTCGGGGCTTCAGCTTCTGCAAACACTGCTTGGCTTTCGGTGCTTCAGCTTCTGCAAACACTGCTTGGCTTTCGGGGCTTCAGCTTCTGCAAACACTGCTTGGGCTTTCGGGGCTTCAGCTTCTGCAAACACTGCTTGGGCTTTCGGTGTTTCAGCTTCTGCAAACACTGCTTGGCTTTCGCGGCTTCAGCTTCTGCAAACACTGCTTGGCTTTCGGGGCTTCAGCTTCTGCAAACTCGGTTTGGCTTTTGGTGCTCTTGACAGCATATTATGCAGGAGTCTTTGTTGACTAGCTGTCACAATCAAACATGTACACGTACGGCGTGGCGAGGCGCCAACAGCCATTACAACTCACGGTGGGCGGCACTTCAAGCAATCAGTCGCAACCAAACAACCGACCGACCAACACTCCAGCACATGCATCAAGCCAGGCACACAACCACCATCCAACACATGCATCAAGCCAGGCACACAACCACCATCCAACACATGCATCAAGCCAGGCACACAACCGACCAACAGGTGCAAGCCTTCAGAGCCAAGCACACAACCGACCAACAGGTGCGAGCCTTCAAGCAATCAGTCCCAAGCACAACCAGCCTTCCTCGAGATTCTACAACTGCCACTGCGACTGCAAACACAGCTTGGCTTTCGGTGCTTCAGCTTCTGCAAACACTGCTTGGCTTTCGGGGCTTCAGCTTCTGCAAACACTGCTTGGCTTTCGGGGTTTCAGCCTCTGCAAACACGGTTTGGCTTTCGGTGCTGTTGACAGCATTATGCAGGATTCTTTGTTATGGGTTTGAACAGTTCAGGCGTGGAACCCAGTTTTTGTTTGCAGGCTTTTGATTTGGAGTTTGTGCAAGCTTTGGCCAGGGTTTAGGATCAAGGCGGATGTTGCGAGGGGGAGCACCTCCACCCGATGGCCAAGGGGGAGCAACTCCACCCGAGGCCATGCACTAGATTGGGAACAAGAGAGATTCGGGATTATCGGTATTAAGGGGTGTATATGTGAATGCATCCTCCCTTTTTTGGGGGAGGCCTTGGCCCTTGCGGTTTCAAACTTGGAACCTAAACTTGCAAGCTTCGGGATTCGGGACTATGGAATGTTGTTTGGTTGCATTGTGGCAAGTTCTTCCTTAAGCCGAAATCTAAACCCTCAACCCCCAAACCTGAAGCCCCAACTTTGGAAACCCTAAACCCTAAAACCCTTAAGAGACCTGCGGCGTCCTCTCTTTTTTTTCGGCGACGCGGCGCTTCTTCTTCGCCGTCGCCCCGGGCAAGCGTCGCCAGAGAAGCACTTGTTTCGTCAGGTAACGTCTTGCCCAGGTGCGAGGCTGAGAAGTCACGTGGCAGCCGGCCGAAACAATCTTGAGGAACTTCATATGATCCTCGTCCAAAAAATTCGCAGCATGGTAAAAGTTGAGCTTGTGGCAGGGCAGCTCATCCACCAAATGCTGCGTGTAATGCATCTTCGGCCGAAGTTTGTACAAGCAGAGGCCTTTTCGATGGAATCGTGCAGCAGCGTGAGCATAGCTCAGAAGGAACGTATCGAAACACCATTGTGCTTCGATAATCTCCTCTGGCTTGAGAAAGGGTTTACTGCCAGTTCCCCCAACACTCAACGCTGCATCCAAGCACCATACCATCGTTGCCCTGCACCTCGACCAATGCACCGTGTCTGAGGGTGCGTCATCAGACACCAGTATTTCCAGTTGACAGCAGTAATAAGCGGTAAACGCCAGCAAGTGTCTGGTCCGACTTGCTTTTATACGGCTTGTGAGCTCAGGGTAGATAGCCTTCTTGTTGGCATGTAAAGTTTCCCACGTCAGCGGCTTCATCGAGCAATCCAGGCCACGATCCTTGCAAAAACTTTGGGCTTCCGCAGTCCACCTGTGAAGAAGCTGATCTGGGCTGCCATCGAATCGCAAGAAAGCTGCCATCTCGCCCGATCTCACGGTCTCAACCAGAATGGAAGCCACAAGGTCCCGGATGTAACCCAGATGGGCGAGGTGCATAACTTGGTTGAGCAGTGCATCTTACAGTATTCGAGCACTACATAACCAAAAGCCATAAAAAAGCCATCCAGGAATGCTGTTAATGCGACCTAGAGGCTGTCAAACAGGCGGCGGCGCTTGGTGAAGCCCTTGACTGAGCACCAAACAGATCGTTCTTCTTGGTGTGGCAGCGGCTCATGGTAGCTGCATGTAGAGCGCCACAGAGCTGACGAAGAAAAGTCTGTGAAAGTCAGCTGTTTGTCCCTGCTCGATGCCCAACACCAATCGCATATCGAAGGCTTGTTATAGTGCCTCTGAAGATTGTGTGATTTTGCATGAGCTTCCATATCTCCAGCCCAATATGAGAAGCATGCTCTGATCCCAATGTTTTGGCCAATCTTTTGGGCTCGCGCTGAGCCAGCTGGCCACGGAACGTCGTTGTGGTCGCAGGATGGAAAAACGCCACGTTCCAGTGCTCGAAGATCCCAAGCGATGATGTCAGCGATGCAGCGTCTCGTTTCGGGCGCGACACGACTGTTCGTGACACCAACAATGCCTTTAATTGTTGTTTTCCATCATATACATATATATATATATATATATATGTATATGGTCAGCTAGCTCTGTTGTCCAACTAAAAGAATATTGCTAATCGAAAATTTCCGAGGGACAGAAGCGAGAGATCTCGCTTCCGCGGCTAGCCAAAGGCGTGGTCCAAGACCAGAAGTTGCATGTTTCGCTCTTAGTTGTTGGTACACCATCCTCATGAAAGCGTAATGGAAGCATGTCCTGGTAGTTGGGATTGTTCCGGGAGATCTCCCGTATGTAAACCTGGTCCCGTTCTTGCTTCCACCATTCATCTAGTGACCTGAGATATCAAAGCAGGAAATGTGCGTCCATGAGCAATACATGCACCAACAATGAACCAAGCAATCAGGCGCGTGCCGAGGTGCGAATGTCCAATAAGACAGGTTTCCACCAGTGATCTTTTGCAAAGCTCGCAGAGAACATCACTGGGAAGACAGAAAGCTGTTTTCTCAAATATCAGTTGTTTGTCCTTGCGTTCTTTGGTGTTGCTCCACACAGGCAAATCCACCAGCAGGGGCTGGATGGGTAACTTCATCCAGCGGAAGAAATCCCTCTCCCGTTCGCTGCTTGCCATTTGTGCAAGGGCACGTCCAGATGCCCCATCTCGCCGGAAGGCAGATGCTATTCTGCTTGTTTCGGCCACAGGTATCGCCTCAGAATGTGTGTTCTGGCTGCAAGGTCCAAGAGTGTTGCACACGGACTATATAGCTGACGTGCTTGGATACATCCAAGTCAAGAGTCTCCAGCACCCATGTGCTGGGCCAGTAAAGCTGCACCAGCGGAGTCAAAGTCATCTGCGGTCCTTGCTCCAGTGGCGTGTTTATGCTTATTGCATATATTGCGGTCCCAGCAGCATCCCACGACGACGTGTCGTAAAGTCGTAAAGGCAGGCCGACCAGACTCTGTCAAGGGCACGTACCTGGCAACAATGTTTTTCATTCCTTCCACCCCATCACGTGAAACCCCGTCAGGGCATCTGCAGCAAGCAATTTTTGGCACCAGTCGAATTCCCAAGGATTGAAAGTCGAGAGCATCTTGTGCACAGCAGCACGGAATTTCTTTCACACTGGCTTGGGTCCTCGAGCCCTTGGGCGAGGACCCTACACCAACTGTACGTTATCAGTGTCGGACACTGGAAGAAAATGAGATGTGCAAAATCCAGATGGATCTGTTACCAGTAACCTTGGAGTATTCTAATATATTCTAATATACGTGAACAGCACGACATGCCCATCTGAGCACCGACCCCGGGTGCCAAGAATCTTTCTAGGCTCCCTCCGCGGCTTTGCGCTTCTTGGAGTTGGCTTTAGCCGATCCTTTGGGCGCGGTTGGATCCTTCGGAGTCGCCTTCGCAGCTCGGATCAAGCTGTTTGCTACCTTGCTGGGCCTCTCATAACGCTTCGCGATATCGAGATATCTGGTAGCAATGGGAAGATAGACCCCATCATCGTGGACCAGCTCAGAGATGAGCTTGTCCACCTGGTCGTAGATCGCCCTTGGCCGTATAGTATTGGGTTGGGGCCACATGAGCGTCTGTCAAGACTTCTTGTTCATATGGCTAGACCAGGGTAGCTTGCCCTGTGGGGCAGTGGCTCATAAAACAATCTAGTAGGTATCAAGCCAAGGCACTGGAACTCCTGCTCGAAGTTGGTCATCTCCTTGAGGCATTCAGTCGCATAGCTGACTCCTTTCAACTGCTTCCGCATCGAGCCAGCGTGGTTGGCCTTCGAGAGGGCCCGCCCCCTTAAGTCTGCCGCCTTGTCCAGCCGTGTAAGTTTCTCCACTCGTGGTGCTTCCGGCTCAGTTTCATCGTCTTCGTCTTTCTCTTTGCCGCTGGCTTCATTTTTCCTGGCTTTCCTTGGTTTTTTGTTCGGAAGTGGCTTTGGGTCCTCCTCCATGTCCACATTGTCCTCATCATCCTGGCCGGGCCCTGTCAGCGCCCCCCGGGGCACACTGAGAATTTGTGCAACGTTGGCAGCGTCACCCGCACGAACTTCTCCGGAAGCAGTGAAACTGCTTCCTCGGATTCCGTTCGCATGAATGCACGAATGCTACATAAATGTTGAAGTCGAACATAACTGGATGCACGATGTATGAATGCAAGCAAGAAACGTTCTTC
>CAJNDT010001571.1:0-20000 GCA_905221615.1 Symbiodinium sp. CCMP2592 | reverse complement strand
ACACCCTTGGGCGGCTGATGAGTTTCCCCACATTATGATGGTCAGATATCAGGGGGCCCGGGAATCTGGGCTTAGAGCATGGCCTAGCCTTCGTGGTCATTGCTCACCTGGTTGGACCAAACATTTGTAATGAGTTGAAGCTTGTTGCTGATCGATCATGATGTCTCCGGGTCTGGGAAGCGAACTGCAGCTGGCCTCGATTATATGAGGCATGTGTTCTAAGCCCGATATATCTTTCATTCGGGCGCTGAACACCCTTGGGCGGCTGATGAGTTTCCCCACATTGTGATGGTCAGATATCAGGGGGCCCGGGAATCTGGGCTTAGAGTATGGCCTTGCCTTCGTGGTCATTGCTCACCTGGTTAGACCAAACATTTGCAATGAGTTGAAGCTTGTTGCTAATCGATCATGAGTCTCCGGGTCTGGGAAGCGAACTGCAGCTGGCCTCGATTATATGAGGCATGTGTTCTAAGCCCCATATCTTTCGTTTGGGTGCTGAACACCCTTGGGCGGCTGATGAGTTTCCCCACATTGTGATGGTCAGATATCAGGGGGCCCGGGAATCTGGGCTTAGAGTATGGCCTAGCCTTTGTGGTCATTGCTCACCTGGTTAGACCAAACATTTGTAATGAGTTGAAGCTTGTTGATGATCGATCATGAGTTCTCGGGTCGGGAAGCGGAACTGCAGCTGGCCTCGATTTATATGAGGCATGTGTTCTAAGCCCCATATCCTTTCGCTTGGGTTGCGACACCTTGGGCGGCTGATGAGTTTCCCCACATTATGATGGTCAGATATCAGGGGGCCCGGAATCTGGGCTTAGAGCATGGCCTAGCCTTTGTGGTCATTGCTCACCTGGTTAGACCAAACATTTGTAATGAGTTGAAGCTTGTCGCTGATCGATCATGAGTCTCCGGGTCTGGGAAGCGAACTGCAGCTGGCCTCGATTATATGAGGCATGTGTTCTAAGCCCGATATATCTTTCATTCGGGTGCTGAACACCCTTGGGCGGCTGATGAGTTTCCCCACATTATGATGGTCAGATATCAGGGGGCCCGGGAATCTGGGCTTAGAGCATGGCCTAGCCTTCGTGGTCATTGCTCGCCTGGTTAGACCAAACATGTGTAATGAGTTGAAACTTGTTGCTGATCGATCATGAGTCTCCGGGTCTGGGAAGCGAACTGCAGCTGGCCTCGATTATATGAGGCATGTGTTCTAAGCCCCATATCTTTCGTTTGGGTGCTGAACACCCTTGGGCGGCTGATGAGTTTCCCCACATTATGATGGTCAGATATCAGGGGGCCCGGGAATCTGGGCTTAGAGCATGGCCTAGCCTTCGTGGTCATTGCTCACCTGGTTAGACCAAACATGTGTAATGAGTTGAAGCTTGTTGCTGATCGATCATGAGTCTCCGGGTCTGAGAAACATGAGCTGCATGTGACGTTGGTCACATGAGATGTGTTCAAAGCCCGGTATCTTTCGTTCGGGTGCTGCACATCCTTGGGTGGCCGGTACACCCCACGCTGGTAATCATCTGAATATTCCAGAGTAGCTGTTGCATTTCCCCGTACTGTGATGGTCAGCTGCTCCCTGGATTGGTCAAGTTTTCATGACTGCCCCAGCCCTGGGAGTTGCACAGGCCAAGCATGTAATCGTTTGCGTTTGCTATGTAGGCGATCATAATTTTGTTGAGGTTGCTAAAGACAGACTTGCGGGCAGAATCCTGCTAGGTAGAAGCTATGTGTACTGGGTTCTTAAATTCATATTTCTGAGATATCTCGGAGATATCTCCTTATATGTCAGATATGTATCTTGTATAAACAATAGGATAACCATGCTGTGCAGTCCGTTGGATGGACAACCCAGGTTGGATACGGTAATTGAGTTAATTTTGATGCCATTTGTTCCTGTTATTACCAGTGTATTGCTGCTGCTGCTGCGACTGTTACAGATACTGCTACTGCTACTGGCGATGCTACTGCCTCTGCTGCGACTACTACCACTGCTAATGCTACTACGACGACTGCTACTTCTTTCTTCTGCACTACTGCCACTACTACTACTTCTACTATTACTACTCCTGCTGCTGTTGTGTGCCGTGACCACAGCTACCCATAGCACTAGTTCCAAGTCTTAAGTCAATTTAGCTAGCAAGGCCGACCAAGATGAAGAGCAGTGTTTCAATGCAACCTCTTTCAAGATAATTGCCTGCAGACATTTCCAAGCCTGTGTCGTTGCATGATGCTGTGCACTTTATAAGCTAGGCAGCACAGAGACCTTCAGAGTGAACTGTTCAGCCTGTAAGTCCTCAATCCCATATTCCATATTGAGCAGCTGGACTGCAGTGCCCGATTCTGGGCTCCGCTGGGCATTCTAGCGGGAATCTTGGATCCGTTGCAAAAACCAACCCTAAAGCTTAAACCCCTATAAGTATCCAACACTCAAGCTACCCTACAGCTGTAAACACCAAGCCCCGAAGGTGGATATCCAAGCACAGGCCCCGAAACTCAATTGTGCAGGTGATTTCAGCTCTCGAGTGCAAGCCCCCAAATAGTCTCCTCAGCTCTATAGTGGAAGTAATGTTAAAGTTCACAACCCTGATCAATGGTCAGCTCGGTTCCCTTTCGAAGGCTTTGTGGAATCTGATAAGGCCTAATGCCCTATAATACTATAAATGTAGATCTTCTCGTATGCATGGGTTCTTTGTGTATGTTTTGAAGTCTTGTTGTTCTCGAGAACCCTGTCCCGCGAGTGATTTCGTGTAGGGAAGTACCAGAAAAACTGTAGCAGCATGGTGTGGCATCGAACTCAAGTTGAGCGTCTACATACAGCTATAAATGTGCTTTTTTTCAGAGCAGCTTGAGTAGCCCGGGAATAACTTATGTAGTATTCACAGCCTTAGGAATATTAGTCGGTATATGTCGTATGTATAATATCAACTATATCAGTTCTCTAGTCTAGTCGTAACAAGCAGAAGACTAGTAAACTACGTAAATAGATTCTTCTGCAGCCAGGCCAGATCTCTTGGACCCTCACGGTTTACATTTTCGGAGATGCGCGCTGTGTAGGTGTCCCATGCTGGTTCAAGCACGGATGCATGGTTTGTTTGTAGAATTACTTCGACATCCCTAAGCTGGTGGGGCTGTGGTGGCCGGTTTCGGGAAGGGACTCTTCATTTGGCTGAACAACATATGGAATTAGCCGACCATTCGGATCCTAATTAAGTTCTAGGATTTGTAAGCAGCAGTGCCGATTGCCTCTGCCCGTCGGAAAGCCGATGCAGGTGGGCAGCCTAGATACTATGGACTGGGTTATATTGCGTTCCACACATTGCACATATATATATATATATATATATGTGCACACTCGTGATTTCTGTGCGTGCGCAGGTGACATGTCGAGGCTGTCCCTGGTCAAGAATCTCTACTTTGATGATGGTGCGCCCCACCTCTTACTCTGGGAAGTTTGCTGGCAGTCGAGGGGTCATTGATAGTAGCAGTGCTGCAAGTGCGCAAAGCAGGTGTTGCAAGTGTGCCCTTGATGCTCTCTCGAACCTTGAGCATGCATGCTGCTTGTTTGAAGATTCTCGGCTGGCTAGGGGCACTGTGTGTGAGTAACACATATTTGGAACTGTCGTGGCTGCTAGCTTGTAGGCCATGCATGTGTGTAGACATGTGTGAAGCTTGACTACATTAATCACGCTGTTTCAAACAATGGTGAAAGACGTGGGCACGGTGCTGCCCATGGATGTGGATGCAGGCGAGAAAGTTTACTGCGAGGAAGCTCTAGCTTTGTCGAAATCATTTCGCGCGGAGCCCGCCCTCCAAAATGAGCTTCGGTTGCAAAGCAAGACGAGGTGCCTGTGCACATTAAGTGCCTTTAACTACAAATGAATAGCCCACTAGCCTCACACCCTACACGGTGGCACAAAAAGGAAACCCGAAACCTCAAATCCCCGCTTTAAGGCGTCGTTGTAGTAGTGGTAGAAGTATATAGTAGAACCGGTATAGTAGAAATGATTCTAGCAGTAGCAATAGGAGCAGCCGTAGGTATAGTCTAGAAGTGTAGTACTAGTAGTGGCAGTCGCAGTAGGAGTAGCAGTAGCAGTAGCAGTAGCAAAAGCCGCAGCAGCAGCAGTAGTAGTAGCAGTCGTAATAGTAGCAGTAGTAGTAGTAGTCGTCGTCTTCGTCGTCGTAGTAGAAGTAGCAGTAGCAGTATAGCACTAGTAGTAGCAGTAGTAGTAGTAGTAGTAGTAGTAGTAGTAGTAGTAGTAGTAGTAGTAGTAGTAGTAGTAGTAGTAGTAGTAGTACGTTGTTGTTGTTATTGTAGTACTAGTACTTGTACTGTTACTACAACTAGTACTAGTACTAGTGGAACTAGTCGTAGTAGTAGTAGTAGCAGTAGTAGTAGCAGGAGTAGTAGTAGTAGTAGTAGTAGTAGTAGTAGCAGTGGTAGTAGTAGTAGTAGTAGTAGTAGTGGTAGTGGTAGTGGTAGTGGTAGTAGTAGTAGTAGTAGTACTAGTAGTAGTAGTAGTAGTAGTAGTAGTAGTAGTAGTAGTCGTGGTAGTAGTAGTAGTAGTAGTAGTAGTAATAGTAGTGGCAGCAGCAGGAGGAGTATGTAGTACTGGCATGTTCTGTGGTTGTGGTTGTAGGTCGCAGCTAACTGCTGTTCTCAATAACAAGGGGTCCTATCAGTAGCACACGTTGGATTATGGCTGAGTTTCATGACTACGCGGACTCTACCAAAGATGCAGCATTTATGGCAAGTGCTGATGTTGTAATCTTCCCTGGTCTAGTTTAGTTGTGGGGTTTGTTGGGTTTTAAGGGAGACGCAGCTAGTGTTTCAGGTTTCGACGATGGACCTTGGTTATTTGCATCTCCTATGTATGTGCATGTATATATATATATATATATATATGTGTTTGTTTAGTTCTCCACTTAGTACATTTATGTATTGCTTGTGTCACAGTATGTGTATGGTCTCAAAGTCATAACCGGATTGCTACATTGCTTGCCCGTCTCAGGTGGGGTTCAATCTATTGGTCGATCGAACCGGGCGTCTTCTCCATGTCCGCAAGAAAGTTTGCAAGAAGGACATAGCTGTCAACCCCCGTGTTGCTCATCTTGTGTTGAAGAATTCTTTCAGGGGTTACAAATATTGGGGGCTACGGGTTTCTGGGCTCCTGCTTTAGGATCCTGCTCTGGGGTTTGTTTAGGTGCTAGCCTGTGCAGAAGTACGGCAGAACTCCGAAGTGGAATGTGCTTTGCTAACCAAGGGTAATCGTAGCTGAACATTAAGGATGGACGATCTTCTACGATGTGTTGCTGACTGCTACTACTACTACTACTGCTACTACTACTACTACTACTACTACCAATACTACTACCAATACTACTACCAATACTACTACTACTACTACTACTACTACTACTACTACTACTACTACTACTACTACTACTACTACTACTACTACTACTACTACTACTACTGCTACTGCTACTGCTACTAACTACTACTACTACTACTACTACTACTACTACTACTACTACTACTACTACTACTACTACTACTACTACTACTACTACTACTACTACTACTACTGCTACCACCGTCTACCACTGTACGAATATTGTTCTAATTTTTGCTAGTACTACTACTACCGCCACTACTCCTACCACTACTGCTACTACTACTACTACTACTACTACTATTACTACTACTACTACCACTACTACCACTGCTACTACTACTACTACTACTACTACTGCTACTACTATTACTACTGGTACTACTACTACTCCTACTACTCCTACTACTCCTACTACTACTACTCCTACTACTACTACTACTACTACTGCTACTACTGCTACTACTGCTACTACTACTACTACTACTGCTACTAATACTACTACTACCAACATTTTCACTACCACTACCGCTATCACCGCGTACCACTACCACTGGCACAAG
Source organism: Symbiodinium sp. CCMP2592 (assembly GCA_905221615.1). Taxonomy (NCBI): domain Eukaryota; class Dinophyceae; order Suessiales; family Symbiodiniaceae; genus Symbiodinium; species Symbiodinium sp. CCMP2592. The sequence continues at coordinate 14,032 of CAJNDT010001571.1, read as the reverse complement.
CACGAGCAATGGCACTAGCACTACCACTATACTTGTACTACCATGGCTTACCCTATACCACGTATACCGATACTGCCCAGGTTGTCGCCGCGGTGGTTCGTGGAAGTCCTGCCAAAAGACGGCGCTACAGTGCCCACAAAATCTCAGATGGCATCCTTCATTGGTACGATGTGCACAAGTTGTGTCCTCGTGGAATATCGACTAATGCCGGCTCTGTAAGGGACTGGGCTCTACGAAATGGTGAAGCAATTCGGAAGATGGATTCTAGAATGCAAGGTATATATGCATGATGTTGAGCCGCTTGCGCAGTACGGGAGTGCTTTCTTTGGGGCTACCTGCTCAGGCTTCAAAGTTCAAGCGCCTCTGCAGAAGATCAGATAAGTCGCAGTCGCACTGCAAAGCCTTGACGGAGTTGAAACAAGAGCTCCTGAACTATCTCCCGAAGAAAAAGAAACCGACATTTGCAGGGCCAGGAAAGGAATCTTGTTTGCAGTATTGGAATACTACTGCATGCATAGCAGTCTTAAAACTATAACGATCGCCCGTGGACTGTGCTCGAGGACACTCTCGCCTCCAGCAGTGACGAGGAGTCCGATGAAGATTCGGATGATGGACCTGCGCCAAGTGAACTTTCAAGCCTGTCGACCTTGTCGAGAATGAGTGTGCGAGCCACTGAAGTCTCGACTCCTGTGACTTGTACTTGAAATGCTGTTTATCAGCAGTGTATCTAGAAAAAAACCCACATGTAGTGCCAAGGCTCGAGTTGCCAAAAGCCCCGTGGATGTTACGCCACCCAAACCGGACTACATGTCAAGACTTTCGTGCCCTGGCAGTTAACTACAGCTGTGAGACTGCATCTGTGTTCGATTGCTGTGCCTTCTAGGCTTTACATAAAACTTGTTCGTGGTAGCTATGCTCAGGAAGATTGCAGCATCGGTCAAGTCGGAGCCGACCCCGGAGGTAGATTTGAATGCTGTTGTGGAGAAGCTAAAAGCGCAACGAAACTCAGCTCCAGCTCATGTGGACAACAAGTACGTCTTGCCCGTCAAGGTGCATCCCCCAAATCAGGGCATCATATAGGCTTTGTAATATTGGGGAGCGATCGGAATCAGCCTCTGTGTGCGCATTCTTTGGGTACCTGTTGTTGTGGGTGGGCTGTGTGATGTGCACCTAAATAGGGCCTGGGGCCTGTGTTGCCTGGTCGGGTATCTCTCTAGACTCTTAGGTCCTGCTGCAGTTACAGCACATGAGGTTCAGATGGTTTTGTGAACCACCAGAGTCAGCAGGTTTCGACGTTTGAATTCCTAAATTAGCTACCAATATTTGACAATTAGAAACTAGACCCTAAATCTACTTAATCACGGACCCTTGATTGAAGCCCTAGCAGCTAGCCTGGACGTTGGGCTAGCATAACTGTCACGGTGTTACTGTGCAGGTTTTGGCCAGCCTCGCATCGATGAACCGGGATGCCAAGCCGTTCCTGCCCAGTGCGCAGCCGATCAGAAGCATTAAAGAAATTAAAGGGTTTGGGGTTGAGGTCGGGGTGTGGCTTGATGGCCCTGGGCTTCGATATTTACTTATGTAAGGGCTGCATATGATGTAGATCACGAGATGTTCTCTGTGTGTTCAATTCAAGCAGCTGTGCACATCTTCAGTAGGCTATCTTATCGGCTAGATGCAACACTTAAGGTGGAAAGGCCAGCAAGGAGACGCCAACGACGATGATGATGGTGAATGCCCTCCACCCAAGTCATCTACGGCAAGCAATCAGAAAGATAAGAAGCAGCCTAAGAAAATGAAGCCAGGCCAGCCCAAAAAGAAGGCAGGCCGACCACGGAAGGTTGGTGAGCCGTCTGTGCCTTGCCTTTACAAGCCCGGTGAGTTCAAGGAGGAGCGCAAGAGGTTCATCGAGGAGAAGGGTTTCACTGTGGGATCCAGGGAGGGAAACAGGCTTTGGAAGGATTCGGAGCGAAGGGCTGAGCTGCTGAGATATATGCCACATAATGAACTTGTCCGACGTCGTTTCATCCCGCCAGCTAACCCTGGATGCCGTGGCAGAGCCAAGAAGGCAACCTGATGTTTTTTTCCATGCATGCGTGTCATAGATCAATTCCTAATATGTGCACGTGCAATTGCCAAAGGCGCTGCAAGCTGCAAGCTGAGTTCTTTAATCCTGGTGGCAGCTCGGAGCTTCCCCTGTCACCTGCACCTTCATGTTCGATCGCATAGAACAAACCCCTGCTACCTCGAGTTGTGCTGCATGCTTGAAGTCATGAGTGAAATTCGGGATGCTGAAGATTTGTACTCGGTCCCTGTGTGCTGTAGCTGGTTCACTGCTTGTGTAGTCCTTGTGATATAGGGTCGTCTAGTCTCACCCGATATGGTGGTGGCAGAGATGTTGCAGTGGAGAGCACCTGTGGTGCTTATCCTGGCATGCTTGCTACTGGGCTTCAACCCTCGGCTCCAACAAAGAGAGGACCCATTGTGTTGCAACTGTTCCTGCTAATGTGTGCATTTCTCTAATATTAGTTAACCCGAGATATCCGCCAGCAGGATAACGACTATGTTGAGCTTTTTGCTGGCGCTGGGGAGGTCAGTGCCAGTCTCCGTGAGGCTAGGTTGTGTATGGTCGAGCTAACTAACTTATCGTCTCCAGCAAAAAAACTTCGTTCAGGCTGGGGCCGGTGGTACGACCCTCGACGTGATGGAGAACCCCATGCTTCAGGATCTCACGACAGATGCTGGTTTTGCTTTGGCTTTAAATGAGGTTCGGAGATTGAAGAAAGGCAGCTGCCTGATCGTCGCCATCTGTTGTGAATCGTTCTCCTCTATGTAGCTTTACTGCAAACATATCGGCTAATTGAGGAGCTCAACTCAGAATGTAAGTCGACTATGAAATCTCTAGTTGCTAGCTGAGGTCCAGGTATACAAGTGGCCGTTCGATCATGAACCCGCTCGGCAACACAGGGTACCAGTTCGTGAAGAAGGGTAACTTGTTACTTTGCCGTGTTGTGTTGCTGTTGCTGGTGGCCTCGTACAAGGGGGCCAGATGGCTCGTAGAACAGCCAGCGCGGAGCTGCCTCGCAGACCATCCTCGGTTTCAGTGGTTATGCGACAGAGTTTCAGTCTTTTGGCTTGATATAGTGCATAATAGGTATAGGTGGTCTATGTGAATGTAATGTACGTAGCGCAAGATATACTAGTGCACTTATATTAAGGCATGGCGTGGTGGTTGGTGGATGGGCAGTTTTGGATCCATGACACCGAAGCGACATCTTGGTTGGTCCAACAATGAACAATTTATTGGACGACTTGTGGCCTCAGGTGGCTACCTTTCTCATCATGACAAAAAAAAGCTGGCTGAATTTCAGCTGGTTCATCGTGGGGTCACAACCTATGGCAGGGAATTCTACACTGGTGTTCGCAAAGCGCTCAAGCGCAGTCAGTCACATGGTTTGCAATACTATATGTACCTAGCGTCTAGCACTTGAGCGATGTGTTGCTAGGTGGTCTACACACCTATATAATGATAAATGAACTGAGGAAGTATCCCCCTCGTTTCGGTGCCAAGATTCTCGAAATCTTCCGCTACAGTGACGCTGCTTTTCTGAAACAAGCCTGTTCTATCATAGATGTCAGACATGTCTATCATGAAAAGGAAGATACCGCTGGGCCCCGAGACCCTCGTTCTGTGGAGATGGAGAAGACCGACTATGAACTCTTCAAGGAACACTTGCATGAGCTGAATGATGAGTTGTTTGAAGATGAGCCTCAGCTATGAAACTTCTCTAATTAATTAGATCCCCCAAAAGCAAGTGAAACTGAGGCAAATTTGCCCTCGGTCGTCCGATATTTGGTCGGATGCAAGCATTTGAGCTTGCCAGGGAATTGGGAATCTTGGCCTGCTTGCTGTTTGATGTGGGCCCCTAAGCTTGCTAGGCTGCTCACCACAAGCCCCCAGCTAGTGTTCCAACTTAACCTTTCTTGGTAATTGTTGCTCTAGCACGAAAATCACGAATATCCTGTCTTAAATCCCGTATATCACTGCGAAATCCCGCTTGTGTGTCCTGTACCTTCTAAACCAAGCAAATCACGACTGTACCCCTGCAACATCGTATGTAAAAGATCTATAAAGTATGATACTAGTATTTGTTGTAGGAGCAAGAACAGAAATCACTAGCATCCTATAGCTGCCTTAAATCTCGGAAATCACGCCTACATACCGGTTGCTTGTGTGCAATCACGGAAATCACGAATATCCTGTCTTAAATCTCGGAAATCACGCCTAAATCCCGGTTGCTTGTGTGCAACCACGGAAATCACGAATATCTTGTCTTAACTCTCGGAACTCATGCCTGAATCCCGGTTGCTTGTGTGCAATCACGAAAACCACGGTCGTACTATGCGAAGACACCCATGCCTCGATCAATCCCCCAAACCTTAATTCTAAACAATCCTGATCTTATACACTATAATATGATCATTGTTTGTGTGCTAGGCCAGATATACTAGAAAACTCCGAAGAGCTTAATTCTAGGTAGCCACCAATCAAGGATCAGATGATTGGTGCCATTCGGGAGCAACCTGTCGAATATGCGAGTTCCATGTGTATAAATATATTGCAGAACATACGAATTAGCTTGTTGCCCAGGACTCTTCTTCAGGACTCCAGCATCGACTTGGTGCCCGATCGTTTGAGGAGCTTTGCTGTGCAACGTGGATGACTGCACTACATACATTGCACTCTAATTCGTGATAGGCCCACAATTATGTGTTTGCAACCAATCAGCACATTATAAGTGTGGTCTGTGTTTTCATAGCTAGTTACTACAAATATGGGGTTTATGACTACATAGTGGGCCTTTAATTTACTCAGTTGTTCTTCCGATTGAGCAGAAACGGCAGCGCTAAAATAAAATGATTCGTGAATCTATTTGCAGCGAACCGATATACATATATGTATTTCAAAAATTCCTTCAGGAAGCCACACTCGCACTGTCTTCATTTTCACTGGTGACATCGGGCAAGACTCCGGTAACGACATGCTCAACCGCGGCTGCGATTGAGACATGTCGTATGTGCAAGCGAGGTTAGGCAGCGGGGACTCAGCAGTCCACACGCACACAAGCTACGGCAGGCATAGTCACCCCGCTACGGCAGGCAAAGTCACCCCTCAAGGGACTGGACGGTCCAGATGCCCACGGTGGAGCATTGCAATGGAAACACCGCCTGAGAGGCCCAAGGCAAGAGGAATCAAGCAGGGGCAGATTCTCAAGTCGACAAGCTGGAGACAACCAGCGGCCCAAGAAGCACGGCAACAAGGGTTTGCGTCATTATCACTGGGCGGGCGGGCGGGACAAAAATTTCTGCCCATGCCCATGTTGCATGCTGTTTTCACTTGCTCCCTTGAGCATGACCTCGCGGCGGTGCACACAAGTAATCACATGCTCGGCTGCACACAATAAGTGTTCAAAGCTTGCAAGAGAAAATCACTTTGCAAATTTTCTTTCCAACTCAATCGGAAGAAGTAAAACTAACCTAGTTTTACAAAACAACCACGAAAGTTAAAGCGCTATCAACCCGTTGACCGCTAGCTTAATTTACTCAGTTGTTCTTCCGATTGAGCAGAAACGGCAGCGCTAAAATAAAATGATTCGTGAATCTATTTGCAGCGAACCGATATACATATATGTATTTCAAAAATTCCTTCAGGAAGCCACACTCGCACTGTCTTCATTTTCACTGGTGACATCGGGCAAGACTCCGGTAACGACATGCTCAACCGCGGCTGCGATTGAGACATGTCGTATGTGCAAGCGAGGTTAGGCAGCGGGGACTCAGCAGTCCACACGCACACAAGCTACGGCAGGCATAGTCACCCCTAATTAACCGCGGTCCTAAGCAAGAATGTCATCAAGCGTTTTTGCAACCGGAGTCGCCTTGATAATCCCTGCCTTTCCTTTCAAGACTTTAACTAGCTTTCTAGACAAAATGTCAGAGGGATTCGAAGGACTCGGAACACGGGATATCCAAGTGTTTAGCCCTGCCATGTCTTCCACCGAGAGGAGTAACTCGATGAGCATCTTGCCTGTGTCGTTTCTTGCCCTCCCCGAAATGCACACGTCTCGAGCGCTATTGTTATCCACGTAGGCAACTAATGCATGATGCATGACGCGCTTGCGCCAAAGCACTATTGCAGCAATGTACGCTACAAGTTCCGCCTCGAAGATGATGGTTTTCTTCGTGGCGCTGCCAAGCTTCTCCATTTGTTTCTGGTCCAGTTCATACGAGAAGAAACTCAGCATCTTGCCCTCATGATCATAAAGCACGCCGCCTATGCCGCACTTGGGGCCCTGAGCGCCTGCCTCGTAAGCGGCGTCGGTGAAGATGTATCGCGGGGTGTGGGCTGGCCTCGCCAGCACACGTGGCTTTGAGTCCCTGAGAAGCAGTGCATATCGATTCAAGGCAACAAGAGCGTCCTGTCCAAGTTCCGCTTGGCCCAACGCGATATGTGCATCCAACTCCTTGAGGCAGAGCTTGCTGGCACGGCCAAAAACTTGGCCGTCGGCAAATTGTAGCCGACCCTGAGCCGCTGTGCATCTTTGTTACGCAGCTCCTTGCTTTCAACTGCATGGGTAAGTGCAGTTAGGAGTTCTTGCACCCTGCAGTCAGTGTTCCCAACCTCCACACGCCCGCTGCTGAAATGTTCCAAGTTAAACCTTACCCCTAATGATTCGAACGTGCTGCCAAACTCCTGTGCCTTCTTCCCCTCCTCTGCGAACTGCCACCCTAAGAGTCTAAAGAAACGGGGAATGTGATCGGCAGTGAAGGCGCAATCCGATTGTCTTGCTAGCGTGGGGAAGTCGTCAAAGTAGCACGTCCATAAGAAGCCCAGGTGGCACCCGAGCGTCCAGACTGAATGCACGGTCCTGAGAAAGGAGTGCACACTTCTCACCGCTCCGAAGGGTAAAGCTTTAAGGCGATGCACTGAAGGTCGACCTGACTGCTCATCATGGAAAGCTACGTATGCATCCTTTAGGGCGTCCTTACTTAGGCCAAGCTGGCGGTAAGCGGACTTAAGGTCATAACTTCGGCCTTTAAGGTTATCCCTAGGGAAGGATTCTAAGCATTGCAGCATCAAGCATGCCAGCACGTCTGTCGTGTGCGGTTGCGGCGATTCGCACGCCTGCACGGCTGCATTCACGGAGCTCCCAGACAAGTCATCTATGAGTCGCACCTTTTGAGATTCGCCGGAACCTTGCGATAACCCAAACCTTCTACTGACTAAGGCCTCATCCTCCAAATCACTAGGATTGATCGGCCCTTCTAACCAACCCTTGTCATGCTCCTCGGCTGTTTTGCGTTTCACCTCCCGGTCTAGCTCGCCTTGGGATCGCACCGACTCCAAGACGTGCTTCCTGGATTGCGATGCTTTGCGGTGGACCTCTTGCGGTGATGCCGCAGCAGGCTTGAACACTTGGGGAAACAATCCTGTAAGTGGTACCTGACCCACCAAGTCTGTGCCGTTGATCATTTCTTCGACAACTTCCATGTCCTCGTAGCCGATGTCCTGCAAGAGCTCTTTCCACAAGAGGATTTTCTTAGACCCTAAGATGGCCCTTAGGTGGTCTGGCATCTCGGCTTTGAGTGCCTCCTCACTCTCCTCCAAGGCTGCTGCCCTGGCTTCCCACTTCTCAAACCACCTTTCCCTGACCTCAAGTAATTCTTTAGAAGACAACGATCGGTTGATTTCCACAGCCTTCTGAAGTGCCCGCGGCAGAGGAATCCTCAACAGTTTAGGGTGTCCCGCTTTGCATGCGGCCTGAACAAAAGCCTCGGGGGAATAGGGCACGCCCCACGCCTGTTCAAGAGTAGGCTCAGTAGAGTTCGGATTCACAGCAGAATCGTTGACCCCCGAATCGCCGACCCCCTCTTTAACCGAAAGTGGTACAGTTCGAAGAAGTTGCGCATTGGCGGGAATGCGGCGCACAGAAGCAGAACAGGCTTCGGGCAGATCCCACGGTTGGGCTAGGCGGCCCATGGGGGCGCACGGAGCAGCATCGAGGGCCGTTTTCGGGCCACGAACCAGCAGGACAGTGCAATGCTCTGGCACGAGAGCGGGAAACTTAGCCGCAGCAGGCTGAGGTCCAGACGCGGCGCGGCAAGCAGACAGCAAGCTAGCTGGCTTGGGCAAGGTTTGGGCTGGCTGCCAGCCAGTATGCACCAAGTGAGTTGCCACACAATGGGCGATGGCGGCCGCCAGAGGCGGCGGGTAAGCTGTCTCGGCTTTGGTTGCGAAGCCGTCGGGAGTGAGGCCCCAGGGCTCATGGTGATGTTCTGGAGACTGGCCCGGGCAAGAGCGCTGCAGCGATGAGAAGACATCATGGGTGGCCGCCAAGGTTGTCCGTTTTGGGCGGGAGCCCCCGAACATGCAGTGGTCGAAGGAGGTGCGGAAAGGGCACAGGTGCGCTATGGCTCGGAAAGGCGAGGTGGCCCAGAACCACGACCGGTGCGGATTCTCGCACACGAAAAGCACATCTCGACGGTGGCATTCCAGAGCAACCTTGGCCAAGAAGGCATACAAGACATTGGCGGCCTCAACTCGTTGCTTATCTGAACCCTGAAGGTCTGGCAAACCGTCGGGAAACTCGGAGGAGCGCAGAGGCGGTGGGCTTGGGATTGGCACGCCTGAAGCATCGTAGACTGGGATGTCTCGTGCACGGCTGGAAGTACCACAAGGTGGGGCTGCTAACAGCCGATAGCAGCGGATTGCACAACCAAAATATGGCCAGATCCTGGCCATCCTGAGTGGTGAGGTCTGCGATCAAGGGAGCACACGCCGCAGATTCAACATGTTTGTGGTCGATTCCGTGGGCTGTAACTCCCAGGCGGCGGAGGCAGGCTGTAACACGAGAAGTGCCAGAGAACAGCTCGAACACGACGGGCGTGGCTGGTGCCTTGAAGATTGGGCGCGGTACTGGCACCATGGTTCCTTGCTGAATGACGTCACCTGTGGCTAGGTCGGGGGGGCTAAACCCTAGGGAGACCAACGCTGAATGATCAGCTTCGGACAGGGCCGCGAAATCGCGGACTACAAACCCGGCTAAAACTACCCGGTAACCACTCCAAGGCATGGTGGCATGCCGTCGATGGGCATCGAAGGTGATACATGTATTTGAGACCGGTAAAAGCTCTCCGCACAAGTGCGCATGGGGCAGCGGCCCTGCATGCTCGCCTGAACCGCCTTCGAGCCACAACTGGCCCTCAGTGAAGGTGGAGACCCCAATCAAGAAATTCGGAAAATCTTTGGCATTATTTCGGTCGGCGTGCAGCGGTGTGAGCACCTGAGCCATCAAGGCCAAGGAAGTGAATGGCAAATCGTGTCCCCAACTCTGAGCATAGGTGGTTAGCATTCGACACACCGTCGGGAATTCATGACACGTGCGGCGCAGCCCCAACATGGGGCCTTGGACATAGGCACCGACACTGAAAGAAAAACTGGATTGATGAGTGATGTCAGGGTGTGATCTGGCCGGCGCTTCTGAAGGCAACAAGCTTATGAGCTGTATTATGTCATCAGAAGTAATTCTAGGCTTGCTGAGGCAAGCAGCTGCGAACTCCTCAGCTGTGGCATGCATTTGATCCTGTTGTGCACTGAGGTCTCCTGTCAAGGTGGTTGCGGCTGAACAGTCATGGACGCGCTCAGCAGGATCATGAAAAGTGACAGGATCAGTTCAAGCTCCACCCGCAGCCGGACATTGGCCGATCGGGTGAGCTCCCTCGCACTTGGCACACACGTGGGCCCTGCTGCAATTGGGATGCGTGCATCCCTCTAGGTTGAACGCGAAGCAGATGCGCTGCCCCTGCTTTGTCATCGGCTTGGCTCCTTTCTGTCGCAAGACCAAGGGCATAGGAATGCTACTGGCATCCGGCACGCCCTTGCCCTTCCCTTTGCCCTTGCCCGGTTGTTTGCCCTTACCTGAGCCTTTACCTCCTTTGGCATTGTCGTGGCCACGCCACTTGTTAGCATGATCACCGGTGGATGGATGTTTTCGCTTGAATCCCGCGGGCAAGGGAACCAGCAGGGATGACACTGTGTATGATTCAAGAGCGACATGAAGTGCGCGGTCCATGTCGCAGCTTCCATCTGGATTGGCACGAGGTCGCCTGTTCTCCTCAAGCATATGCACCCAAACGGCCCGGTCTGCTTGAATCAGCTGCTCGATGCCGACACGCTGGTGGTTTGCTGGGGCAGGCCGGCGAAAGTGCATCATAAGCTTAGCCAGGTAACCTTCATACGCGCCAAGGCTGACACAATTAGCCATGACGTAAGCATAACCCCTTCGTTTGAACCCTTCAAGCAGAGCCAATGCACCGTGAACTGGTTGATCTGTAGTTTCAGCATGCTCACGCACTGCGATTTTCCCTGCCTCCACTTCAAGAACTTTCGACGGCTTATGGTGATTTAACAGCTCGTGCTGGCGAGAGACACACTTTTCAATCGGAATGTGCTTGAAGACATTTTCGCGGTGCTGTTCACAAGTCAGATCAAGCAATGAATGCCCAGGCTCCATGGTTGAGTCGATGTGCAGTCCAGGATTAGCAGCCTTAAACATGGACAAGCGTTGGGACTTCTCGGCCTCTGGTAGCTTCTGCTTAGTGGTATTGTCTGGATCCAGGATCGACTGACGGAGTGCACTTAGCTGAAGGGTTTGCGACTCAAACAACAGGCGCTTAAAGGCAGCAACATCCCCCAAAGACAAACCAGGGAGGTTCGACTCAAGCCACTCCTTCAAAACCTCTTCGGGCAGGTCTTGACCGGGCGTCCCGATGAGGTGTGCAGTGGTCCCCAATGTCTTAACCCCCAGGCCCCCTAACTTGCCCACTGTTGGCTGACTCAAGTTGATCTCCTTGCATCGTCGCTGAAAGTGAGCCTCAGAATCAAGAATGGCAGTCATCGCAAAAGTTGGACGAGAGACTCAAGCTGTAATGTTCCTAGTTTGTACCGGAAGTAGCATGCTGATGTTGTGCCAAATTCACATGACGCTCAACATGTCAACACTCTCAGCCGGACTGCGCGGGAGCAATGACCCTCTCATGCACTCCTAGGCTGCGCTCACTAACACTCGCAAAACCCTCAGCACACAATGCGCACTCATTCCGACTTCACGGCAAAAGTACCGCGAGCTGCTCTCTTTTGGTGCCCTCGCACTTGTCCCCTCGGACTAGCCTCTAAAGGCCGGCAGCAACCCTTCTACAGTTGTGGCACGTGCCACTGATTTGCCCAAAACTTTTTGGGACGACATAATTGGAGGTCCCAAGTTTCCCACATGCCAAAATGGCATTTCCTCCCCCAGACCGCGCAACCACGTAATGGCATTTCTTGGACTTCATATGCACAAGTGAGTCTTTCAAGCCCCACGGCCAGTCCTGCTTCTGAACCTTCTGAGCGGGCTGCTCATCCTCGGACGATGTTTCCGAACTCTCAGCACTCTCGCTGTCGGATGAGGAGCTGGAATCCGAACTGACGTCCACAACCTCGCCTTGACTCGGTATCCCGTCACAAGCGTCTGGCTCTGACTTAATTGCATCCTGAGACGGCTCGGGAGGAGCGACGAAATATTCTGCCCGCGAGTTGTCTGGTTTGAAACGTCCTGAAGAGATGTCTCGAAGAACTTGCTCAAACTCTTTCACTGCCGAAGTAGCTAAGTCAACGGCATAAATAGCCTGCGATCCGATCGTGGCAGATGCATGCCTGCCCAAAACTGATCTTACTGGTTCGCTTGTCCCGAACTTGGAGCACCAGGCTAGTGGAGTGCGCTTGAGCGAATGCGAAGAGATGCGCTTCAGGCGCTCTTCATCACACACCGGGCCCAAAGCAATCCTCAAGAATGATGTGATCTCCGCTGCTCTGATCTCACGCTTAGACAGCATTTCACCATCTGCAGACATGGGTGCCCTCAGAAGCGGGCCCTCGACTTTGCCCTGGACCTCCATTCCCACAGCTCTGAGAGCGTCCAGCGCCGAAGACACCCATTGGGTGCCAGTGACGCCTATCGCTGGGATCAGAACTGGAAGAAGCTTCTTCGAACGTGCGGTGACATTGTTCGTCTTATGCATCCCTAGATACAAGACCACATACCCAGAAGAATCGCTGAACTCATGCTCAATCCACTGGATGTCCGAAAGGTCGCTGTTTCGACAACGCCCATAGAGCGCAAAGAGACATCTGGCTGCCATGGCCCTATCGAAGCTGTGGGCTCCCCGGTCTTCCACCATGGTGTGCAATCGGCATGTTTCGCCCACTGTCAAGGCTTCAGCTTGACGCAACCAATGGACCCCAACAGACATTTGTTCCGCAATTCCACATACCCGCCGGCTCTGCAAGACATCGTCCAATTGGAAGCCAAGCACATGGTGAAGGAAGCGCATTGCACTGACGATCCCAGCCCCTTTCGAGGCCGCTGCACCTGCCCTTTTGAGGTCGGTCATATATGCCCACATCGACGCTTCTGACAAGCAGTCTGACTCTGATGCAGGGCCGTTAAGGTACCATCTGAGGAATGTGTTGAAGGCATTCGCACGCTTGTCTATCGTCCAAGGGGAGCGAGTGCCGACAGCAGCCGTCACCGATTCTGGATCAACCTTCCCGCTGTGCTGCAGCGTGCAAGGAACTAAGTTCTGGGGTACAAGCCGGAGGCACGCAACCAACTTACCTAAACTAACTTCCAAGACCTCAGCACGCCGCTCGCGGAAGGATAGATTCTTAGTGGCTTTGATGGCCACTGCGAAAATCGGTTTACCTTGAAGATACACCTTGGCGCTCACAGCTACGTGGGTCGTTTCTTGATGGGTTGGCTCCTGGGGCACAAGGAGCCTTTTGGCAATCAAGGGCATCTTAGGTACCGTTGGCAGCGATGGCAAGGATTCACTGAAGACGGCGCGCATGGGGCCGCGCTCCCACGGAAACTTCAGTTTGCTCAGTGACGGATTCGAGACCAACTCGGTCGACACCACGGCAGCCACATCAACAAGCGGTGCTATCATGGGCTCCTGAGTGCTGGCAGCGAAAGCCCCGGCTACAGGAGGTGTGATCAAGCTTGCATCTGATCCTACCGGTCGCCAAGAGGAGCTGGATCCTGCAGCTAGCTGCTCTAAGTGTTTATCGAACTCACTCAAAAGCCCTGCCTCGGTTTCAGCTACTTCCTTATAATGCTGCCATTCTGCCGAAGGGTCACAACTTTCTCGTTCTTCCCAGCCTTCCGGTTCCAAGTCTGGTGAGGGATCCACATTTTCGGGCTCGGAAGTGCCCGCCAGGCCTAAACCACAAGAAAGTTGAAGGTCTACACCACTAGGAACCGAAGGGGGGAGTGGTGGAAACTCGGGTCGGGGCTCTGAATTTTCTCCACTGTCCACACCACCGAGCGGCTGCTCGTTCGACGTCTCAAGCTGTTCTGAAGGGTCTGCTACCCCTGCCGCAAGTTGGTCTGCAGGCATAGGTGTCAAGATCTCAACTTCTGGCGCAAGATGGTCCGAAGGCAGAACCGCAACCCCCTGATTATCCGAAACATGGCCCGTAGCATCAGGCACCGAGTGAGCCGCCTCGGGCGCGGCTGGAAGCAGGCGCGGGAGCGCACCTGTTGCTGAGTCAGACATGACGATATTGCAGGGCAGGATCACGGAGGGCAATACGGTAAAACGACGTGCGGGCTGGATCTAGCACGAAGGCAGCTGTTTGCAGAAGGGCTCCGCGCGCGCGAAATGACAGAAAATTAAGCAGCACGGCGCAGGGCCGAGGGCTGAATGTGATATCCCCGAGATCCGCAAGAACCAAATCAGAAGTAGAAGTATTGGCACTGGCGGGACTGTTCGAGGCCGACGGCAGATAAGTCGGGCGCAAGCGATATTCCAAAACTGTAACCCTGAATTGCAAGGCAGCAATCTGATCCTGCAAGTCCTCTCGCAGCAAGCGGAGGTCCTCTGACAGCACGGCGCTGGGACCCACAGAGGTGGTGTCACTCATGAGGCACAA
>CAJNDT010001570.1:0-49888 GCA_905221615.1 Symbiodinium sp. CCMP2592 | reverse complement strand
AAATATAAATATATATATATATACATACAGTACGTAGAGTTTATAGATTTATATATATGTAGATAGCATATATGCATGAATAGTATCAAAAGTACAAACAGTATATCTCGTATATGTACTATACAATATATATTCAAGATATATAGTAGATGAAGTATTTATATAGTTTATAAAGTATATACAAAAAGTTTGTTTAAAGTATATATATATATACATATATATATATATATACAGTATATACAGTATATATAGTATGTATATTACAAGCACTGCTGTAAATGCGGCTGCGACTTACCTCTAACACCAATTCTTGGTGCCTTCCAACCCCTGAGCCCCAGACTTCCCTACTCCTGACATGTGCTCTTGGAAGGTTCCGCCAAGATGAGGCCCGAAACGCCCCAAAGCGCAGGAAGAGTCCAAACCCCAAGAACCCCCCTCCAATCCCGAACATTTCATGGTTTCTCCGAGTGTGAGGTCTGAACTCCCCCCCCCATCACCCATCGGAAGCTCTTGTTTCTATACAGATCACGACTGCATGCCGAGCCTTGCATACATGAGTTCATTGCTTGAGGGGTACCAATATATACGTGTGTCCGTATACATACATGTATCTAAATACAGATATATATATATATATATATATGTGTATTCTTGTATTTATCTACCTATCTATCAACCAATCAACCTTTCTATCTGTTTATCCTATCCTATCTATCTATCTGTCTGCCTGTCTATCTATCTATCTGCCTACCTATCTATCTGCGCATACAATATGTATGGTGAGTGCATGTACATATATGTATCTATATATATATATGTATATATATATATATGTATACACGCATACACACACGCATACAAATACACATGCACTTGACGTACACATACGCATACACATGTACATGTACTTGTACATGTACATATACATACACATGCACATACACACACACGCGCATATATATATATATATATATATACATATATATATATATATATATATGTGCACATACACCCATACACCCCTCCACACATAAGAAGGTATAAAAAGGGAGTATCCGAACATAGGGGACCCTAACAACAAGTACCCCAAATAGTAGGAGACTTATTATAAGGACCGAAATAAGTTACCCCTAGTTTTCTGAAACCCCCTTACATGCACACATGAAACACCGAGAGAACCCGAGGCCCGTGAAGAGCCGGGGCCCCTCCCCCACGAGAAGGTCCGGGAAGGGGGTCATGATTTGGGGTGTTAGGCTTTGTAGGGTTTAGGGTATAGGTCTTAGTTAGGGTTTAGGGTTTGGGGTTTTGGGTGTAGGGTTTAGGGTTTAGGCTTTGTAGGGTTTACGAGGGTTTCGGGTGTAGGGTTTAGGGTTTAGGCTTAGTAGGGTTTAGGGTTTTCGAGTTATGGGGCATCAAATCAAGGGCTGTAAACCCTAAGCCCTAAACCCAAAGCCATGAACCCCATGAAACCTATGAACCCTAAACCCGAAGCCCTGAACCCTAAACCCGACTCGTTTAGCGTCTGCACTTGTTTGGGGGCTCGGAATGTAGCGAGCCTTTGCTTTCTGAGCTTACTTAAATCCTCAAAGCCCCAAAAGCCCTCAAACCCCACTATAGGGGCCTTGATAATTAGACTAGGCTTTTGGGGTATAATTATAGGGGTGATATGGGAGTCGCCGGCCGCCTGGGTCCCAAATGTGGGGCCTAAAGACTTAGAATAGGGTTCCTTTAACGGGGTCCTTTAAAGGGTTCCTTTAAACGGGTCCTTTACAGGAGTCTACAGTCAAAAAGGGATCAATGTAGGGACCTTAATGGTTAGAATAGGGTTCCTTTAAAGGGGTTCTGACAGGGCTAATAAGGGCTGTTGTATGGATATAGTGTAAGGGCTTGAATGATGACCAAATACTGTAGTGAAATTTCCCTATTGTAGGTATAGTATAATTATAACCCAAAAGCCTAGTCTAATCATCAAGGCCCCTATAGTGGGGTTTGAGGGCTTTTGGGGCTTTGAGGATTTAAGTATTTCGGGCACGAGTGCATTTGCAGTAGCTGCTCAGAGAACGGTTTAGAGTGCATGTAGGCTTTAGGATTTTCGCGGTTTTCGGGTTTATGGTTCTCGGAGGGTCCAATAGCCGCCTGATTGAAGGACAAGCCTAGCATGTTATCGGTACGGTGCCATTTGCGGCACTTAGTAAGATCAAATGTTTGTATTGAATATGGGCTCTGTGGGTTTAGGGCATACGGGCATGGTGGGGGTGGTGACAGGGTTCAGGGTTTGAGCGTTTGGGGTTTCGGGTCTATAGTGAACAAAACCTTTATGACACAGAGCTTGAGGGTTTACCTTAACCTTCATAACCTAGTGTTTTGTAAGGGGGTTCATCATCAGAGCCTACAAAACAGGGTCGGTTATGGTGGGTTAACAGGGTTCATTTGGTGCTGTTTCGGGTTTGTAGGGCTCGAGGGTTCAACTTCTGCTGCGGAGTTTTTGGGAGTGCCGGGGATGAAACCTGGGCCCAGGCAGGGTTCTGGGCTTGGGACTCCTCAACAGTGCATAAGAGTTGAGGGGTTATCGTGTGTTTGTCTTGTGTGTATATATAAAACTTACGTATAGAAGTCAAAATGTACGTATATGTTATCATATCTGTATGTATAATATATAACTATATATATATATATGTATAGGTGTGTGTGTGTGTCTTTGTGTGTATTTATCTACTTGGCTTCGATTTGAGACGTGTGTGTGTGTGTGTATGTTTTTGTGTGGTTGTTGGCCGTGCTTGCTAATGATGGATTGCCCGTGGTCGCTTGCAAAGACGACCCTGCATTCACCCCGCCGAAGCCTGCTGCAGTCTGAAACTCTGGAATTCAACAGACAGTAAAGATGGGACAGGCGTATTGAAGCCTCGCGGTTTCAGTCAGTGAGGGTTACGGATGTTGGATCGTAGTGTTTGAGGTTTCGGTTTTGGGGTATATGAAGGCTGTGGGGTACAGGGTTTAGGGTTTACGGCTAATTCAGCCAAAACACTAATCTATGTAGCTGCAGGGTTGCAGGGGGTGCGTGTGGCACTTGTGGTTTGCATAAAGATCAGGTTTCTTGTAAGTTCAGGCTTTCTTTATCTGGGCTGGTCGGGAGAAGAGGGGCAGTGTGAGGTGTAAGGGGTTTTAATCACACATCGCAACGGGCATCGCAAGTGTAACTTTATTGCAGGTCGTGCCTTCTGCTGGAATCCTCTGGCAACACGGGAGAGTGAGATGGTGGAAAAAGATGCGAGACATCAGGTTGTAGTTGTAAGCAAGGTGTTGGTAAATGAAGATCTTTGCGATACTGCTGCTGTAGGAGATAGCTATTGTGTGTTCTTGGAGATGATACTAAAGTCGAGCCCGAAGAACCGATATTGATATGGTGCTTTCGATTTTATCCGGAACCTTCGCCGATATAGACTTCGAAAGCTGGGAAGCGCGGTAAGAGACAAATGTCAAGCCTGTCAACAACATATCTTCGTATTCAACAGGGGGCTCACATTGCGTAACCCTGGCACCACACGTCCCCCCAAGATCAAACATGGTCCTGGAAAGAGATTCAGAATCGGCACTGGCACTTGTTCCGATGGCCTCCAAAAAACTTGAGTTTGTGGAACAAGTTCTCTGAGGCTCTGGGGCATGGAATGTGCCTAACCTTGGCAGATCTTCAGAACGGCAAACTGTTTGATGAACACTTACGTTGTCTGTCGTGGGCTCACAATGGTCAGCGCCTTGCATATCTTCAACGGAGTGGGAAGGACCATTGAGGGGCTTTTCTTGTTTCTCAGCTTATTGTTTGCTAATCTTTGGATATGAGAAACTTCCGGCAGCTCGCGTTTCTGCTTTAAAGCTTGCGGTTGGTGACGGCGAGTAGCTCCAGTTGGTACTCCCACTTTGTTTGCAACCATTTGCAAATGACGGTTACGACCAACTTGTTATTACAGCTTCAGTTGTTTTCATTGCCGACTGGTGTCTCAGATCCTTTTTTTAGGGAGTTCCTGGCGTTGTTGCCGTGATTAGTGTTAGGCTTATTTGCGCTTTGTCGTTGCATCGTTGTCGCCTATGGGTGCCCAGTTCAAGCCTTAGTTCTTCAAAATAATCCCGAACATTGTTGTTAGATATTATGGGGAGCACTAGCTGGATCCATTCCTTCGTGCTTTCCTTGCTCACCAGACGTAAGCAAACAAATATTGGTTCAGTTTCTTGCAATTTCACAAACGGAATGTCCCTGCGCTGCTGCACAGCTGGCTCATTCAGAGCCCCATCGTAGATCAAAAGCAGCAGTCTTCCATGGACAGGGTTATCGCAGGGTTTGCATGCATCAAAGGTAGGTTTGCTGGAGAATATGAATGCAAAGCCTTTTTCAGCAGATCTTCTATGAAGCTTCTTTATTCTGTCCTTTCCGTATGACCTTTGGCATATCGGTATTGGAGGCTTCCTGGAGCAGTAGCGCTGGTGTTTTTCAGTACAAGCCCTTCCCTGCTGCAAGGGCAGCAGGTTGGGGTGATGTCGTTGCTGTTCGAGCTCTTCTTCGTGCTTTCGCGCGGACCTTAGGGGTGCACAGTGTACAGTAGCATGTGAGAATTGGGTCTCGGCTTCAAATTGTGGGATTCGTTTGAAACTAACGGACTGGAAGGTTTAAAGCACTATTTCGAGTTTCGAGTGTTGGTAGCACTGGCGAGAGACACCGGCAGCGATGTAAGTCACAAAAAGTAGAAGTAGATGTTGTACGAGTTGATACCAGTGGTTAGACGAGCCAGTGCCACCATCCCATGTAGATTCGGGATATTCGAAATCATATCAGAGCCCTGCTCTCTTCCAATACCTTCATCGCTGCATGGACACCCAAGCTGGCATGCCATGATGGCTCCTGGAAGAAGTACTTGTCATACAGAACGACAAAGGCGTAGGTATGCAAGTTGTCCACCCTGGATGCCTGGATTCGGGGTTTGCTGTGGTATTCCCAGGAACAGTTGCCATTATTACTACGTGCCCAAATCCCCGTATATCCCCCTGTTTGCTGTTCCACTACACCCTAAACTCTAAGCCTATAAACCCAAAAATATTTGATCTTTTTTGGGCCCCTAAATTTATCCCATCTCAGTTCAGGGCTGAAGGTATGGCTTGGCGGGTAGAGCTACTAATTCCCAACCTTTTCGCAAACTAGGGTACGTACCATAGGGGTCGCAATAATTTGTAATGATATCCCCATAGAGCCGTTATTATGATTGCCGCGTAATATATACTCCCAAACCCGACGCAGCCCTATGCTACGTAGTAAGCCCCGGATATTACGACTCAGGGTACGCAAACCCCCTTCCAAAGCAACCGACTTGGAACCCATTGAGTCCCCTCGTCCGTAGGCATGCATGTGTACATGTATATGTATATGTATATATATATATATGCTGTATAAACATGTGTATACATATATATATATATATATGTATATGTATACGTATATGTCTATGTACATGTACATGTATATGTACACGTATATGTACATGTACATGTACATGCACATGTATCTGTATATGTATATGTATATGTATATGTATATGTATTTGTATGTACAGAGTTTAGGGACCCTGCAGGCTACCAAGAAGAGTTGGATTTGCAGCTTCAGGCAGAAATAACCGCACGACCTACGAACCATACAACCCTAAACCCCAAACCCATGTGAAAGACATCGTTTCTGTGCAGGTACGCGTCGTCAGCTGGCGAGCTCAAAAACGGTGGCAGCAGAATGGGTCGGGTCCTAAAGCAAGGCACTAAAGGGTCTAGAATTTACGGTTAGGGGCTGATAGGGTGTAGGGTGTTAGAACAATTGTTCGTAGAGTCTGCTTTGGGATGTTTTGGAGTGGGCTTTGATCTGTTCAAGCGTATGTGGACGCA
The DNA here is from genome assembly GCA_905221615.1 of Symbiodinium sp. CCMP2592. Lineage (NCBI taxonomy): Eukaryota > Dinophyceae > Suessiales > Symbiodiniaceae > Symbiodinium > Symbiodinium sp. CCMP2592. Next base: position 43,972 of record CAJNDT010001570.1, on the reverse strand, counting down.
TATGGTCGCTATACGTACGAGCACAGGAACCCGATGTAGTAACAGCAGCGCGGCCAAGCCTCAATTGGTCAAGCAGCCCCCATGGCTATGAAGAAGAGGCTTTCAGGTTCAAGCTTCCAGGGCTCAAAAAGGGATGCCTCGTTTAATCGGTCCTGAGGTCCTATTGTTGATTGCTTCCGTCATGCCAAACTGCAGCCTCAATTGGCCCCCAATATAGCGCGGCTGAAGGAGTCGCTAAGGCTTTGACGCGGCCTTGCGCGACGTTGCAGTTTGCGTCCCTAAGCCTAAACCCTAAATCTGGCTTAAGGTTTGATGAGGGAGCGTGTGGGAAGTGGTTTATAGGTTTGTTGCAGCTTCTGGGGGTCGTTTGGAGTTTGGAGCTCTCAGCTTAGTGTTCAGGGTTTCAGGAGTTTTATAGTTTAAGATTCGCATGGAGCATTTGGTTTGTGAGGTGTTGCTGGTTTAGGGCTCAGGGTTATTGGTTACTCCATGTTACTATGCTATGGCAACATACAGTCGGGTTCTGGAGGGAAGCAACCCACTACGGCTCAGGAAGGTAGGAAACGCAGCAGGTCAGATATATATATATATATATAATATGCCTAGACGTATTTTGATGTCCATGTCACTAGACTCTATACAGTCAGCTTGAACTGTGTTCGAACCGGAACAGTCTGAACGCTGGGCTCTTTCGAAGGGTTTTGGGAGCTCGGTGTGTAGTCGGCTACATTTTCCCGTATGCCAGGTGGTGCTTCAAGGTTAGGGTGCCTTTGGATCACGTCATCACCGGTCCGCCGTAGATGTAGTCGTAGGAACCTGGTTGTGTTTGCTTGTGCTGGCAGCTTTCGGATATAGTGGCGTTTAAGTTTGGGCCAGCATCTTGAGATACCCATGCACATTCAGCCCTAAACCCCAAGCCCTAAAGCAACCTGCATATCATATATCGGGATGGTGACAAGGCAGTGGCGCACTATGAGGAGCTGAAGCTACCTATGCCGAAATGGCTCATCGACAGGGTTGAGGTGTTGTGGACCGAAGTGGGATTGCGGGTTTAGGGGGTTAACGTAAATACAAAGGGGGACCTTGAGTAGCATGTTCTACTTGCTTACAGTGGCAAATCTTTTCCAGCAGAAGTAACCTGCACTGCTAAGCCCTAAACCGGGAAGTCCAAGATGAAGGCCCTCAAGGCAAAGGAGCATTTTTTTTGGTTGTCGTGCTTCTCTACTAGAGCCCAGAAACCCTATGCCCTAAACAGATTCTCTTACCTGGGAGTTGAAGGGCAGAGTCGACCCCGCTTTAACTTTTTGGGAGCACTTCTCCATGCTTCTCGTTGTTGGTGTTTCTTCTTCTCCATCATCCTTCTTGTCATGGTTCCTTTGCGTGTGGACCATATTCGTGTCATGCTCACCCTAAGCCCGAAAACCTAAACACGAAACCTGTCATGTGGACCGTCCTCGAGTGACTCACGTGGCCCTGAACCCATCTCTCCTTCCGTCGCATCGAGACGAGGCCCGACCTGCGAACTCTGATCGTACATACAAGTAAACAAGAAAATACATAAATAAGTATATCAATATATATATATATATATATATGTGTATATATATAGAGACATAATTAATAATAGATTATGTTATATACTCTTGTATACAAAACTCTCCGCATATGTGCACACGGTACGTACTCAATTAGGTTTTTTCCAAACCGGCCAAAGCTACAGAAGCTGACGAGTACACAGTTCCAATTGCTCAAACCCCCAAATCCCTGTATCCTTCTCCTTGAAACCGCGCACCCCAAAACCCTCAGGATGTAGGCTTTAGGGTGTAGCCTTGAAGCCCCAAAACCCTGAAACCGCGCCACCAAGCCCACTGAGAATTCACCTCCGAGCGCAGACTTGGGTGCAAAGCCGAGGCGAGTTGATGGAATCCTTCAGATCGCTGAAGGCTAGGGTCTAAGGGTTTAGGGTCTAGGGTGTATTGGGGGGTAACACTACTTCTTCTACGGCTACTGTTGCTCTGCTGCTCGTACTAGTCGGCAGAAAATCCAACGCCCTGGCCGGCAGAAGGAAGCCTAGCAACATCAAGGACATGCCTGGCAGATCTCATCTGAGATTAGCTTGCGATAGTCTTTGAACGACTCTTCTGGAGCCTGCAACTACTACCTGGTTGCAAAATCCTTTCTTTAGTGACAGGCATCAATTAGTTCTTATGCGAGTTGGTCATTTCCGAAAAGGGTGTTTCAGAGAAATGGCATCCCCGTTCAAGCCCTCTGAAGCAGAATCCTGACTATGAGGATTCCCGAACCATGTAATTATTCCGAATGTTCAGAAACTATCATATCAAGTCCTTTGTACGACTTTCAGTAGCTTCAAAACCCCTCTGAATGTCTGTCCTTGTAAAAGTTTAAAACCACACAAGACCCCCACAGGCCCGCGTAAAGCCGTACTGAAAATTCTACGAGCCCGGCTTGCCCAGCATCAGGGTAGCTCTACAAGCCCAATATTTCACAGCACTCAGTAGGAGCAAACCCTGAAGCAGTGAGCGATTAGATAGAAACAGCGCAAGCCACGAGGGAAGCAACACCAGTTCCCAAGCAAGTTTGAACAGTTTAAGGGCTTAGGGTGCAGCACCCAGCTGGCCTGGTTTGTAGAGTTTCGGCTTTAGGCTTGCAAACGGGGAAATACGGTTGCGGGCGTAGGGACCCAAAGCAAGACGACAACAAACACTTTGAAACCAAAGCCTTGAGCCCTGCCCGATTGCGCAGATTCCTTGGACACAGCTTGTGGAAGTCAGCGTGGGCTTGCTTAGAGCCCAGAATACTGAGGAGAAGCTGTTTTGCTGTTCGTTGAGAGTTGTGGAGTTATGTTTGTTGGTTTGAAATAGTTGCTTCGGCGTTCTTGTTAATTGTGGCGGTATCATGTTGAGAGGTGCTGATAGTAAGGGGACGTGAAGCGCCGATTTTGTCCCGTATGATGCCGACAGCAGCCTTCGCTTGCGTTCCCGGGTCTCTTGGGGGCTAAAAGGAGTCGCTGAATCATCGCTTCCAGATTGACTTGGACCCCAAGATCATCGTGAGTGCATGGCTATTATAGCTTGCAAGTGTTTGGAGAACACTGCTCCGAAACGTGGAGGAAGGCTCATCCCATCTCCTCTACCCCTGGACCTGAGATGAGCCACCGCGGAACAGCAATGTGTAGTGATCATGCCCTTATAGCTTGCCGCTGCTGTCGGCCACTGTCGGCATGATACACCAGCCTGCCCGTCCTTAATTCGAAAGCCACTTCGGAGTTTTAGAAGATCAGGAACCCTCCACAAAGGAGTTGAAACCATGTAGCCCTTCTGCTCTTGAGAAGCCCCCACTTAGATTGTCTTGCATTGTTGTTTTTGCTTGCGCGGCGTGGACATGGATTCTGGAAGTAAAGCCCATGAACAGTCACGAAATGCAGCCTAGCTACGGGTCTTAGAGCCAATTCGCAAAATCTGACCCTGAAGGTGCCGAAGACATAAACTCCAAGAGCCCTGAAGCCTTTCTGCGAAAAGACTTGATAACAGGTAAGGCTAATATAGTTCTGAGTATTAAGGCCCCCCCTATATTACGCCGTCCACTGAAGGGAGTGCACAAAGCACCCCTGGCACTCCGAGGCCTCCAACTGCAGCCCTTGTCCAGGACTCGGCAGCGAAGTTATTCTGAACCGATTTCTGGAAGGTTTTTTGCATATATGTAGATTTTGGAGTGTAGGGTCTTATAGACTTGAGGGTTCGGGATTCGGGTCTTGTGAGAATCGGGCGTGTGCATGTCTATGGCGGCCGTTTGTCGTGTCAGGTTCTACTTCCCCAGTGCATCATGCGGTGTTCGCAACATTTGTTTGTATGGCTGTGGTCGAACCTCTTGTCGGGATAGGTTTACAAGAACCTTTTTCCCAAGATCAGTGGTCGCCAAACGTGCAAAGACGCTTCGCATGAGATCTAGCATCTCGAGTTAGCTGGAGGGATCCAGGGCTTAGTGCCTTGCAGTCCCTGCTCAGGAATGGGTTTTAAGCTGCGTTCCAAGTCTGGGGCGGGACAGTAAGGGTTCTGGGCATAGCTTGTGTAGACATTTTGTCCCTTCAGTGCCAGCAAAGCCACATAATTAATTTATTTATTTATTCAAGTTCAGATTGGGTTTCAGCCCCAGCCCCGGCCCTCGCCTCGGACTCCTGCGGCTTGCTCTCTGTGGATCGTCATTTGCTGCCCAGAGCCTTGTGTAGACTAACATGTAAGATGGGGATGGAATTCCCGTGTGATGTCAATACATACCCCTCCAAGATTATCTACTACAGTTACTACAGTAACATTACTGCCATGTGGAACCCAGCGGACCCCGACATGGTACAGCTGCGGCTGCAGAATGTGGCGAGCATTCAGCAAGGCTTTCGCAGCCCTTGTCGCTGATGGATCTGTCGTGACCTGGGGTGATATTACCTATGGCGGCAACTCAGGTTTGCAGCAGCCTCAGCTGAGAGGCGTGAGGCGGATTCAGTCCAGCACAAGGGCTTTTGCTGCCATTCGCCTTGATGGACGTGCAAGAGCACAACGACAAGAGCCAAGACAGCAGATATGGAGGTTTTAACAATCAGAATCGGGTTCCTTCCGCGGCCTCCCTTTGAAGGGATTTCTTATATGGGCCACCATAAGGGTGTAATATAGGGCCTTCATAACTAAGATAGCGTTTCGGTGTAATTCCTTGAAAGGAAAGTCTACTATTGAGATCTGAGAATTTTGGCTTTGGAGCGTAGGGTTGGGGGGAAAAGCACCGAACTAACTCCTGCCTCCTATATGCTGAACCCTTGTAGAACTCTGCCAAGCCCCGCACGGCCGTTCAGGATTTAGAAGTTACGGTTTAGGCTTTGGGCTTTGGGCCATGGGCTTATAGCGCGTGGGCTTTGGGTTTCGGAGTTGGCGTTTTGGGTCTTGGCTTCAGGGCTTAAGCCCTCGACTCTATACCCCGAGACACTGACCACCCTAAACCCTTAACCCTCAACCCCTAACAGTCAACCCACAATCCCTAGCCCCGATACCGACAACACAAAACCCTAAATCCTAAAGCCGAAGCCCGTTGTCGATCACGTCGGGTTTCCTAGGGTGGATCACAGTCTAAACTTCGCTGAAACCTGGAGCCTTAACCAACCCACTCTCAAAGACTTGAGCCCTAAGCCCTGGTACGTTGAGCCCTGTACGCTCTGCCCTATACCCCAACACCCTAAACTCCGAAGTTCCACCCTAAAGCTTCCAAGCTCAACGCCTAGATCACCTAAGCCCTCAACACACCTACGCCGACACGTCAAAGCCCCAAGTTCTTAAGCCCAACTTTACACTAAAGCCGCCAAACCCTCTAAACCTACCAAACCCCCTTCCGCCAAGCATTAAACTCCCCAATCCCGACTGTCAAACATAGCACCCAAGCCCAAGCCCAAGGGCAAGGCACGGACCCGTCACTTGCAGTGCTTGGGGGCACTTGGGTCATGGTTCACGGCTTAGGGTTTGGATCTTGGGGTCTGCGGCCTCGGGTTCGGGGTTGGGGACTCAGAGTCTTGGGGTCAGGGTCCAGGGTCTGCAATCCGGTCAGGCCAGGTTGCGGCGCGCGGCACCTCAAAGCCAGCTGCCACCAGCAAGACCGCAGGAGGAGCGGTCGTGGCAAGACGTCTACCGCGAGACGCCGCTTGGGCCTGTGTAGACCTCAAACCCGGGTGGAGGGTTCAGAGGTCGGGGCTTGACGGTGGGGCTGGGGGTCTGAGGGGTTGGGCTTGCCTTGGGCTTGTATTTGCATGATGAAGTACCTATTAACTACCTGGGCTTGCAATGGGCTGGGCTTTCGGGGCTGGTGTCAATCCTGCCCCATCACTCTGAACTCTGAAGTTTAAATCCTAAACCCTAAGCCTATAGTTCAGAGTGATGGGGCAGGGTTTAGGTCTGGGGTTGGAGAATGGGGTTGAGGGTTCAAGGTTTCCGGTTTAAGGTGTAGGCTTATTTGATCATGGACTGGGGCTTTGTGGTTTGGTACTTGGGCGTAGGTTCTCTAGTTTTAGAGCTGACGGTTGAGAATTCGGGGCGGGCTGACCTGGTGTGGATCACGTTGGTTTTCCTAGGGCGGATCACAGACTAAACGCACTGAAACCTCAACCAACCCATTCCCAAAGACTTATGGCCTAGACGCTATACATTAAGCCTTGTACGCTAAACTGCTAAACCCTATACCCTAAAACCCTAAATCCTGCGGTTCCCCACCAAAGCTCAAAGCTCATATCACCTGATCCCTCAACACACCTACGCGGAAACGTCAAAGCCCCAAATTCTTAAGCCCAACTGTTGAAATGCTTCTCACTGCATGCCCAGGTATCAGGTTAGACAGGTGTGTAGTCTACTTGAAGGGATTGCCGGCACTTGTATAGTTTCCTTCAGGTAGGCTTGTACATGTGTGTTTCCTGTATCCTTTGGCTTAGGGGAAGGCTGCGTAGGAAAGCCTCTTGAGCCATGTGTACTGTAACCAACAACTTGTAAAGCTGTACAGGTCGTTTGTTGGTTTGTCGGTTCTCTTGTTGCTTCGTTGAGATCGTGAGTCGCCTCTGCGCCCAGCCATAGAAAACATTCTGCGTGAGCTTCGCTGCAGGGTATGGCCACCCAGGGTGAACACCTTCAACAGGTGATGAGCCCAACGCCTGGGCCAGAAGCAACCGGAGCGGTGGCTTCTCCGGCCTCTCTGCCTGGAGTGTGGGGAGGCGGGGATGCACCGCAGACTACAGTGAATGGTACAACCGCCGGAGTTGGAGTGCCATCGCCCTCTGGGCTTGCGCAGCCTATTGGGGATGGAATCCAGCAAACTATGATGGATGCGTCGTCGGGGCCATCGACTTCCACAGCTGGTCTAGTGCCATCCCCTCAGCTGCCACAAGAAACTGTTGGAACAGCCGGCCAACCGAGAGTTTCAGCAGTCGGTAGGACAGGAGGCGATGGAACACTAGGCCAGGTTGGAGGCTTGGGCACAGCTGGCGTTACGTATGAAGCAGTATCTACCACGGAGGTCGCTGATGCGAGTGGGGTGCATGGAGATGCAACTGCAGTGACTCAGGGTTTCAGTGTGGCCACCGAAAGTGGAATGGCTAGCGCTCAGATCAATGTTGCCGCAGGCGTCTCAGGGTACAACCCATCTGCAGCGAATCCTGGAAGTAGTGCTGAGGGCTTTGAAACGCCCAGATCAACGGCGTACGGGGCGTCAGCGGTCATGCAGACTGGGGCTCAGGCTTTTGCTAGTCAGTTGCTAGGAAGAGTGCAGTCTCTGTTTGGTGGCGCGGCGAACGTACAGCCACTGCCGCAAGGGTGGGCTCCCAGTCCACTGACTTCTCCTCCAAGGCCGTCGCGACCACTACAGCCCCTCGAGAGAGGAGGCCGCGTCCTGCAAGATGAGTGTCAAGTGCCGATGCCGTTGTTCACTGGTGCCAACGCGCAGCAGCTTGCTGCCATGGAGCAAAGAGCTCCCTTGCTCTACGGGTCCGGGTCTCCGGACAGGCCTCCGCACACCGAGTCCTCATCTATTCCGCATGATGCGATTCAGGCAGAAGTCGCGCGACAGCTTGATGGGTTGAAGCAGCAACTGCGAGCTGAGCAAGAGAGAGCTGGTCGTGCTGAGGCCGAACTCTCGAGGATTCGGTCTCAGCAGGCTGGTGAAGTTGAGGCTACGGCGTTGCAGCAGGTGGGTACTAGGGAGGTTGGCGTTAGTGGGTTTGGTGATAGTGGGTTCGGTTCGCATCCTGTCGCCAACACTGGGGTTGGATTTGCCCCTTCTTCATCCTCACCGCCTCCTCCTCCGCCTCCTTCCGCTCCCGAGCCTCAGGGCTTCGCTGGTTTGTTCTCAGGGCTCCTTGGTTCCGGTGCGCGGTCTTCCAGCCCTGCACCGCAGAGGCCACAAGCAGAACCCAGAGGCACACTGCCAGCAGGAGCCGCGAGTGCATCAGGACCCACAGATCGTGAGATACTGATTGCTGGGATGCATCAACTTCAAGATGCCATGTCAGAGATGCTCAAGGGATCTCGTGCCGAACGCGATGGCGGCAATTCTCCCACCAACCCTGAAGCTGTTAAGCCAGGCATCTCGAGTTTCCCAGCTTTGGCAGAGCTCACTTCGGATGAAGGGTCTCTTCTGTACCAAGATTGGTTAGTCGTGATTGGGGGTTTGGTCGGTGATGTTTCGGACACAGCAGCAGAGTGGTGGCGTCAGGTTTTGGGTGTGGTTGATACGGCCTATGGGGTTTGGATTTCGTCATCACCCTTGGATAGGCTAAAGGTTGAGCCAGTTGTACCGGCTGAGTTGCTTCAAGGGCGATGGGCGCGTGTCAACTTTAGGATCTGTAGTATGCTTATGGCGGCAGTTCCCGAGTCTATCAAAGCAGACATTGTGGCCCGCAAATGCAATCAATCAGCTCCTTCCATCCTTTTCCGTTTGCACACCACGTACCAACCAGGTGGAGGTTCAGAAAAGGAGGTTATTCAGAAGAATCTCATGCAGCCCACTCCAGCATCTGATCCCTCCTCAGCGTGAAGTCTTTGCGTGAGTGGATTCGTTGGTACAATCGCTGTGAAAGTTGCAACATGTCACCTCCGGACTCGACCATTTTGTCCAAGAGCCTCACTACCATCACTAGCCAAGTTTTGGCGCAGCATGAAGAAGCGAAGTTTCGAACGTTTATGCTTCGTTCCATGTTAAAAATGGATGCTCAACCAACTTCGTCTGCAGTCCTGGAGTACCACAAGCACTTGCTTGCAGAGATGGAAGCCCTTGCAGTCTCTAAGGCCACAGGTGTGAGTGCCCCTAAGGTTCGAGCTGTAGGCACGCCCAGTCCGGGAACATCTCCAAAGGCCAGTGGGCAGCCGCAGGCTTCAAAGCCCTGCAAGTTTTTCATGGGTACTTCGGGGTGTAGGCGGGGTCCTAAGTGCACGTTTAGCCACGACATGTCAGGACTTTCTCGTCAGGAGCGCAGCAAGAAGTGCTTAGCATGTGGCTCTGAGGCACACCGCCAAAAGGACTGCCCGGTAGCTGGAGGAAGCCCAAAGGGGAAAGGACAGCCAGGTGGAGGAAACACCAACAATGCTGCAGGCCACAGGCCTACAACGGCTGATCAGGCGTCTACTGCAATCCAGCCGGGCGCGAGCCCAGGCCGAGCGGAGGACTTCACAGCGTTTATGCGCATGATGTTTGCAGCTGCCAGTTCTTCCGAAGCCTTTCCTCCTGCATCCACCCCAGCCGCTCCCGCGCAGCCTCCGGCGATTGAAGACAAACCTGCAGCACAGGAGGAGCCTAAAGCGAGCATTAAGACCATCCATCTCACAGCCATTGAGCCTGGGCAGGTTTTGGAAGTAGATGGTAGTCCTAGTTTTTTGGCTTTGGTAGACAGTGGGGCCACTCATGCCCTTCGCGCTGCAAGTTCCGAAGCTGAATGGGCTAGTGCGCAACCCGTTGTCGTGTCACTGGCTGGAAAGGAGACTTCGGCTATGCGTTTGTCTGCTGCTGGTACTCTTCTGTTGCCTCCCACATCTAGTGCCCAAACCATCGTGCCGCTGGGTTCTGTCATCCAGCAGCTGGGGTATCGTTTGGATTGGACTGCCTCGCGATGCCGTTTGATTGCTCCTTCGGGTCGTGCCTTTCGCTTGAGGGTTAAAGGTGGGTGTCCAGAGATCATGGAATCAGAAGCCTTGGTGCTAATCAGCAAGCTAGAAGAAAAGCGGCTAGAGGACTTGAAGTCTCTGGAGGCGAATGTGGCCGAAGGTACCTCTCGCATCCGAGCTGTCAAAGCCTTGATGTCAAAGAGCTGGTGGGATCACATGCAGGACTATGTGAGCCTTGGATCTACCAATTCAGCCCAACTAGCGTTGCAGGCCGCGCCTTTCTTGGCAGATGTTCCCCAAGCAGCTTTGCAGGGACTTGTTGAGGATGTTGCTCAGGTTTCAGGATGGGAGCTCCTAAAGGGTTTGACGCATCTCAATCGGCGTCGCCGTCGTGCATTGCTCAATGCCCCAGAGTGGATTGTTCATCTGTACGCTGGAGCCCCAGGCCCTAAACCCTTTTCGCACCTTGAGTCCAAGAATGTGGCTGTCCTGGAATTGGACATTACCAGAGGCTCAGACCAAGATGTGCTACGCACTCCTGCTTGGCGCGCTCTAGTTTGGGGTGCCGTGCATGGCAAAGTGTCGCATCTTCTTGGTGCTCCACCGCGTGGTACGTTTGACACACATGCTCATGGGAGTAGCGTTGTCCCACCTGTGCGCGGGCCATTGGACTTATATGGCCTTCCAGATTTGTCAGCAGCACAACGGTCGAAGGTTGATCGTGAAACGGCTTTGCTTTGCCGACAGATTTGGTTGCATGCTGTGGCGACGGCAGGTCGCAAGGTTAGGCCGCCAGCTGGAGTTACTAGGCTTGAGGTTGGCTTTCTGCTTGAGCACCCGATGCTTATTGATCGCTACGTGCCTCCTTCGCATGCCTTGTTTGGTCAGGTCCCTAGTTTTTGGAATACTGGACTTTGGAATTCCTATGCCGATGAAGCAGGGTTGTTTGAAGTTCATGTCTACAAGGGGGATTTAGAGCATGTGATAAGTAGGCCTACGACCTTAGGCACGAACTATGGTGATTTGCAGTACCTAGAGACCCTAAGCCTTGACAAGGGTTTGCGTGGTGTCACTGTGCAGGCAGCCGCTGCAGAGCCTGAGAGTGAGAGCAGTGGCATGCCTCATTTGCATCGCAAGTCCCATGAGTCAGCTCGATGGGCCCCTGGTTTTGCCCAAGCCGTGAGCATGAGCATCCAAAACTGGTCTAGGTGGTTCCGCATTGCTAAAACAAAGGCAGACGAACAGGCTTGGAGGGATCATGTGAAGAATAATCACCAACCGTTTCGGAAGGACTGTAGTGTGTGCATCAGAACTGCCGCCTCAGGACGCCGCCACGTTGGTGTGACTCACCCCTCGCAGTTCACTCTGTCTGCGGATGTCTGTGGACCTCTGAAGGTGCCAGCTGTTGACCCGGAAGGTAGGTCAAAGGCGCCGAAGAAGTTCAAGTATTTTCTAGCTGCTTCGTATCGCTTTCCTCGTTTGCACGGCATGCCCGAAATTCCAGACCCCTTAGATGAGGTAGATCTCTCCAAGGAGGAGCCGCTGGACGATTTCCTTGAGGGTGCAGGTACAGGGCTAACTGAAGAAGAAGCGAGGGATATCTTAGAGAATCTTAGTGAAGATGATGCCCCACCTCTTCCGCCTCCGCCACATGCTCCGGACGACGGTTCCAGCCCCTCTAAAGAGGAGGCCGAGAGCCAAGAAGCAGAGGAGGAGGAAGATGGAGAAGAGGCTCAGGAGGAGGAAGCTGACGACGAGGAGGAGGCACTGCCAAATCGCGGTCCTCAAGAAGGGGATTGGGAGTTTGAGTATTCAGACCTCAAGGAGCCAGTGCAGTCTGACAGGCTCATGTTCTGCGTTCCGCTGTTTGACAATAAGTCGCCTTCCGTCCTTGATGCCCTTCAAAAAATTTACCTCTACTTGCGGGCACTCAATCTTCCAGTCTTGCGTTTGCATACCGATAGGTCGCGTGAGTTCATGAATAAGGCCACTCGCAAGTGGTTTGCAAATCAGCTCGTGAGGGTCACCACAACTGAGGGTGATGCGCCAGCCCAAAACGGCTCAGCAGAGCGCACCATCAGGTGGCTTAAGACTCGGGCACGAACTCTACTGCGAGCTGCTGATTTCCCGCCGCCCCTGTGGGCATGTGCAATGCGAGCTGCTGCAGCACAGCAGAGGTCTGAGGTACTAGGTATGGCCACGAAGCTTGCAGCGCCTTTTGGTGCTAAGTGCCTGGTGCGCGTGAAGGCCTACACGTCTGTTGCAGCTGCTAAGGGCGAGATTGCCGAACGGTGGATTTCAGGTCGGTATGCGGGTTTATCTCCAACGGTTAATGAAGGTCATTTGGTGTACAGGGATGATGGCAAAGGCAATGGGTTCACACAGTCGCTGCACGTGAGAACTAAGGTTGTTGAGCCTCCTGAGTGCCCTGAGCAGTTTGAGGGCGAGTCTGTCCCTGTAAGGCGTCGCGTTGTAGGAAAGTCCCCGCCAGAAGCAGAGCTGAGAGCTGCCCAGCTCGGCTCATGGACGTGGTCTGAGCTTGAAGCTGGCGCAAAGACTTTGCTGCAGGAATGGGATCCTGAGGCTGCCAAGAATCTCCTCATGCAGGTTTGCCAAGCCTACCCCGAAGAGCAGTATCAAGCTGGAATGTTCCGTAGGGGAGGGATAGTAGGCTGTATGCGATCGACTTGGAGTAAGCCGTGGCTTGCCTCACTGTGCGCGCGCCTGTTGCAGCATCACGCACCTGATGCTACCTTCACGTCGGTGTGTTTGTCCAACTCGTGTCAAAAGGACATTCACACTGATTCTTCCAACCTTCCGGGAACTACAAACCTCATCCTACCAGTGTGTCTTCCTAAGCGTGGGGGCGATCTTTGGGTTGAGTTAGGTAGTGGGGATGTTGTTAGGGGGTCTATTGTAGAGCACACTGATGCACGAGGTCGCAAGCGTCACGGTGTGGTGCACAGACTTGAAGAGGATGAAGTTTTCGAGTTTGATCCTAAGCGGCATCATTTCGTAACTCCCTTCAAGGGCACCCGCGTCGTTGTTATAGGCTACACTTCCGACGTGCTTGGAAAGGCCGAAAAAGATGACCTTGACGGCTTAGCAGATTTGGGATTTCCTCTCCCAGACTCCGCCTATCTCCAGGCCCCGCGTCTGTCTCAAGTACAGGAGGAGGAGGAGGCCACTGAGGCTCATGAGATCCCTATCCATCAACACCCTAGCTTCCCGGAGAGCCAACCCGTCAACAAAGGTGGTGGTTGGCAAGAGGTCTTTCCAGTTGCAGATGGGTTTGTAGACTTCGCTGTGAACTGGTCGTGTTCGTATCGGCCAGTTGCCCCTGTATGCAGCCCCTCTAAAGAGGAGGCCGGACCAGAGCAGAACCAAAGACCCGTTGAGATTGATGAGGCCTGGCCGGTTACTGTGTCTTGGGACATGTATGTTCCGCAGGAGCCCATGAGCGATGCCGCAAACGCCAGCAACTGCAGTTTGAGGGTGCTTAAGGTTGTAGAAAGTGGTTCGCGGAGCTCGTTAGAGGAGGAGGGTTTCGTAAGCGAAGGTAGACCCGTAATCCCCTACCGCCTGTGCAAAGCCGAACCGACGTTCACGAAGAACATAGAACACCTTCTAAGCAATCTAAGCTCACCTCTGCAAATCGTTCACACTGTAGACCCCGCAGAAGTCGCACTCAATCCAATCCTTTGGATTCCGTCCATTGAGAAAGAAGTAAAGGCCATTGAGCATGCGGTGCTCAGACTGCGCCCTTCAGACCCCAGGCAGGCCGAGTACTTGAGTGATCCTCGACTGCAGGTGGTACCTTCCAAGTTTGTGTTCACAGTGAAACCGCCCGACCAAGGGGCAGCAGCTGTTGGTGACACTGGAAAGCTTGCGCTCACTCAGCCCGACAACAGTACAGAGGCCCTTCAGGGCGCTCCAAAGGCTTCGTCGCAAGGCCAAAGTTTGTACCGTCGGAAAGCGAGACTTGTTGCTTGCGGAAATGTGGCGCCAAATACAGGCTTGGATGTGTATGCTGGAGGTGCTCAGGCTGAGAGCTTGAGAACAGTGATTGCCCTGGCAAGCTTCTTTGGTTGGTTGTTGGGAGTGTTGGATATCACCAGCGCGTTCCTCAAAACGCCTATTCCTTGTCTTGAAGGTTTCCCCATCTTTGCGTTGACCCCGCCCCGCTTGTTGGTCAAGCTTGGTCTTGCAGTTGCACATGAGCTGTGGATACTATCCCACGCGGTTTACGGCCTTCGAGAGGCCCCGCGCTTGTGGGGACAGTATCGAGATGCTTGTTTGGCAGCGTTGGTGTGGGACCTTGACGGCGTGACCTACCGGCTTGAGCCTTCGACCCTAGACCCGAACTGGTGGAAAGTCGTCAGGGTTGAAGGTGGTCGCGTTGAGGGCGCATTGTTGGTGTACGTTGATGACTTCTTGTTGTGTGGGTCGTTAGGTGTCCTTCAAAGTTTGGCAAAGGCTCTGCAAGAAAAGTGGGCCACAACACCGTTTGTGGTAGCTACCCCAGAGCAGCCGATCAAGTTCCTTGGCGTGGACATCATTGTCATTCCTCGTGGGTTTGTTCTCTCACAGCAGTCGTACGCAGAAGAAGTCTTGCGGCTTCATGAGGTACCTTGCCACGTGAGGGGTAGAATCCCTTGTCCTCGGGAGCTAGCGTCGTTTGAAGTTGGCGAAGGAGACTCCAGCCCCCCTGACGGGGAGGCCGTTCACCGCGCGCAACAGGTGACTGGTGAACTGCTGTGGTTGTCTCAACGTACTCGCCCGGACCTGGCGTTCACTGCCAGCTTGCTTGCTAGTTTGTCTACGAAGGCGCCTTGTCGTGCTCTACGCATTGCTGACCGTGCCTTGGCTTACTTGCAGCGAACCAAGACAGCGTCGCTGGTGTTTGAGGCGGACGGAACCCAACTTCACGGTTGGAGTGACGCAAGCTTCTCGCCAGAAGGCCTTCGCTCACATGGAGGCTGGTGCGTGTGTGTGCATGGATGTCCAGTTGCTTGGAGGTCGGCGCGTCAAGCTTTTGTGACACTTTCTACTGCTGAAAGTGAACTCACTGCTTCGATTGAGTGTGCAATCGCGCTTGAATCAATTGAGGCGTTGCTTCACACGGTTGGTTTTGACGTTGCGGAAGAAAGGGTTTTGCACGTTGATTCCCAAGCGTCACTTGCGATTTCTGACGGTCATGGATCATGGAGAACGCGACACCTACGGGTAAGAGCTGAGTACCTTCGTGAGCAGACTCGCTCTGGGAAGCTGAGGCTTGCCTTCTGCCCGGGTGTGGAACAGCTTGCAGATCTACTGACCAAACCTCTTCCGTCTGCAAGGATTGAAGAGCTTGTCAGGTTATGGGGCATGCGTGACTTTGCGGGTGATACAGCCGACCGAGAGGTCAGGCCGAGCTCGTCAGCAGCTGTCGACCCAGTCGCGTTGAGTGCCTTGTTGTGTTTGCTTCAAATCCAACCTGCACGAAGCTCAAGCCGTGAATCCGAGTATCCTGGCTTGCAGCTTGATGGATCCCTGGAGCTGTACTTCGTTCTTGGCATGGCATTGGTTTGTGTCCTTGTTGTGTGGGAGTGGTTGAAGAGATTGTGGGATCGGCTTGATGCGTGGTGGGCTGGTTCGCATGCGTCGTCTCGTCGAGCCCGTCGTTTGAGGCGTATGCAGAGAGCTGTTGAGGATGAGCTTGCTGCCCAACTGCAGGGCATGAGTCTTGAGGACGTGTCTTCCAGACCACCAGCAGGTGAGTCCACAGCTCACAACGAGAGGGCACCTGTGCCTTCGCAGTCCTCCCACGAGTTGCCTGCTGCACCACGGCCCAAGGCCACACAGTCTCGTCGCCGCCCTGCAGTGCGTGAGCAGTCTACTCAAACGGATCGTGAGCCTGCTTTCCAACCAGTCACAGGAGTCCCACCAGATCCGATGCCTGCCAGGATCGAAATCCGCACGCAGTATGAACTTCCCCAAGGTCCCTTTTACTTCACTGCGCACGGGGATTGTGTTCATCTAGATTCTAATTGTTGGGGTTTAAGGCGTAATACACCCTTAACTACCCGCAACTTGTGCCGTGTTTGCAGAGACCGCCACCGCACAGGTCTCTAAAGGCAAGCCAAGGTTCAAGGCTAGAGGTCCCAGGAACGGGCATGCTGTAAATAGTGCAGCGTGTGCTAGTTGCCTGTCGGCTCTAGCAAGGAGGAGTGTTGAAATGCTTCTCACTGCATGCCCAGGTATCAGGTTAGACAGGTGTGTAGTCTGCTTGAAGGGATTGCCGGCACTTGTATAGTTTCCTTCAGGTAGGCTTGTACATGTGTGTTTCCTGTATCCTTTGGCTTAGGGGAAGGCTGCGTAGGAAAGCCTCTTGAGCCATGTGTACTGTAACCAACAACTTGTAAAGCTGTACAGGTCGTTTGTTGGTTTGTCGGTTCTCTTGTTGCTTCGTTGAGATCGTGAGTCGCCTCTGCGCCCAGCCATAGAAAACATTCTGCGTGAGCTTCGCTGCAGGGTATGGCCACCCAGGGTGAACACCTTCAACACCAACCCTAAACCCACAAACCAGGGAGCCTTTAACACGTAAGCCGCCAAAACCCTCCACCCCTAAACCAACCAAGCCCCTTTCATACCACCAAAACGTTAAACTCCCCAATCCCGACTCTCAAAGGCAAAGCCAAAGGCGAAGGCACGGACCCGCCACTTGCAATGCTTGGGGGCGCAGGGGTCATGGCTAGCGGCATAGGATTTGGGATCTTGGGGTCTGCGGCTTCGGGTTCGGGGTTGAGGACTCAGAGTCTTGGGGTCAGGGTGTAGGCTTTGTAATCTTGTCAGGTGCGAGTCGTGCAGCAGTCGGCCTTCAGCGCCCTGCCGCGGCGCAGCACTGAAACCTCCTCATGGAGGGAAGTGCAGAGAGAGATGCCGCTTGGGCCTGCATAGACCTCAAACCCGGGTTGAGGGTTCAAGGTTCAGGGTCAGGGGTGGGGAGGGGGCAACCCGAGGACCTCAAAGTTTAGTGATCCCTTACCACACTGACCATGAACCCCTTAGCCCTTACCAAGCAACTGTTCATGCGTTTGGGCCAAGGTTCGACCTTCACCCTTTTCCCGAGAGCTTCAAAGCCTGACGTCCAACCCCAAATTTGGTGGCACTTTTGGAAACTTTTCAATTTGCCTTTATGGTTCCCATAGAAGGATCTACTTATAAACACTTTTAAGGGCCCCCCAACTACAACCCAGTAAACCATTCCGAATCCCGGATCACAATGAAGCTCCCAGGCTGCGCGACGCGGTCTAGCGGGGAGCCAAGCTTCAGGGGTTCAAACATAAGCCTGAATAACGACCACTATTCTTCGCTCGGGCTCCTTATTGTATAGATACCATGACCGCAATAATTAGCAATTATGCACAATTATAGCCCAAAGCCGAATTCTTCTTCATGAATGAGGCCCCTCCATTGGATATTGAAGGGTCTCTTCGGCTATGCTGACTTGCCGAGCTTTCGAGTACTCTTGAACTTGAAACCGTATTCTGAAACCTTAACCTTGAACGCGTAAATGTTGAACCCGAAACCGTCTTAATCTTGCAGGGCTTAGCTTCCGGGTATCTTTGAGTTGGAAAGGGTCGCCCGGATCAACAGGTTTTGTAGTCTCGCCTTGATCGGGGAGTTGGAAAGACTCTCTCCTTTTTGGCGAGTTGTGGGTTTCTTTAAACCCTGAACCCTAAACCCTAATTTAGGAGCCATGAGAACTACGATAGGGTCTTGGGCTCCAGATTAGTTACTCATATCGAACCCTAAGAAAACTGTTGGTACTGGTTGAAGCTTCTATATTCGAGCCTCAACCACAACATTGTTTAGTAGGATTCAGGGTTTAGGGTTTCGGGTTTAGAATTTAGGGTTCAGGGTTAATTGTAATTATGGTACGGTGTGCTTTTGATATGGTTTCGTAAGATTTCGGACGATCTCGGCAACTCGCCAGAGAGGACATCGGGCACAGTTCTGCTATGTTTGTGTGTTGTTTGGTGTTGCTTCTGGCTAGGCTTCAGACGGTTTAATCAGAGTTTTTACTTCAAGTGTGGGGATCTAAAGGTTTGGGGTTTCGTGTGATTTGGGGGGTGGGGTATAGATTAAAAGCCCTAAACCTAGGGTTTAGGGTTTAGGGTTTGGGGTTTGATTGAGATTTGAACCCTGCTGCCCCCATCCTAGACTCTTATGCACTGAAACGAAAGCCCGAACCGCCTAAGCACGAGCCTAGGGTTTGGGGTTTGAGTTTAGGGTTTCGGGTGCAGGGGTTGAGGGCTAGGGTTTTGGAATTTCACTTTACGCCGTGGCTGATCTATGGTGCAAGGACTCCCCACATCCAAAGGTTAAGACCCGTCAACGAGCTAACGGCAGCCACCAGAAGAGGGAGCAGCGATGCGAATAGCTTTCGTTGTTCCAGAGCCTTCGTTGTTCCACAGCCTTCTTGCCTAAAGCCTGGGTCTTATGGGCAGTTCTCTGAATCAGGGTCCCGTTAAGGGTCCTGTTTGTAAGGGTGCGGTACTATGTTTGGTACCGAAGCCGAAACCATAGCTTAGACGAGTCTTAAACCCACAAACCCCCGTAACCCCAAAATCTTGAGCTTTCGACGGAAGCTTTCTTCTTCGCCTCATGTAGCAAATGTAGCAAGGCATGGCTGGGTGCATCCTTCGGATTTGCCCATCGCCACTTGGGCGTGCATAGACGGTTTCCCAAACACCCGACCCTAAAGCACTGAAATCTCGAAGTCCTTAATGCTGTTTAGGGCTTCGGGGTCAGGTCCGGCTCGACAACAAATCATACTTCTTAGCACTGGGGCAGCGCTTCGACGCCGAAACAACGGCAACAAATCGTACTTCCTGGCACTGGGGCACCACTTCTAGGCCAAAACAACGGTAACAAATCGTACTTCTCAGCGCTGGGGCAGCACTTCGAAGCCCAAATCCTACTTCGGCACCGCTTCGAGGCCGAAACAATGCCAACAAATCGTACTTCTAGCACTGCGTCACCGCTTCGCGGCCAAACCAACGGCAACAAATCGTACTTCTTAGCACTGGGGCAGCGCTTCAAGGCCCAAGCAACGACAACAAACCGTACTTTTAAGCGCTTTGGCCCCGCAAGAAACAAATCGTACTTCTTAGCATTGGGGCACCGCCTCGAGGCCCAAACAACGACAACAAATCGTATTTCTTAGCACTGGGGCATCGCTTCCAGCCAAAACAACGACAACAAATCGTACTGACCAGCACTGGTGCTCGAGACCAAAACAGCGGTAACAACTCGTACTTGTTAGCACTGGGGCACCAGTTCGAGGCCAACACAACAGCAACAAATCGTACTTCTTAGCATTGGGGACACCGCTCTTAGGGCAAAACAACAGCGACAACAAATCGTACTTCTTAGAGCTGTGGCAGCACTTCGAAGCCCAAGCAAGGGCAACAAATCCTACTTCTTAGGCACCGCTTCGATGCCAAAACAACGGCAACAAATCGTACTTCTTAGCAATGGTGCATCGCTTCCATGCCAAAACAACAGCAACAAATCGTACTTTTGGGGGTTTTAGGGAACGAGGTCCAGACCAAAACAACGGCTTGGTGCATCGCATCCATGCCAAAAACAGGGCGACAGATCATACGTCTAAGCACTGCAGCACATCTTCGAGGCCAAAGCAACGACAACAAACCGTACTTCGTGCCTCCAGGCCATAACAACGGCCACAAATCGTACTTCTCAGCTCGGGGCCAAACCAACGGCAACAAGTCGTACTTCTTAGCACTGGGGAACCGCTTCTAGGCCGAAACAACGGCAACAAATCGTACTTCTTAGCATTGGTGCGCCGCTGCCTTGCCAAAACAACCGCAACAAGCCAACACCGAGGCACCGCTTCGAGGCCAAAAAGCGAGCAAATCGTACTTCTTAGCACTGAGCCACGGCTTCGGAGGCAGGAAAACGGCAGCAAATCGTCACTGCGGCACCGCTTCTTGACCAAAACACTGGCAATAAATCGTACTTCTTAGCACTGAACAAATCGTATTGCCCGGCACTGGGGCACTGCTTCGAGACCAAGACAACGGCAACAATTCGTACTTCTTGGCACTGGGGCACCGCTTCGAGGCCAAGGCAACGGCAACAAATCGTATTTCCTAGCACAGGAGCTCCACTGTACTTAGCACCGAGGCACCACTTCGAGGCCGAAACTACGGCAGCAAATCGTACTTCTTTGCATTGGGGCACCATTTCGGGGCCAAAACCACGGGAACAACTCGCACTTGTTAGCACTGGGGCACTTCTTTGCACTGATGCACCGCATCGAGGCCGAAACAACGCCAACAAATCGTACTTCTTAGCACTGGCTCACCGGATCGAGGCCAAGACAACTCGGACCTTGGTGCGCCTGGTTTTGGGTTTGGGGTGTCGGACTCGGGCTTGGGGTTTGGGCTGAGGGGTGACGGCTTGGGGTTTGGGGTGTGGTCTGGGACGGGCCAGGCTGGTCAGAGGATGGAGGGGTGCGAATCGAGAGAGTGGGGTCCCTTAAAGCGGTGTCGAGAGCGGGGTCCTTCCCGTGAGTCGCGATACGTGCTGTCAGCGGGTTCAAGGTTTGTCGGTTTAGGGTTGAATGGATTAGGGTTTAGGATTTAGGGGCGGAAGTCGGCTCTGACACGTAAAGCCACAGGCTCCAGCCTTGTGTCTAGGGTCTATACTATACATCAATGCAGGGATTAGGCGCAGGGTTTATAGGGCTTATCTAGGACTTCGGGTTTATAGTCTAGTGTGCGGGATTTGGGAAGTTTAGCTGCGTTTACAAACCTTGGGGATGTTTGGCTCGGCGTCCACACAGGACCTTATATAAGCCTTCACATCTTAATTCCCTCACCGAAGGCCTTGAAATCCTAAGCATTCTTAATGAACTTTTCAACCCAAGACCTGAAACTCTAAGCTCAGCCGAAAACATAAACCATTTATAATTAAATCCGAGGGAATTGAGCAGTTTTCGCGGGTCCGCGGTGAAGGTTTGAGGACGTGGGTTTCGGGATTCAGGATTTTGGTGTTTTGGGGTCGCAGATGGGGATCTCAATGTGCTCTGGGGTATAGGGTTTGAGGTTTCGGTTTTGGGGTTTACTAAGGCTTTGGGTTGAGGGCTTACGGCTAATTCAGCCAAAACATTAATCCATGTAGCTGCAGGGTTGCAGGGGATGCGTGTCGCGCCTGTGGTTTGCAGTAAAGATCAAGTTTCTTGTAAATTCAGGTTTTCTTTATCTGGGCTGGTCGGGAGAAGCGGGGCAGTGTGAGGTGTAAGGGGCTTTAATCACAGATCGCAACGGGCATCGCAAGCGTAACTTTTGTCCAGGTTGTGCCTTCTGCTGGAACCCGCTGGCAACACGGGAGAGTGATATTGTGGAAAAAAGATGCGCGACATCAGGTTGTAGTTGTAAGCATGGTCTTGGTAAATGATCTTTGCTATACTGTTGCGGTCGGAGATAGCCATTGTGTGTTCTTGGAGATGATACTAAAGTCGAGCCCGATGAACCCATATTGTGCTGTCAGTTTTAACCGGAACCTTCGCCGATATGGATTTCGAAAGCTGGGAAGCCCGGTAACAGACAAATGTGCGACCTGTCAACAACATATCCTCGTATTCAACAGGGGACTCGCATTGGGTAACCCTGGCACCACTCATGCCCACAAATCAAACATGGCCCTGGAAAGGGATTCAGAATCGGCACTGGCACTTGTTCCGATTGCCTCCAAGAAATTTGAGTGTCTGGAACAAGTTCTCAAGTTCTCTGAGGCCGGGGCCCGTTGGGACTTCCACTTTGTTTGCAATCATATGCACATGAGGTTACGAACAGTTTGTTAGTACAGCTTCAGTTATTTTCATTGTTGTCGGGTGTCCCACATCCCTTTTCAGGGATTTCCTGCCATTGGTGCCGTGATTCTTGTTATGCTTTCCTGCACTTCGTCTTTGCATCGTTGTCGCCCATGAGTGCCGTATTCAAGCCTTAGTTCTTCAAAATTACCCCGAACGTAGTTGTTAGGTAGTATGGGGAGCACTAGCTCCATCCATTCCTTGGTGCCTTCCTTGCTAACCAGAAGTCAGCAAACAAATATCAGTTCAGTTTCTCATTACAATGTCACAGATGGAATGTCCCGGCGCTGCTGCACAGCTGGCTCATTCAGAGCCCCATCGTAGATCAAAAGCAGCAGTCTTCCATGGACAAGGTTATCGCACGGTTTTCATACATCAAAGGTAGGTTTGCTGGAGAATGTGAATGTAAAGACATTTTTCAACAAATCTTCTAAAAAGCCTGCATATTCTGTTTTTTCAGTATGTCCCTTGGCATATCGGTATTGGAGGCTTCCTGGAAAAGTAGTGCTGGTGTTTTTCAGTACAAGCCCTTCCCTGCTGCAAGGGCAGCAGGTTGGGGTGATGTCGTTGCTGTTCGAGCTCTTCTTCGTGCTGTCGTGCGGAGCTTAGGGTTGTACAGTAGCAAGTGAGAAATGACTGTAGTCAAGGTTCGATTTGAAAAGTTTAAGGAAGCTATTTCGAGTGCTTATAACATTGGCGAGAGACGCAGGAAACGCTGCAAGTCATAAATGGTAAAAAATGTAGATGTTGTACGAGTTGATACTAGCAGTTTGAATAGACGGTACCACCATCCCATGTAGGTTCGGGATACTAGAAATCATATCAAAGCACTAGTCTCTTCCCATACCTTTATCACTGCATGGAGACCTAAGCTGGCCTGCCATGATGGTTCCCGGAAGAAGAATTTGCCCTCCAGAGAGAGAAAGGCGAGGTATGCAAGTTGTCCACGCTGGATGCCTGGATTCGGGGTATTCCCAGGAATAATTGCCATTATTACTACGTGCCCAAATCCCGGTATATCCCCCCTGTTTGAGTTTCCACTACACCCTAAACCCTCAGCCGATAAACCCAAAAAGCTTCGATTTTTATAGACCCCTTAATCTATCCCAGCTGAGGGCTGAGGGTAGGTTTGGCTTGTAGAGTTACAAATTCCCAACCTCTTCGCAAATTAGGGTACCATGGGGGTCGCAATAATTTGTAATGATATCCCCATAGAGCCGTTATTATGATTGCCGCGTAATATATACTCCCAAACCCGACGCAGCCCTATGCTACGTAGTAAGCCCCGGATATTACGACTCAGGGTACGCAAACCCCCTTCCAAAGCAACCGACTTGGAACCCATTGAGTCCCCTCGTCCTGCAGGTAGGCATGCATGTGTATATGCATATATAAATATATATAACATATGTATGTATATATATATATATATACATATATATATATATAGACAGCAAAATATGCGCAAAGTATAGGGACCCTACAGGCTACCAAGAAGAGTTGGTTTTTGCAGCTTCAGGTCGCAATCACACGACGACCTACGAACCATACATAGCCATACAAACACCTCCAAAACCCAACACCCTAAACCCCAAACCTATGTGAAAGACATCGTTTCTGATTCTGTGCAGGTACGAGTCGTCAGCTGGCGAGCTCAAAACCGTGGCAGCGGAATGGGTCGGGTCCTAAAGCACGGCTCTTTAGGGTCTCGTATTTAGGGTTTTGGGACTGATAGGGTGTCGGGTCTTAGAACCTTTTGTCGTAATGTCTGCTTTGGGACGGTTTGGAGTGGGCTTTGAGCTGTTCAAGTGTATCTGGGCGCATATGGTGGCAATTCTGTGCTCTGCTATACGTACGAGCACAAAAACCCGATGTAGTATCTCGATTCCTCAAGCAGCCCCCATAGGTATGAAGAAGAGGCTTTCATGTTCAAGGGCTTACAAAGGGGTGCCTCGTTTAATCTGCTTAGAGGTTTTTATGATTGATATCGGTCCTGAGGTCCTGTTTTTGATTGCCTCCATCCGGGGGACTATATTCAGCTCGATATGTCAACCTAAAGCCTCGACTCGCCCCGAATCTAGTGCGGCTGAAGGAGTGCCTCAGGCTTTAACCTTTCCTTGCGCGACGTTGCAGTCTGCGTCCCTAAACCCGGCTTAAGGATTGATCAGCGAGCGTGTGGGAAATGGTTTATAGGTTTGTTGCAGTTTCTGCGGGTCGTTTGGAGGTTGGACCCGTAAGTTTAGGGTTTAGGGCTTCAGGAGTTTTAGAGTTCAAAATTTCAGGCTGTTTCGCGTTTAGGGGTTAATGCCTAAACTTGGTATCATGTTACAGTCAGGGAGTTGAAAATTGAAATATCAAGCCCTGGTCAATGCGGAGCATTTGGTTTATGACGGGTTGCCGGTTTAGGGCTCAGGGTTAGTAACTACTTCATGTTACTATGCTATGGCAACATACAGTGGGGTTCTGGAGGGAAGCCGCCCATTACGACTCAGGAAGGTAGGAAAGGCATCAGGTCAGATACTAGACTCTAAATTGTCAGCTTGAACTGTATTCGAACCGGAACGGTCTGAACGCCCCTGGGCTCTTTCGAAGGAATTTGGGAGCTCGGTGTGTAGTCGGCTACATTAGTTTCCCGTATGCATGGTGGTGCTTCAAGGTTAGGGTGCGATTGAATCATGCCATCACCGGTCCGCCGTAGATGTAGTCGTCGCAAGCCTGGTTATGTTTTGCTTGTGCTGGAAGCTTTGGGATATAGTGGGGTTTAAGTTCGGGCTAGCCTCTTGAGATACCCCGTACACAATCAGCCCTATACCCCAAATCCTAAAGCAACCTGCATATCATATATGGCGATGGTGACAAGGCAGTGGCGTACTGCGAGCAGCTGGAGTTACCTATGCCGAGGTGGCCAATGGACAAGGATCAGGTGTTGTGGACTGAAGTGGGTTTTGGGTTTAGGGGGTTATCCTCAATACCAATGGGCAAAACTCTTCCAAAGGAAGTAACCTGCAATGCCAAAAACCAAGATGAAGGCCCTCAAAGCAAAGGAGTTTTTCTTGTTATCGTGCTTCTCTACCAGAGCCTAAACCCTAAACCAATTCTCTTACCTGGGAGTTGCAGCACAGAGTCGATCCCGCTGTACCTTTTCCGGAGCACTTCTCCATGCTTATCGTTGTTAGTGTTGCTTCTTATTGTCATGGTTCCTTTGCGTGTGGACCATATTCGTGTCATGCTCACCCTACACCCGAAAACCTAAACCCGAAACCCGTCATGTGGGCACCGTGCTCGGGTGTCTCACGTGGCCCTGAACCCATCTCTCCTTCCGTCGCATCGAGACAAGGCCCGACCTGCGAACTCTGATCGTACATACAAGTAAATAAGAAAATACATAAATAAGTATATCAGTATGTATATATATATATATATATATCTCTCTAGACATGATAGATTATGTTATATACTCTTTTATACAAGACTCTCCGTATATGTGCACACGGTACATACTCAGACCAATCAGGCTTTGACCAAACCGGCCAAAGCTACTGAAGCCCTGAAGAGTGAACAGCTCCGATTTCTCAAACGCTCAAATCCCCATATCCTTCTCCTTGAAACCGCGCACCCGAAAACCCTCAGGGTGTAGGCTTTAGGGTTTAGCCTTGAAGCCCCGAAACGCTGAAACCGCGCCACCAAGCCCACTGAAAATTCACCCACGAGCGCAGATTTCGGTGCAAAGCCGAGGCGAGTTGATGGAATCCTTCAGATCGCTGAAGGCGAGGGTCTAAGGGTTTAGGGTCTAGGGTGTATGGGGGGGTAACGCTACTTCTTGTACGGCTAC
This sequence comes from Symbiodinium sp. CCMP2592, assembly GCA_905221615.1. Classification (NCBI taxonomy): domain Eukaryota; class Dinophyceae; order Suessiales; family Symbiodiniaceae; genus Symbiodinium; species Symbiodinium sp. CCMP2592. The sequence goes on along the minus strand of CAJNDT010001570.1, from coordinate 18,621 downwards.
TGTTGCTCTGCTGCTTGTACTAGTCGGCAGAAAATCCAATGCCCTGGCCGGCAGAAGGAAGCCTGGCGATATTAAGGACATGCCTGTCAGATCTCATCTGCAATTAGCTTGGCAGAGTCTTTGAACGACTCTTGAAGAGCGCGCGACTACTACCTGGTTGCAGAATCCTTTGTTTAGTGACAGGCATCAATTAGTTCTGAGTTGGTCATGTCCGAAACGGGTGTTTCAGAGAAATGGCATCCCCGTTCAAGCCCTCTGAAGCAGAATCCTGACTATGAGGATTCCCAAACCATGTAATTATTCCGAATGTTCAGAAACTATCATATCAAGTCCTTTGTACGACTTTCAGTAGCTTCAAAACCCCTCTGAATGTCTGTCCTTGTAAACGTTTAAAACGACACAAGACCCCCACAGGCCCGCATAAAGCCGCACTGAAAATTCTACGAGCCCGGCTTGCCCAGCATCAGGCTAGCTCTACAGGCCCAATGTTTCACAGCGCTCAGTAGGAGCAAAACCCTGAAGCAGTGAGCGATTAGATAGAAACAGCGCAAACCACGAGGGAAGCAACACCAGTTCCCGAGCAAGTTTGAACAGTTTAAGGGTTTAGGGCCAGGGTGCAACACCCAGCTGCCCTGGTTTGTAGAGCTTCGGCTTTAGGCTTGCAAACGGGGAAATACGGTTTCGGGCGTAGGAGCCAAAGCAAGACGACAACCAACACTTTGAAACCCAAGCCGAGAGCCCTGCCCGATTGCGCAGATTCCTTGGACACAGCTTGTGGAAGTCAGCGTGGGCTTGCTTAGAGCCCAGAATACTGAGGAGAAGCTGTTTTGCTGTTCGTTGAGAGTTGTGGAGTTATGTTTGTCGGTTTGAAATAGTTGCTTCGGCGTTCTTGTAAATGTGGCGGTATCATGTTGAGAAGTGCTGATAGTAAGGGGGATGTGAAGCGCCGATTTTGTCCCGTATGATGCCGGCAGCAGCCTTCGCTTGCGTTCCCGGGTCTCTTGGGGGCTAAAAGGAGTCGCTGAAGCAGCGCTTCCAGATTGACTTGGAACCCTAGATCAGCGTGAGCCCATGGTTATTATAGCTTGCCAGTGTTTGGAGAACACTGCTCCGAAACGTGGGGGACGGCTCATCCTGGACCTGAGATGAGCCACCGCGGAACAGCAATGTATAGTGATCATGCCCTTATAGCTTGCCGCTGCTGTCGGCCACTGTCGGTATGATACACCAGCCTGCCCGTCCTTAATTCGAAAGCCACTTCGGAGTTGTAGAAGATCAGGAACCCTCCACAAAGAAGTTGAAACCATGTAGCCCTTCTTCCCTTGAGAAGCCCCCACCTAGATTGTCTTGCATTGTTGTTTTTGCTTGCGCAGCGTGGACATGGATTCTGGAAGTAAAGCCCAGGAACAGTCACGAAATGCAGCCTAGCCGCACGTGTCTTAGAGCCAATTCGCAAAATCTGACCCTGAAGGTGCCGAGGACATAAACTCCAAAAGCCCTGAAGCCTTTCTGCGAAAAGGCTTGATAACAGGTAAGACTAATATAGTTCTGAGTATTAAGGCCCCCCCTATATTACGCCGTCCACTGAAGGGAGTGCACAAAGCACCCCTGGCACTCCGAGGCCTCCAACTGCAGCCCTTGTCCAGGACTCGGCAGCGAAGTTTTTCTGAACCGATTTCTGGAATGTTTTTTGCATATATGTAGATTCTGGAGTGTAGGGTCTTATAAAGTTCAGGGTTCGGGATTCGGGTCTTGTGAGAATCGGGCATGTGCAATTCTATGGCAGCCGTTTGTCGTGTCAGGTTCTACCTTCCCCAGTGCATCATGCGGCATTCGCAACATTTGTTTGTATGGCTGTGGTCGAACCTTTTGTCGGGATAGGTTTACAAGAACCTTTTTCCTAAGATCAGTGGTCGCGAAACGTGCAAAGACGCCTCGCATGAGAGCTAGCATCTCGAGCTTAGCTGGAGGGATCCAGGGCTTAGTGCCTTGCAGTCCCTGCTCAAGAATGGGTTTTAAGCTGCGTTCCAAGTCTGGGGGGGACAGTAAGGGTTCTGGGCATAGCTTGTGTAGACAATTTGTGGTTCGACAAACTGGCAGGACGTGCGGAGCCAAGAGTATGTAAAAATCTGTCTAGAGCATTGAGCATACATGCATTCCGCTCTTTGCAAAATCTGTTGTGATTTGTTTCGGCATCGGATGTGCGCGAACGCAGGCGTTAGCTTCAATCCAACGGCCCCGAGAATCCTCCAAGCTTCCGTTACTTTCTCGAAGCCTCCGAACCGTCATAAGCTGTTAAGGGTTCGCTGTGATTCACAAGCTGAACATCATCGTTAAGCCTACACGCCCTTGCCCTTTCCAAACAAGAGAACGCACACTCCGGCCCTATGCCCAGTTTCAAATCTCTGCCTTTCGCACTTCCACGGAAAGTTGCAACGAGGAGACGGTAATCCGAAGCTTCCGAGGCTGGATCGGCAGAGCACGAGGAGAGGCGCGGCGCGCGGCCCTTGGCCTGACTGATGACCAAGGTTCTGGTATCATTCCTGGCATTGTAGTGGAAGTCTATACCAACCAAAAGGTGAGGAAGCACGTGATCTTCGTTTGGGCTTTCAGAGCACCCTTGAGAGGGGGATCGCTCATCCTTTGGATTGAGACCCGCCTCTGCCCAGGTCGGGAGCCACATCGATGCAGAGGTGCCTCGTGCCTCATGCTTGGCCATGTCCGGCGTTGGATTTCAGGGTTTTCTCGGGACCAGAGTGCACATGGCATGCCGCCGCAGGGCGCGTCCTACACTTGAAGTCCCATGCCGCCGTGTTGCTGTTAGACCGACAGCTGCAGGGACAGACGTGGAAGTCCGGTGGTGTTTTTTGCGGCTTCGATATCGAACTTCTCTATTTCCGTTATTCCTAGCAGGACCGCTGCAAAACTGTGCCAGGCTCCGTGCGAAGACTTCCTACTCCGATGGGAGGCTCGGCTTGGGCTGCTGTCCTCTCTCGCTCAAGGAGTGTCTAAGCTGCCATCCACTTTTAGCATCCTCTTAGGCGCCCTAATCGCCAGGGCCCCTATAGAATGTGCGTCGTCTTCTCCCAGCGAAATATGTACGCGATAAAGCCAGGGTGTAGGGCTCAAGGAAGCGATACCCATAGGCTCCATTGTGGTTCCTTTTTGGGATTACGTTGTACATGAACCACAAAAATGGAGCCTAAAGGTCAAGCCACTAGGGGCCGATGTACAATAGGGGCCTTAATACAACCCCTACAACCATCTACAACCCCTCCAACACCGCCCTAGCCCCTAAAGGCCCTAAACCCCCTTAGAGCCCTAAACCTGTTGAGTTCGGGGCTTGGTATTGGGGTGAAGGGGCCTCAGGGTTCAGGATTCGGGCTTTGAGGCTTCTGTAACATGGAGGTTTGGGGTTTAGGGTTGAGCTTGAAGTACCCGGCGTGTCGAAAGCGTACTTAAAAGTGGTGTGTAGGTGTAAGTTATGTATTAGTACGGCTTTGAGCAAGGGACTTTTGTACTTGTTATCCCGGTTGATTAACCCTAAAGCCCTAAAGCCCAAGCCAAGAGCCCTTAGCCTCCAAGCACTGCCACGTTCTGACACAGCGGTGCCCGTGTCGCAGATCCGCCTTCTCCAACGCCAGTGCAGGGCTTGGTCCCGCCCGGCTGTGCGAGTAGCACTTGGAGGTTCATGGGTAGTTATAAGCAGGGTTATAAGTAGGATAACTGCAGTTATAACCCATATTAAGGGGCTTATAACCCCACTCAGAACTACCCATGAACCTCCAAGCATTGAGGGTTTGGTGTTAGGGTGTGCAGGGGGGGGGGATTGAAGGTTCAAGATTCATAAGTTTAGCGTCTAGCCCTTCACTCAAGCGCAGAAAAACCAAGCACGACAACCCAAGAGCTCAAAAGCCTAGGCCCAAATCCCGAGTTGAAGCCCCTGAACCCGAATGCCCACGAGACACCGAGAATCAGACTGAGAAACTATCCGTTTTGGGGTACTTACAGGTTAGGAATCGCAGATCCCCGAACTCCGCTCAGAGCCATTCTCTCATAGTCTCTTCAAGAGAGAGAGAGAGAGCGTGGCAAGCAAGCAAGCAAGCAAACAAGAGAGAGAGAGAGACAAAGAAAGGAAGAGGCAAAGAGAGATAGAGAAAGAGAGATAAAGGCATTGGGGGGGCTGCGATAACGACAATGGACCGGTCGCGCAAACTCGTGCGGGGGAACTTACCAAGGTAGGAGACCCTTTAAGGCCTGCAGCAAGCCAGCAACCAAGAAAGAGCAGACCATCAAGAACCAAGGAGAGGAGTCGCTCCGAGGGTGTTCACGGCCTCTTGTTTTCTCTTGATTGTGCCGAACCAACAACAATGCAGGCGTGTGCTATTGTGTCAATCTGTGATCGTTATTGTTTGCTTGTGTACCTGTTCGTTCATGTGCCTATCTGTGTATGTCTGCATGCGGGTCGTCTTAAAACATACATAGTACACACACATACACATGGTTTGTGTAACACTTTGCAGACGGACGCTCATCCATGCATAGGTTCACATATTCTTAGACTAGTTCGTGATCACCAAATCCAAAGCGCCTGTGTCATAATAACAACCTGTGACATTGCACCAGTATGCCAAACCCGAAAGCTTTAAGGCCCGAGACCCTTAACTTTGGAACCCCTGGACACCAAAGCCTGCTCCCTAAGTCCGGAGCCTTACGAGCCCTGAACTCCAAAAGCCCTCCTCATAAAGGCCCACGGGACCCTTGTAGAAACCTTCACGAACACCAAGTGTTCAGGCATCATTGAAGGTTTGAACTTAGAACATAATACCACCATCGGTCATCGCAAAATTGTCACGAATAGCTACGGTAACCCTACAAACGATACCAGCAGCAGCAGTTTGGGAAGAGAGTAGTAACAACAAGTGTAATTGCCATAGTCACAGTGGCGACGTGGCTTAGGGTTGAGGTTTTAGGGTCTGGGAGCTCGGCACAGCAGACTGGATGGTTCATAGTACTAAGCCTTTTGAACCCTAAGCCCAAACCCTGAACCCCTCAACCCCTAAACGGCAAAAACACTAAGCTTAAGAGCCTCTTTCCCAAGAGCCCGACCCCCGAGGCCTCCGATGAATTCCGCGCAGCGCCGTAACCTCAGGGCCTTAATGTTTTGGGGTTTAGGGTCGTAGAGCTTTAGGGCGTTAGGGGTTCGGGGGTTTAGGGTCAAATGAGCCATCAGGAAAAAACATAAGGCCCACTGGAAGACCCTAGTGCTCTACAAGCCTGTATAACTAAGAAACATATTGGCTCCTTAGTATCATGATACCATAACATACACCAAAATCCTGTCGCCTCTTATTGAAATTGTCAAGGTTCCTATATTGCACATTAAAGGTTCCGCAGGGAAAGATGATGGCTGGACTTGATACTGCTTCTAGTCCGGAGTCTGGAGTCCAGAGGACCAGAAGAATTCTAGTAAGACGAACCTCTGAAGCGCCCCGACCTGCCTGCAATATACTGCACCCCCCCCCCCCGCCTCCACCCCGAAAAAGGCATGTCCAACGACAGGGTTCATTTGGTGCTGTTTCGGGTTTGTAGGGCTCGAGGGTTCAACTTCTGCTGCGGAGTTTTTGGGAGTGCCGGGGATGAAAGCTGGTCCCAGGCAGGGTTGTGGGCTTGGGACCCCTCAAGCGTGCATAAGAGTTGAGGGTTTATCGCGTTTTTGTCTTTTGTGTATATATACAACTTACGTATAGAAGTCAAAATGTACGTATATGTTGTCATATCTGTGTGTATAATATATATATATATATATATATATATATATATATAGAGATGTGTGTGTGTGTCTTTGTGTGTATTCATCTACTTGGCTTCGATTTGAGACGTGTGTGTGTTTTTGTGTGGTTGTTGGCCATGGCTGCTAATGATGGATTGCCCGTGGTCGCTTGCAAAGACGACCCTGCATTCACCCCGCCGAAGCCTGCTGCAGTCTGAAACTCTGGAATTCAACAGACAGTGAAGATGCGACAGTCGTATTGAAGCCTCACGGTTTCAGTCAGTGAGGGTTACGGATGTTGGATCATGTTTATGTAGGGTTCGGATAGAAGCGCTTTTCCCAAGAGACCCAGGCAGGATCTTCTGCAAACCGGATAGTGTCGGCCCGGTCTTTCTTATCACGATTGCATGCGGAGCCTTTCCTACATGATATTTTGAAAAGACCAAAAACCGCCAAGAGCACAACCAAACCTTGCCCAAACCGTGCAAACCCACCGAAACCCTCCCAAACCCACCCCTTCCCACTTGCCCATTCCCATATGCCCTCCTACACCCGGGCCCACTGCTACTGATGCTGGTGCTGCGACTGCTGATGTTCTGCTCCTGCTGTTGACAATACCCCTACTACTCCTGCTCCCGCTGCCGCTGCGATTGCTGCTGCTGCTGCTACGACGACGACGACGACTACTACTACTACTACTGCTACTACTACTGGTACTGCTACTACTTTTCATCGTCACTGTCGTCACTTAATCGTCATCATCATCATCATCATCATCGTCATCAAGCTCATCATAATCATCATCATCGTCATCTTCATCAATCATAAATTGCAAGTAAGATAACAACACCCCCTAATTGTAAAAAAACATTTGAAGTTCTTATTGTCGGGGAGGCCTTTAGGGATTATTGTTATATGCACCCAGGATCTGCTTGGCATTGAAACCTCGGGAGGGTGCGTTCTTGGGGCTTAGGGCTTCTAGTAGGGTTCCTTTATAAAGGGATCTATACTCTTAGGGGTTTAGGCTTGAGGGGCTTTTAGGGCGTGCGGTTTAGGGCCTTAAGCGCTCAGGGTTTACGAGTTTAGCGCTTTACGGTTTAGGGCTTTGGGGGGACATAGGGAGCTCAGGAGGGTACCACCCGAGCCCCAAGAAGCCTAGCCCTTTAAGTAGTTCAACAAGTTTAAACTCATGTTGACGAAGCCTAAAGAGGGAGGTGCTGTGGATCGTACATGTCGGAATAAGGGCAAACAGTAGTTTGTTGGGTTTCTGGGTTTTGGTAGTTGGGGGTTTAAGGGTAGAGGGTCTTGGGAGTGTTTTGTCGCTTGTTGGGTCGTAGGATTCAACAAGGGGGCTCTATACGGTTACGTTTTACATCTCAAACTTCGTCGACAGGAAGCCTATCCACTAGCCGGATCCCATCGAGGTCGGTTTGTGGGATCCCCTTGGTCTCTACGGCGATGTGGAGGCGAATCGTTTTAATGGCCAGTGGTTGGCATATGCGATCGCGATATCAGTAAAGGCAGAAATAAGCCTAATGTAGGGGCCTCAATAATTCCCTATACTATTTTGGGGGGGTTCCTTGTTATAACTATAGTATTAGTATAATGGGCCCCAAAACCCTATTCTAATTGTTAAGGCCCCTATATTACATGAAAGCACACAACCTTAAGCTGAGAGAGGCACACCCTCCAATCCCCAAGCCCTGGATCGTGAACCTGCAGAACCCCCTACAGAAATCTGTGGGAAGCCCATGACCCTCGTCGAGCTGAACATGAAGAGACACACTGTCCCAACTCGTGAGCTGAAACACCGAACACCCCAAACCCACAAGGGTTTACGGTTTCTAATTTACGGGGTTTGGGGTTTAGGGTTCTGACACCCACCAGCGTGAAGTCTAAATTCTACAAAAAGTTGGGGGATGTGCAGTGGTTAGACCAGGATGAGGACGAGCTCCTCGATCCGCGCCGGGGGCCCCTGGGTGTCAGGCTGCGGCGGGGTGTGGGGTTTAGGGCCTAGGGTTTAGGGGGCTTACGGCTTAGGGCTCAGGGTTAGTTTGGGTTTGCGGTCTACTGTAAAGCATGGTTCAAAAGGTTTTTGGACCACCCTTAACCCTGCGTCCATAAGCCCCGAACTTCCGAACGGCTCATGATCGCTTCTTTCCTTTTCCAAGGAAATGCCTGTGCAGCAGTAGCAGTTTGCGCCTGTTGGGGCTGGTTCGCTCCTTCACGGTTTTTTCAGCATCTAGACTCTCGGGCTTTAGGGGTGTCGGGCTTTGCTTCTCGGAATTGGGCTTGGGGTCTTGGGATGAAGCTGGTAATCGTTTCCCCCTAATTAATATTAAATGGTCGGGGCCCCCCCCTTCGCCCTAAATAAAAACTCGAGAATGTTTTTATAATTAGGGTGCTGTTGTTATCTCAACTGCCAGAAACACAGGTTCTACAAGTAATTAAATGATGAAAATGATGACGATGAAAATGATGATGACGATTACGGTGATGCTTGTTATGATGAAGATGGCGGTAGTGGTCGTGATGGTAATGATGACGATGATCATGGTCCAGGAGAAGAACATGATGATGATGTTGTTGTTGATGATAGCGATGCTGATCTTAATGAGCATAATGATGGCAAGGGCTGTTGATTCGTACGGTGTCGATCATGGCTGCACTAGTGCAGAGCACATGTGGTGAATGCCAAAAGCTTGGAAATATGTGAAAGACTTAAATTAATGATAATTAGATATGATATGAACTAATTAATGATGTTCCAAGCTTCTGGCATTCGCTACAAGTGCTTTGCTTCTGAGAGTTCTGTCAGCAATCTGCCCGCTCCGCCACAGACACGCAGCCTCAAAGGAGGCCTTTGTGCCTTGGGGCACGAAGGCCCGAGCCACAGGCTGTCAAACAGACACTCTGTACTTCAATTACTGCACTACTGCTAATTGTTGTGGAAGTGTTGTGGGCCGGAGATTGAGCCCGCGACCCTGCCCAACACGCCCTACTGAACGGCTGCCCCCAGTTTCCTCTAGTCGCCCATAGCTCAGCGGGCAGGGGGATGGCTCACAAGCCCTTCTGGAAAAAGGGCGCGGGCTCAAACCCCAGTGGCGTCATTTAGACCCTTTGACGTTAATAAGGGCTTAATAAGGCTTTAATAAGGGTTTAATAAAGCCTTAATAAGCCTCTTATAAGCCTTAAATAAGGCTCTAATAAAGCTTTAATATGGCTTTAATAAGGGCTTAATAAGGCCTTAATAAGGCCTTAATAAGCCTCTTATAAGCCTTAAATAAGGCTTTAATATGGCTTTAATAAGGGCTTAATAAGGCCTTAATAAGGGCTTAATAAGGCCTTAATAAGGGCTTAAAAAGGCCTTAATTAGCTTCTTATCAGCCTTGTCAAGCCTTATAAAAGCCATATTGAAGCCTTATGACAGCCTTTATTAAGGGCTTTTCAGGATCAGCCAGGGCCAGCCAATATCATCCAGCATCAGCAAGAAACAGCCAGTTTCAGATCAGGATCAGCCATCATCCAGCATCAGCAAGTAGCCAATATCAGCCAGTTTCAGCCGGGATCAGCCAGGTTCAGCCAGTGCCAGCCAGTTTCAGCCAGTATCAACACTTCCACAACACTTCCACAACACCTCCACAACACCTCCACAACACGTCATCACTGCACTCCTGCCAAGTACTGCACTACTGGTCATTGCTGCACTCCTGCCACTTACTGCACTGCCAATTACTGCACTACTGCCAATGGCTGTACTTCCAATTACCGCACTACTGCTAATTGCTGTGGAGGTGTTGTGGAAGTGTTGTGGAAGTGTTGTGGAAGTGTTGTGGACGTGTTGTGCAAGTGTTGTGGAAGTGTTGTGGAAGTGTTGTGGAAATGTTGTGGAAGTGTTGTGGACGTGTTGTGGAAGTTGTGGAAGTGTTGTGGAAGTGTTGCACTACTGGTCACTATTGCACCACTGCCAATTGCTGCATTACTGCCAATTGCTGCATTACTGCCAATTACCGCACTACTGGTCATCACTGCACTACTGCCAAGTACTGCACTTGTGCAGGTAGTGCAGTAATGAGCAGTAGTGCAGTATTTGGCAGTAGTGCAATCATTGGCAGTAGTGCAGCAATGACCAGGACTGGTCATTACTGCACTATTACTGCCCAAATGACGGCTCCTGGAGTTTCTTCAAAACTACAGACAAGATGGCCGCCTTTCACAAGAGCTATCCTTCCACAGCCTAATGGGCAGGGGGAGGCTTCACATGAGAGATAAGGAATAGTTCCCTGGTTCAATCCCCAGGGGTGTCGTTTGGGCCCTTTCCCCACCCGGAATCGAGATTTTGGGGTGACCAAAAGCTCTGGGCACCCTGCGTCGAGAGTACTGCCAATTGCTGCACTACTGCCAATTGCTGCATTGCTGCCAGTTGCTGCACTACTGGTCCTGGCTGCACTCCTGCCAAGTATTGCACTACTGCCAATTACCGCACTACTAGTCAATACTGCACTATGGAGGTGTTGTGGACGTGTTGTGGAAGTGTTGTGGAAGTGTTGTGGAGGTGTTGTGGAGGTATTGTGGAAGTGTTGTGGAAGTGTTGTGGAAATGTTGTGGAAGTGTTGTGGACGTGATTGCACTACTGCCAATTGCTGCACTACTGCCAATTGCTGCATTACTGCCAAATACTGCACTACTGGTCATTGCTGCACTACTGCCAATTAGTGCACTACTGCCAATTACCACACTGCTGCCAATTGCTGCACTACTGCCAATTACCGCACTACTAGTCAATACTGCACTACTGCCAATTACTGCACTACTGGTCATTACTGCACTACTGCCAATTAATTACTGCACTACTGGTCATCACTGCACTACTGCCAATTGCTGCACTACTGCCAATTGCTGCACTACTGCCAATTACTGCATTACTGGTCATTACTGCACTACTGCCAATTACTGCACTACTGGTACGGCCAATGACTGCAATACTGGTCATTACTGCATTGCTGCTAATTAGTGCACTGCCAAATACTGCACTACTGGTCATCAGTGCACTCCTGCCAAGTACTGCACTGCCAATTACTGCACTACTGCCAATGGCTGTACTTCCAATTACCGCACTACTGCTAATTGCTGTGGAGGTGTTGTGGAAGTGTTGTGGAAGTGTTGTGGAAGTGTTGTGGAAGTGTTGTGGACGTGTTGTGGAAGTGTTGTGGATGTGTTGTGGAAGTGTTGTGGACGTGTTGTGGAGGTGTTGTGGAAGTTGTGGAAGTGTTGTGGAAGTGTTGCACTACTGGTCACTATTGCACCACTGCCAATTGCTGCACTACTGCCAATTACTGCACTACTGGTCATCACTGCACTACTGCCAAGTACTGCACTTGTGCAGGTAGTGCAGTAATGACCACTACTCCAGTAATTGGCAGTAGTGCAATCATTGGCAGTAGTGAAGCAATGACCAGGACTGGTCATTACTGCACTATTACTGCCCAAATGACGGCGCCTGGAGTTTCTTCAAAACTCCAGACTGGATGGCCGCCTTTCACAAGAGCTATCCTTCCACAGCCTAATGGGCAGGGGGAGGCTTCACATGAGAGATAAGGAATAGGCCCCTGGTTCAATCCCCAGAGGTGTCGTTTGGGCCCTTTCCCCACCCGGAATCGAGATTTTGGGGTGACCAAAAGCTCTGGGCACCCTGCGTCGAGAGTACTGCCAATTGCTGCATTGCTGCCAAGTATTGCATTACTGGTCATTGCTGCACTACTGCCAATTACCACACCACTGCCAATTGCTGCACTACTGCCAATTACCGCACTACTAGTCAATACTGCACTACTGCCAATTACCGCATTACTCTACTGCCAATTACTGCACTACTGGTCATTACTGCACTACTGCCAATTACTGCACTACTGGTCATCACTGCACTACTGCCAATTGCTGCACTACTGCCAATCACTGCATTACTGGTCATTACTGCACCACTGCCAATTACTGCACTACTGCTAATTGCTGTGGGGGTGTTGTGGAAGTGTTGTGGAAGTGTTGTGGAGGTGTTGTGGAGGTGTTGTGGACGTGTTGTGGAAGTGTTGTGGAAGTGTTGTGGAGGTGTTGTGGAGGTATTGTGGAAGTGTTGTGGAAGTGTTGTGGAAGTGTTGTGGAAGTGTTGTGGAAGTACAGACAACCAAAGCCACCACCCCAAACCCTCAATCTATAGACCCTAAACCTTCCCCCTAATTCAAATCAGGGTTTAAAGGGCGGTGCTACTTCCGGGTGGATCGGGGGAAAAGTGTTTTTATAATTAGGGGTCTCTTTAATAAAAGGGGGAAGTGAGTATATAGTTTTGGATTAGAGTCTCGGGCTTAGGGCTTCAGTGGGTTGGGGTTGATGCTTGGCTGTTGGGTGTGTGTTTCCTTCTGACTGTTGGATTGCCTTCTTGATGAACTGATCAGTACCTTGCTTGCTTTCAATTTTGCTACTATCACTGTTCTTAGCCACAAGACTGTTATTCTTAATTCTTATCATTATTGCTAAAAGTTATGCACAAACTATGATTATTTTGCACCGCAAATCACACTTCACGTTCATCGGAAACCACCCTGTTGGTCAGTTGCCTTTACAACGAACGAACGGACCGCACGCCAAGAGGGCCTCGTCAGCAAGAATCTCGATCCCCACGACAGGTCTGCAACAACTTTGACAAAGACGTAAAACGACGATGTTTGCAACGCTTCCCGACATCCACGAGAAAAGCAAGAATGCAAAACATGCATCACGCATAGTACGAACAGTGAACAAGCATGCCCAACAACGACGCTATGTGCGAGACTTCCTCTCGTCTCGGGTCCATGAGAAAGAGCAAGAACACACAAGACGAACCACAGGTGCTGCATAGCTTCGTCTTCGATACAAGCTTGCGAGACCAGGTTTCGCGGCTTTGCGAGAGCGAATCTTCCACTCCTACAAGAAGGCAGCCTTCTTGTGTTTTTAGGGGTTTAGGGTCATTTTAGGGATTAGGGTTTAGAGTTTCGGGTTATCTATCACTACTGCTACTGCTGCTGCTACTGTTGCTGCTACCGCTACCGCTACATACCGCTACTGCGACTGCTACTGCTACTGCTACTGCTACTACCACTACTACTACTACTACTACTGCTGCTACTACTACTACTACTACTACTACTACTACGAGCACCACTACTACCACTACTACTACGACTACCACTACTACTACCACTACTACCACTATTCCCACTACTACCACTACTACCGCTACTACCACCACTACCACCACCACCACTACTACTACTACTACTACTACTACCACTACAACTACCTACTACTGCTACTGCTACTGCTACTGCCACTGCCACTGCCACTGCCACTGCCACTACTACTACTACTACTACTACTACTACTACTACTACTACTACTACTACTTCTACTACTACTACTACTACTACTACTTCTACTTCTTCTACTTCTACTTCTACTTCTACTACTGATTCGTGCGGGCTGTCGGGTTTAGGGTTGCCCACCCAGCCCCCTCCCGCCACCAGCCCAAACCCTGGACAGTAAGCACAAAACACAAGAACCGAAACCCTAAACCCTCAACCCCTAAACCCCTAAACTCTAAACCTTAACCCCCAAACCCTGAGCCCTAAACCCCTAAGCCCCGCAACCCTAAACCCCAAACCCTAAACCCAAACCCTTCACCTTCGGAAACCTCAGCTTCCTGGTTTGCCCAGGACATTTTCTCCATTTGGGACCAGGAGCGACTCATGCCGGAAGGGTCCTGGGTTTGAGGCTTTTCGGGTTTAGGGTTTACGGTTCAGGGCTTAGGGTGTCGGGCTTAGGGTTTACAAGGGCTGACGGTCTAGGTTGAGGTTTTCCGGTTTAGAGGGTTTCGGGGGGAGGACCGGGCCTTGAAGGGTGAGGGCTTAAGGGTAGCATTTTAAAGGTGTTGGGTTTAGGATTGAAGTATAGGGTTCAGGGCCTAAAGTCTGTGGGTAAGGGCGGGGCCGTGACAACAACCAAATGGGCACCACGCTCGCTCTCCGCGACGGGTTTTCGACCCCGCATAAACTCCAAAACCCGAAACCCCAGACCTTGAAAACTCATCTGACAAGTCGAGCATAGGAGACTGCTAATGTGGAAGGCTGCCACTTCCTTCCTGACATACCCAGCAGTGTGCAGGGATTTCGGCTAAAGCTCCAGGCTCCAGCCTCAAAGTCTAGGTCTACCGTTGATAATTACATTTATACAAAGATTAGGGTTAGGGTTTACGGTTTATCTAGAGTTTAGGGTTTACCGTCTAGTGTTTGGAATTTATGGAAGTTTGGGGGCTTTGACAGACGTTAGGTTTGACAGGGCTTAGCATCCACCCCAGACCTTATATAGACCTTCAAATCCTAATTTCCTAGCCGTAAATCCTCAAACCCTTCGCAGCCCAAAACCTTAAAACCAAACCCTAAACTCGAAACCCTAATCCCACCCCTTCGGTAAGTTATGCAGGAGGCTCTCCAATCCAGGGCCATCCTTCGCGAAGAGGCAGAAATGGAGGCTTGCGGTCAGAGTTGGGCAGACCTTCGCTCTGTGGGATTCCAGCACTTGTCAGGGATTTGGGTCAAGGTCCAGGATTTAGGGTTTAGGGGTCTGGTATTCTAGCTATTGGGTGTTCCTGATGATTGACTGAGGTTTCGAAGACACCCGAGAGCACCAACCCCCAGAGCCCGAGCCCTGAACCCCCAAAGCCCGAACCCCTTTACCCGAAAGCATACTTCAACCATAAGCCCCCGAAATCCCAAACCACTGCTCGCCGTGGAACCGCTGTCAGAGGCAAGAGCAAAACGACAAGAGCCAAGACAGCAGATATGGAGGTTTTAACAATCAGAATCGGGTTCCTTCCGCGGCCTCCCTTTGAAGGGATTTCTTATATGGGCCACCATAAGGGTGTAATATAGGGCCTTCATAACTAAGATAGCGTTTCGGTGTAATTCCTTGAAAGGAAAGTCTACTATTGAGATCTGAGAATTTTGGCTTTGGAGCGTAGGGTTGGGGGGAAAAGCACCGAACTAACTCCTGCCTCCTATATGCTGAACCCTTGTAGAACTCTGCCAAGCCCCGCACGGCCGTTCAAGATTTAGAAGTTACGGTTTAGGCTTTGGGCTTTGGGCCATGGGCTTATAGCGCGTGGGCTTTGGGTTTCGGAGTTGGCGTTTTGGGTCTTGGCTTCAGGGCTTAAGCCCTCGACTCTATACCCCGAGACACTGACCACCCTAAACCCTTAACCCTCAACCCCTAACAGTCAACCCACAATCCCTAGCCCCGATACCGACAACACAAAACCCTAAATCCTAAAGCCGAAGCCCGTTGTCGATCACGTCGGGTTTCCTAGGGTGGATCACAGTCTAAACTTCGCTGAAACCTGGAGCCTTAACCAACCCACTCTCAAAGACTTGAGCCCTAAGCCCTGGTACGTTGAGCCCTGTACGCTCTGCCCTATACCCCAACACCCTAAACTCCGAAGTTCCACCCTAAAGCTTCCAAGCTCAACGCCTAGATCACCTAAGCCCTCAACACACCTACGCCGACACGTCAAAGCCCCAAGTTCTTAAGCCCAACTTTACACTAAAGCCGCCAAACCCTCTAAACCTACCAAACCCCCTTCCGCCAAGCATTAAACTCCCCAATCCCGACTGTCAAACATAGCACCCAAGCCCAAGCCCAAGGGCAAGGCACGGACCCGTCACTTGCAGTGCTTGGGGGCACTTGGGTCCTGGTTCACGGCTTAGGGTTTGGATCTTGGGGTCTGCGGCCTAGGGTTCGGGGTTGAGGACTCAAAGTCTTGGGGTCAGGGTGTCGGCTTTGCAGTCTTGTCAGGTCAGGGCGCGCAGGGCGGTTCCTCAGTCCGCCCTGCCGCCAGCAAGACCGCAAGAGGAGCGCTCGTGGCGACAGGTGTACTTGGACACGCCGCTTGGGCTTGTGTAGACCTCAAACCCGGGTGGAGGGTTCAGGGAGGGGGGTGGGGAGGGGGCAACCCGAGGACCTCAAAGTTTAGTGATCCCTTACCACACTGACCATGAACCCCTTAGCCCTTACCAAGCAACTGTTCATGCGTTTGGGCCAAGGTTCGACCTTCACCCTTTTCCCGAGAGCTTCAAAGCCTGACGTCCAACCCCAAATTTGGTGGCACTTTTGGAAACTTTTCAATTTGCCTTTATGGTTCCCATAGAAGGATCTACTTATAAACACTTTTAAGGGCCCCCCAACTACAACCCAGTAAACCATTCCGAATCCCGGATCACAATGAAGCTCCCAGGCTGCGCGACGCGGTCTAGCGGGGAGCCAAGCTTCAGGGGTTCAAACATAAGCCTGAATAACGACCACTATTCTTCGCTCGGGCTCCTTATTGTATAGATGCCATGACCGCAATAATTAGCAATTATGCACAATTATAGCCCAAAGCCGAATTCTTCTTCATGAATGAGGCCCCTCCATTGGATATTGAAGGGTCTCTTCGGCTATGCTGACTTGCCGAGCTTTCGAGTACTCTTGAACTTGAAACCGTATTCTGAAACCTTAACCTTGAACGCGTAAATGTTGAACCCGAAACCGTCTTAATCTTGCAGGGCTTAGCTTCCGGGTATCTTTGAGTTGGAAAGGGTCGCCCGGATCAACAAGTTTTGTAGTCTCGCCTGGATCGGGGAGTTGGAAAGACTCTCTCCTTTTTGGCGAGTTGTGGGTTTCTTTAAACCCTGAACCCTAAACCCTAATTTAGGAGCCATGAGAACTAGGATAGGGTCTTGGGCTCCAGATTAGTTATTCATATCGAACCCTAAGAAAATTGTTGGTACTGGTTGAAGCTTCTATATTCGAGCCTCAACCACAACATTGTTTAGTAGGATTCAGGGTTTAGGGTTTCGGGTTTAGAATTTAGGGTTCAGGGTTAATTGTAATTATGGTACGGTGTGCTTTTGATATGGTTTCGTAAGATTTCGGACGATTTCGGCAACTCGCCAGAGAGGACATCGGGCACAGTTCTGCTATGTTTGTGTGTTGTTTGGTGTTGCTTCTGGCTAGGCTTCAGACGGTTTAATCAGAGTTTTTACTTCAAGTGTGGGGATCTAAAGGTTTGGGGTTTCGTGTGATTTGGGGGGTGGGGTATAGATTAAAAGCCCTAAACCTAGGGTTTAGGGTTTAGGGTTTGGGGTTTGATTGAGATTTGAACCCTGCTGCCCCCATCCTAGACTCTTATGCACTGAAACGAAAGCCCGAACCGCCTAAGCACGAGCCTAGGGTTTGGGGTTTGAGTTTAGGGTTTCGGGTGCAGGGGTTGAGGGCTAGGGTTTTGGAATTTCACTTTACGCCGTGGCTGATCTATGGTGCAAGGACTCCCCACATCCAAAGGTTAAGACCCGTCAACGAGCTAACGGCAGCCACCAGAAGAGGGAGCAGCGATGCGAATAGCTTTCGTTGTTCCAGAGCCTTCGTTGTTCCACAGCCTTCTTGCCTAAAGCCTGGGTCTTATGGGCAGTTCTCTGAATCAGGGTCCCGTTAAGGGTCCTGTTTGTAAGGGTGCGGTACTATGTTTGGTACCGAAGCCGAAACCATAGCTTAGACGAGTCTTAAACCCACAAACCCCCCTAACCCCAAAATCTTGAGCTTTCGACGGAAGCTTTCTTCTTCGCCTCATGTAGCAAATGTAGCAAGGCATGGCTGGGTGCATCCTTCGGATTTGCCCATCGCCACTTGGGCGTGCATAGACGGTTTCCCAAACACCCGACCCTAAAGCACTGAAATCTCGAAGTCCTTAATGCTGTTTAGGGCTTCGGGGTCAGGTCCGGCTCGACAACAAATCATACTTCTTAGCACTGGGGCAGCGCTTCGACGCCGAAACAACGGCAACAAATCGTACTTCCTGGCACTGGGGCACCACTTCTAGGCCAAAACAACGGTAACAAATCGTACTGCTCAGCGCTGG
The DNA here is from genome assembly GCA_905221615.1 of Symbiodinium sp. CCMP2592. Lineage (NCBI taxonomy): Eukaryota > Dinophyceae > Suessiales > Symbiodiniaceae > Symbiodinium > Symbiodinium sp. CCMP2592. The sequence continues at coordinate 868 of CAJNDT010001570.1, read as the reverse complement.
GGCAGCACTTCGAAGCCCAAATCCTACTTCGGCACCGCTTCGAGGCCGAAACAATGCCAACAAATCGTACTTCTAGCACTGCGTCACCGCTTCGCGGCCACACCAACGGCAACAAATCGTACTTCTTAGCACTGGGGCAGCGCTTCAAGGCCCAAGCAACGACAACAAACCGTACTTTTAAGCGCTTTGGCCCCGCAAGAAACAAATCGTACTTCTTAGCATTGGGGCACCGCCTCGAGGCCCAAACAACGACAACAAATCGTATTTCTTAGCACTGGGGCATCGCTTCCAGCCAAAACAACGACAACAAATCGTACTGACCAGCACTGGTGCTCGAGACCAAAACAGCGGTAACAACTCGTACTTGTTAGCACTGGGGCACCAGTTCGGGGCCAACACAACAGCAACAAATCGTACTTCTTAGCATTGGGGACACCGCTCTTAGGGCAAAACAACAGCGACAACAAATCGTACTTCTTAGAGCTGTGGCAGCACTTCGAAGCCCAAGCAAGGGCAACAAATCCTACTTCTTAGGCACCGCTTCGATGCCAAAACAACGACAACAAATCGTACTTCTTAGCAATGGTGCATCGCTTCCATGCCAAAACAACAGCAACAAATCGTACTTTGGGGGGTTTTAGGGAACGAGGTCCAGACCAAAACAACGGCTTGGTGCATCGCATCCATGCCAAAAACAGGGCGACAGATCATACGTCTAAGCACTGCAGCACATCTTCGAGGCCAAAGCAACGACAACAAACCGTACTTCGTGCCTCCAGGGCAGAACAACGGCCACAAATCGTACTTCTCAGCACTGGGGCACCACTTCGGGGCCAAACCAACGGCAACAAGTCGTACTTCTTAGCAC
>CAJNDT010001569.1:865003-986273 GCA_905221615.1 Symbiodinium sp. CCMP2592 | reverse complement strand
GCAAGTTTGAGGATCCAGGGAGCTTCGAAGGAGGGCTTGCCGCCATAGAAAATGCGGATGAGCTCCACCTTTGCATCAGCGACAGGAATGTCCACGTACTTAGCGATCGCCTCCCCCCATGACGCATAGTGCTCCACAAATAGGTTGAGCATGGGGAACCTGGTCTCGTCCCAAAGTTCGAACATCTGGAGCTTTCGCACAAGAAGGCGGGGATGACAACATGCTGCGTCCACTTCGGCCGCGTCGAGGCCGAATGCCACTGTCCGAGCCTCCTTCGTGAGCTTCTGACCTGAAGGTCCACGAGATAGTAGGCGACCATAATGTGGAAGCTTATAGTACTCGACCTGTAGGAGCGAGGAGCTACCCATCTTGGTTCCCATTGCACGATGGCGCTGGAGGTAGTGACGTAGAAGGTCCTGACGGCGATCTGTCTCATGGGCCGCATAGTCCTCGAGGGCGTTGAGATTGATCGTCTCTAACAGGCGACACTCGACAGGCCGCACCAAAGTTGCTTCCGTGGTTTGTGTGCGATGTCGCAACATAGTCTGACGTTGATGTTCAAACGCATTGCCGTCCCATTTCTCCTGCTCATGTAGAAGCTGAAAGGGACAGGTCCAGTCAGCCCACGTCCCAAACACTGCAGAGCCACCATGCTGTTCCATCGCATCGACAAGCCGCTGCCAGTCAATCAGTAGTTTGTGAAAGCACGATGAGTCGACCTGATTGAACAAACGAATGTTAGCAAGGTCTAAGGCCTCGACGAAGTTGGACAATTTCGTCTTCTTCCCTTTGGACGATGCGGCACATCCAGGTAGGACCTCGACCTTATGAATGAGATACTCCTTGAGTATTCGTCTCTGCGGGGTGTTGGCATGCACCTTCTGGACAAGAGTCTCCGCCTCTATGATAACGTCAACTACAGTGCCTGGGGGAGGGGTTGTTGCACATGACAACGACGAGGACAACCAGTTTGTGTCGCGGACTATGTCTTCATGAATGCTGCCAGGGTCGTTGATCATATTCATGATATCCTGCTCACTGTTTTCCTTGAAGAAAGGAATGCAATATTCGCGAAGGTAGACTGCCGCAGTGATGGGATTCGACAGGAAACTGGTGAGCTCATCCTGTGGAATTAACTTATAGATCCCGCGGGAATGGTCTACCTGGCTGTCGTCCATGGTGAAGGTAACCTTGCCCATGAGAAAGCAAATCACACGTCGTCTAAGTTGCTCCAAGCTCTTGGTGCGATCATTGCTCTCTTCGATTATGGGAATATTTTCGAAGTTGGGCTCTTGAATCTTCATCGCGGAGCCGAATCGTCGCTTGCTCGTGAATCCGAAATTGACTCTGCAGTCGATTTCTTCATCGACTACAAAACGTTTCCAAACATCTGCCACAAACCGCCCACGACTCTCCATCTCCTGGACGCGTATGCTGGCTTTGTTCCATGCAAGTTCAGCTGACTTCCTGAACTCCACCCTGTCAAGGAACACACCGCAGTCTAAAGTAGCAGTGGCCAGGTCACCAAAGAGTGCTCGATCCAAGACCGCCTCCATCCCTTTACCGTCGCCGCCTTTACCCACCTGAAAGATTATCTTTCCAGTGCATTTCTTTGCGAAGGCTGCTTGCATGAAACACAGCTTCAACTGGAAGAGATGTGGGCTACCGAAGTAGAGCGATTCCAGAAACGTTTTCAGTTGCGTACGGACTTCTGCAATACTGATGTTCTGGTGGTCAGCCATCTTGTTCTCCCAAAAGAAATGGTAGTCAAGCTTCAAGTAGCAATTGGCCTCTGCAGACTTGTTTGCGACGTTCCAATTCTTATCCAAGTACACGTCCCGGAAGCAAACTCCATTCGACACTGGCATTGTAGTATCCCATTCTGTCAGGAAGAGTTTGGTGAGCCCCTTCGTTGTATTCTCAGATTCCAATGCCTTGCGAAACTGTGCTAGCATATCGGCGACGCGTCGTGTCCACCGAGCCTGCCATACTTTGTTCCCCGTTTTGACACGCACATGGTCGCTGTTGCTTTTGGCGACGTCAGTCAAGACTTGCATCACATTCTGATCAGCCTCGACCATGTCTCCGACAATGTCCATCATGTAAGTCTTCACATCGTGCCAAGTCCAGGACACCTGCAACTCCTGATCGTCTAAAGAGGTGGACAGCTGGACGAAGAGGCCTTCCAAGGCCAAGAGTAGATCCCATCCACGAACTGTAAAGGAGGGTACCATGATCCATGCTCCATCTTCATAATGGAAGACTTGACGCTGATGTGCCCGCCATTGTTCACCTTCCAATAGCAAGCACATCGTGAGCTTTTGGATGTTGCTCATCATGTAATTGGAGCAGTTCATAGCACAAATGAACTTGGCAATGACCATGAGTCGGCATACTCCATCACCAAGTTCACCGAAGAGTTCTACACTCTCGATGTTCATCTCCTGGATCTTTTCAACGAGAGAGCGGGGCTTGACATCAGGCACAAGTGGCGGAACCGGTCCCGGACCAGTCTGTATCTCCGAGAAGGCTTGGAACCTGGACAACATATATGAAGGGAAGCTCATGATACAGTAGTATGTAAACATGTATCATGGCTTCAAATGCCTGAACATGTCATACGATCTCTAAGATGCCCACAAATTGGCTCCACGTAGGCGTTTCGCTGCCGGTGGAGCGGGAGACGATGGTGATACTGCGGCCTTCGCTGCGTCCACCTTGATCTCTACTTCGGTGTTGTTCTCCTGGGGTAACGATGCCGCTGCTCCGTTAGCCGACGATGCTGCTGGTTCTACAGGGGGACTCACAGGAGCGGCAACATCCGGAGCCCGTGCGATCTCATCGATGGACACTGCAGGGGTAAGACTTGTCTGATCGTTCATAAGATTTTCCAAGTCCACCTCAAGGGAATCAGGACCTCCAGCAGCGCAGTCCATGGCACAGGGAGCAGGGTCAGGCTGAGTTCAACGCTCGGGAGCACGGGAACACTCTCAACAGAAACGCTGCGAGAAATCTGACATCCAGCTATGAGTTGACATGGGCATCCACAACAACACACCGTTTCCCTTGCTTGGGGACACGGCGGATGTTCTTCGTGCAGTTGAACCACCGCTGCTCCTCGGAGCATGCACCTTAGCAGCGCCAGCATGTGGGCTAGCAGCATCAGTACGTAGGTGCGACATTTTTGAAGCATGGTCCCGCATCAGGAGTACACGTCAAATCTAGAACGGGTTAGCATGGACTTGAATAGGAATGACATCCGCAAATCGAGCATTCGTGTGTCGAATGGTGTCCACGCAGTTTGTACATCTGAGGCTGTGGGTATCAAGGTTCGGATCATGGCCCTGTACAAGGCTTCCCTTTCAAATGTAGAATGGACTAGCATGTCCTGCGGCAAGGATGACACACACAAATCCACGATGTTTACACGGATAGGCGCGCGAGTAGCTTATGCAATGGCCCCGCACCAGAAGTATACGCTACATCTAGAACGGATTAGCATGGACTTCAATAGGCACGACACTCACAAATCGAGCATTCGTTTGTTGAGGGGCTTCCATGCAGCTTCTACATTTTTGGCTGTGGGTCCTGCGATGAGGATGACACCCACAAATCCATGATATTTTTGCACGGATATGGGCGCCCGCAGCCTGTATCTGCAAGAAAGAAGTCTTGAACAGGTTATCCTGTTCTACAAGAGCAAGGACATGGGATCGAGAGAGCAGGGGACAAGAGGACGATGGGATCAGGGGACAAGGGGACAGGGGGCAGAGGGACAGAAGGACAGGGGGACAGAGGGACCGCGGACGCGGGACAGGGGGACAGGGGGACAGGGGGACAGGGGAACAAGGGGGACAGAGGGACAGGGGGACAGGGGGACAGGGGGACAGGGGGACAGGGGACAGGGGACAGGACGCAGGAGTGTGCACGTATCGGGGTGGGTGTGCGCGTTTCCGGGTGGGTATGTGGTTATGTGTATGTAGGTGTGTTCAGATCTTTGTATGTGTGTGTGAGTATGTGCGCGTGTGTGTGTGTGTATGTGTGTGTATGGGTGTGTGGGTGTGGGTGTGTGTGTGTGTGAGTGGGTGTACGTGTGTGTTTGTATTGGAATTCGCATGGGTGTGTCTATGTACACATGTACGCGTTTGTGGGTGCGTGTGTGTGTATGTGTGCAGGTGTGCGTGTATGTGTGTGTGTGTGCCTGTGTTGACATAGTGCGTGTATGTACAACAGGTACGACATGTTGCACATTGAGTCTCCCTGCACAAAGCTTATAAAAGCATTTTTGAGCGTCCGCGCCACAGCTCCGATCACCACTTTAGTTATTACAGCCGTCGTTGCGCATGGAGCACAAAGCCTCGCCGGGATAGTACTCTGCTTCATCTCGAGGAGATGCATAGCTCTGCTCACGTTTATGGCGCGGCTTCCACCAACTTCGGTTGTAGAAGCTCTGGTGCTGCATAACCTCTTGACGGCGCTTAGCCTCTCTTTCCGTAGCCTTCTGTTTATCACGTTCTTGTTGAAGTGTCAACCTCTTCACTTTCAATGCTTCCAACTGAACTTGGAGAGCAAGCTTCGCGTCATCGTCAACACCCCTGGCCGTCTTCTGGGTCATCTCTGCTCTTGCTTTGGCTTTCTCTAGCTCGCGCTTTTGAGGCTCAGCATCTGTCTTGATAGTGGTAGAAGTCTTGCAAGTGCAGCGGTTACCACCCCATTTGGAGCATCCCGGACACTTCTTCCGAGCCATGGTCGTGTCTTGATCTATGTCTTGGGGCTACTGTGGCTTGCAACGGCTTCGCTAGGAGGTTGCGGACGATAGTAATCGGAATAGGAAGAGCAATACAACGCAAACAAGAATAAGATAGTAGATAAACTAATGCAGCTCAAGCCCGTCTGCAGCGCTGAGGCCAACACCTGATGCGGACATAGAAGTAGCATCATATTAAACAATATATCCTATATAATTAGGTATGCATGCAGGAATCGTGCCTCGAAGTATTCGTTTATTATATTGCCATACATCAACTACAGAGTTATATGTATATGACCCCATATATCGACACTCCAAGGAACAATAAGAAAAACGTAAAGTAAAAAATGAAAACTCACATGCCGGTCAGCTTAATCCTAGCTGCGCAATATTCTTTACGTGGGTTAACTGACTAAAAGAACAAACACATAGATGGCGAGGTACAGCCAGCGAGGGGGGGGGGGGGGGGGGGGGGGGGGGGGGGGGGGCAGCGCCAAAAAAACAAAAAAAAAAAAAAATAAGGCGGGGGGGGGGGGGGGGTCGCACCCCCCCCCCCCCTCGCGGGGACAGCCCGTTCGGCCCTTGCGCATAACAGAAGTCTTAAAAGAAGACATTGCGTATATATAACAAAGCAGCTGTGACGGTAAGGACAAGTGAGAGATCAATGTACGAAATGTTGCGATATCGCAAAAGGATGAAATACAAACCGAATTATTCTAAATATGTTTGGACTACCAACAAGGAGTGTCGAAAATATGGGGCCCGTAATGTCTTATTTTCTGTTAAATTATAGTAGGATCCCTAATATGATTTAAGGTATATTCCTTAATTAAGGGATTTTGGAAGGTCTGGGAAGTTTGAGCGAGTACCTTCAAGCACGGTCCTGATTTCACGTTCCACCACAGCCTTGCTTTCGTCCACATATGGACGAGAAGAATTGTGCCGGACCTTGTACTTCCCGGTAGCATCTTTGAGTTCGGGGGCACTGTCGGAGTAAAAGATTCCTACTTCGTCTTCGACTCCGAAGTCGTGGTATTACCCTTTAAAACAGTAGGTTTTTGGATCCCCAGGTAGCGGGTAGGATTTAGGGTTTAGGATTAGTCTGGGGTTTAGGGGTAGCGTTGAGGATTTAGGTTTATTCATGATCTTGGGGGTTTGGCACCTGGAATGGACCCAACATGGAGCACTTGGACTCTTAAGGAGGGCTGAAGTAAGGCTAGCTTGAGGGAGCACTTAGTTCGAGCAGAAGGTGACCTCGTAAAGGAGTCTCAGGAGGGTTCTGAGCAAGATAACTCCAGCTGGGGTACTTACCTATGGATCTACCATACTTGCGAAGCCCCGAGCAAACACCAATCACTAAGCCTGAACCAGGAACCCTAAACCCTAAAACTAGAACTCCCAAGCCAACGAGCACCCGAAATCCGCAAACTCAAGACCGCAAAACAACAAACAACAAACAAGCGTGTAGACCCTCTATATGCAAAACGGCATTTAATCGAGCTTCTAAAGTCGCTTTGTAGAAACCTCAACCTCAACACTAAACTTTACAGTTCTAAAACCTCAACCTTTGAACCCTAGAGCTCTAAGTTCAGGAATATGATTTAAGCCTTAAGCTACCACACTTAACAGGGAACTCGTATTGTTTGCTATGGGTCCCTTCTATGGTAACTTAGACTAAGTTCCTTGGATTTCAGTTTGCAAAATAGGGAAACCATATTGTGTACCACATACATCTCTACGATGTTAGCTTAAAGTTTACCTAAATGGGAGTTTCCGAAAATAGGGGCCCTAATATAGGACCCTGAATAGTAGGATCCTTATTATGAGGACCCCAAAATAAGGTAGCCCTAATTTTCGGAAACTCCCCAATTACTCAACCAAACCCCGAACCTGAGGGCTCCGGCCCAGGAAGGGACGATGTAAGGGGCAGTGTACTCCTCCACGCCCTCGTTGCGCGTGACCTGTGGGATTGAATCATTCGGGTTTAAGGTCGGGGTAGTTTAGGGTTTAGGGTTCAGTTCTTTTGTGTTTTTCAACGCACTTGTTTTTTCTCAGGTGAAAACGAAAATCCCGTCAACGAGAAGGCGCCAATACGACATAGGCAGCCCCGGATCTAGCACCAGGCAATGATGTAGAAGGGTTCAGGGTTTAGGTTCAGGGGGTTCAGGGTTCTAGGGTTTAAGGTAGAATCTCTGGGAACTAGGGCTCAGGGTTTCGGGTTTATGGTTTACCGACACCCCCACCCCCAACTATCCCTTACCAGAGTCTAAGCACCCACTATTGACAGCCATAAAGCCTCTACCAAGGGATATTTTTTGGGTGTGCCTGTACTGTTCAGGGTCCGGTTCTAGAGTTCTAGGGTTTACCCAGACATTCCAAAATCCCTTAATTAAGGAATATACCTTAAATTATAGTAGGATCCCTAAGGGCTTTTGGAAAGGTCTGGGTAGAGCGACCTCTGGAATCTCAGGCAGGCCTCGAGTTCGACACCATAATTAATCGAAACAAGCAACTACTAGACCTAAAGCCTAACCTGCACATTAAAAAGAAAACAGTGGAAACACAACCGGAAACCACCCCAAATATTCCCAAAATCCTCAATCCTAAACCTAGTTAGAAACCCTTACAGACCTATTAGAACCCTTAACACATAGGCCTAAAGACTCAACCACGAACTCCCAATGTCTGAAGCCTAAAGTCTAAACCCTACATCCTAAACCCAAAGCCCCTTCAACCCCCAAACCCCTAAGCCCTAAACCCTATAAATCCCCAATTCCCCAAATCCTTATAGTGTCCTTCCAGACCCCTTGAAGGGACCCTTATAGAACCCCTATAAGTCCCCGAAGCCCCTAAAAACAAACAACTAGGATATCCAGTAACCTAAGAATAAAGAGGCCTCTCTTTTTGGTATTGGGTAACTTTATAAGGAACCTAGGACTACAAAAAGGGAATAAGGGTACTACTGGGCATCCTAGTCAAAAAAACCCAGAGCCCTGCCGAAGCGTTGGCCTGCAGCAGCACTTGGTTTGCATCCGATCGCAAGGCTTCCCCCAACTCAGCACAGCAGTGGGGTTTAGGGTTAAACAGCACGGCAGCGCTTGGAAATCCGGGGTGAGGGTTTAGGGTTTTGGGTTTTGGGTTTAGGGGTGTTGGGCCAAAAAGATGCCACAGCGAGTTGGGCTTGAAGGTTTCAGCTGTAGGGTTAAGTTAACAGTGGAAGGAGTCTAGGGTTTTGGGGTTTGGGGTTGAGGGGTAGCCAGCATGTGTGCCGGCTGATCAGTGATTCGCCGAGTTTCACCAGCATGAGCCTGATAAACTCCGGACGAGACGGTGTCTAGCAGTACTGCTAGACTGAACCGGACTCGAGTACCATGTCAGCTTCCCCTACATGTCTAAAGGCCCGATGATTTGTTCGAGCATTGGGGGTGCTGTAATTACCCTAAAGCCTGACACCCAAACCCTAAGCCCTTGACCCAATGTAAGTTCTTTGGAAACCCTGCCCTCCGGGCTACTCGCCCAGGGTATCCGAACGCGGAAAATGATGTTCAAAATTTTCGAAGGACTTGCGCAAACCATAATAGTAGCTCTTAGGACGCTCAGGGACATGACAGAATCTGCTGAGCACACCGCGTGGTTGATCGCAGTACCATTGAGGGCTAAAGCCTGCGACGGGTGAGCATTTTCAAATCACCACACACAAACACTGGTTGTATCAACCTCGTGTTGGCAAAGTGCCGATGCTGCTCGGACTTTATTGCGGAACTGCCTGCGCGTACTGGGTTCACAAACTCCGAGAGTTTATCTGAATAATTTTCCAACCGAAGCGCAGCCTACCACTAGTATAGTATAGTGTAGTCTTCATATCTACCAATGCTGTTCCTTAGGGTTCACTTAAGAGGGAAACTCTTCAGTATATCAAATATTGATGCACCCTAAACCCATTTGTAGAACTTTGTAGAACTCTGGCTGTTGGAATCCACATCCGTTAGAAGGTAAGCAAAGATGCACGTTGGGAAACCCTTACAAACGAATCCATAAACCAAAACACGAGGCAAGCAAGTACCCAGGGACCTTAACTTATTAGCATGTGATCCCTGTGACTGAATGGCCCGAAACCGGACCCCTAAACCCTGCATCCTAAACACTGAAACCCGAAACCTCCAAGTCTAGGTTCGTATGTGCCAACTGAGCCGTTGAATGCAACACGCCTCTAAATTCCAAACCCGATGACCTGAGCAGCTTCCACAGAGTCGATCTCGTATATGTTGAGGATACTTGCGTACTCCAGATGCGTGAGTCATGTACTACGTATTTCTTGGGGTCATGTTCAGGCTCAGTGTCACAGGTGAAGGAGTCTAGGATTTAGGGTGTAGGGTTGGGCGGCCTACCGTCCCAGACTCCCAAAGTCTTCACCCTAAAGCCACTAATTAATTAGATGGCACACAGTCCACGCGATTACAAATCTGTTCGGTCTTAAGCCATTCCTAGTGCCTGAAAACCCAGGCAGGGTGCGCACTTGGACCCTCCTCTTTACGCACCGTAGCCGCACTTCTGGCCTCGATCCCGCAAACCCCAAACCCTAGCTCCGCCCCACCCTCACTAAACCCTAAACCTTAAACTCTCCCTGGACCCTAAGGAACCTACCGCTTTATGTTTTCCTTGTATAAGTCCCTTAAAAGGTAGGTTATTTGAGGTTAAGGTCAACCCTAACCCGACACCGGAAAGGCTCAATCTCCACAGACCCTAGCAGCCCTACAGTAGAAGCTTAAAAGTTGGAAACCCGGTAGCCTCAATCCTTAAGAGTAATATATAGGGAATCCCAGCACTATTTGGCCTTAATCCGGTTTCCAACCTTATGGGGTTTACTGTATAGGAGCCCCAAGCCGGCCTGGAATGCAACATTCGGGTCGTTCCGCAGGAGTTTCGATGCCCAGCAGAAGGCCTTGCCGTTCTGTGCCACTGCAGGCAGGACCACCTCAGGGCTTTCGGCTTAGGGCTCTAAGGGTGTATCGGCTAATTAGGGTTTATCGGCTACTTTAAGGGGTCCCTTTAAGGGATCTGTATGGGTACTGCACTGCAATTACGGGGGCTAGGGCTGAGGGTTTGGGGTTTCGGGCTCAGGTTTGAAGTGAAGAGTCGAGGTTGAAGGTTACGGTGTCGGGTTTGGGTTTAGCGTTCACCGTCCCGTAGCCTCACATCATGGTCGTGAAGGTTTGTAGCTTGAATAAAGAAGTCCTCTTAAGAGTCCTGTCAGCGACCGGGTGTAATTCCGCTTGGCCGCGGAAACGGTTTTGTAGGGTGTGCATTGTCTTTGCTGCGGTTTGCAAACCCGGGAGGGCAGGAGGACAGACAAGGTAGTGGCCTTACCAACTACCTGTAGTCTCGACTCTTGTTCCTTTAATTTGGTCAAACCAATCATGTATGAAGGATCCCACAAGGGTAACCACAAAAAGGAACTACGATGGAGACTACAATGTTGGAACTTATTGCTGTTTCATGCTGTTTCAGTGTACAGTACAGGAGAAAACAAAAGGGACATATGCCAGAGCCCAAACCAGTTTGCATTCATGGCCCCTGCCTCCACACTCCACTCTCTACCCAAGGGTCCAAGTACCTATATATCCTATATAGGATATCCTTGAACCCCAAAGTACCTGTATAGGAACACCCTGAAGATCAAAGTGTACACTATCAGCCTCGGAATCTGCACGAAGGTCAGGATGAGCAAACCTGCAAGCCAAGCGGAACAATCCCCCTGTTTAGGGTTTAGGGTTTGGGGTTTCTGACTTGAGGATTTAGGGTTTACGGGTTTAGGGTTTTAAGTTGAGAGATTTAGAGTTTAGGGTTCCCAAACCGACCCCAGGATAATCTAACGAGCAGTTGTGGGCTGTTATGTTGTTGCTTAAGATGGTTTTGTTTTGAAGATCTTTGTAGGTTCATCTGCCCACCAAAAGGATCTTATCCCCAAATTTGGCTTCCTATACTACAAAGGGGTACTTCATGGTACTTCATACTACCCCCACCATCCTTTCAAGGGTTGGGTAGGACAGACCCATTATAAGACACTTCTATTAGGGTCCTGTCAGGGCACCACATGGCCGTAGGGTTTGGGGTTTAAGGGTCCATGTACTTTGAAAATCAAGGGTTCCGGGTCAAAGATGGTCAACAACTATTTTAGTTTATATTATACTGGTTACGTTGTACTATCTCTTATTGTATAGGAACTGGAACACACGTTAAGCCCCAAGCTGAAGGCTTGAATGCTCAAGTCTCTCGGCTTGAGGCATCAGGGCTGCCTTTACAACGAGCAGAATACCCGACAAGTAATCTTAGATTTTAATCAGAACCCTAAACCCTAAACCCCTAAAGCCTAAAGCCTAAACCCTAGCATTGCGTAAGGAGCATTCCTGGCTCAGGGCCGCTCCAATGCTAAACCATACAAGCTCAAAGCCTCACCTCTGACCCAAAAAACTACAAGTCTGACAAGCCGAACTTCGATAGGTAATTTACACATGTCCTGATTGCTTGTCACGAAATGAACAGACAGTGAACAAGGCTTATGATTCAATGATAAATAAATGAATGGTTTTACAAGGGGGTAACATTCCATGTAGTCAGTTCAAAGTCGTCTGTGTCGGGAACACATTGGCATGGACTATGAATTTCGGACAAATAATCCTCAATTAAGTCGTATTTCAAGCTAACTAAACGTTATTAGGATATTTCAATTGTGAACATTGTCGTCGTAGCCAAAGCGCTCGCGAGCTTCGCCCGGGTATCCGCACGTCCTGCTTGCCGGTCTGCACCAGACAGCATGCTCCGCCTTAGAATTACGGTAGAGCCGGGTTACCTTCAACCCAGGTCCTTTCTCCTGATCGATGTTCTTGGCAGGTAGCCCCCAGTTGTTAACGGTCTCCCCCAGGTTGAGCTCAATTTCCTCCCATGTCCCATATGGCATCACGACGGCGAATTGCAGGAGCCCCTCGTTCCCCTGCTTGTCTTTGATGTGAGCATCTTCACCATTTTACGGTTGGCCATGTGCTCCTCATCACTGACATCAGGTGACTTGACCGATTCCCAGGAAAGGTCATGACCCTAAACCCTAAATCGTAAACCGATCCCGTCAGAAAGGATAGAACCCTTCAAAAAAGGGGACTACTGGATCCCTGGAGCCCTGAAGCCCCAAACTCTGAAGCCTAACCCTTAAACCCTTTTACCCATCGCGAAATCCAAAGCCCTCTCTTCAGGGTTTAGGGTTTAGGGTTTAGGGGCCTAGGGCTTAGGGTTTAAGGGTTTAGAGTTTGGTGAATGTAGACAGAGGCCGGGCAGCTGAAGTGCCAAGCCGTTCTGGGTCACTGCCTGAGCTGTTTAGGGTTTTCGGCGCCCAAACTCTGAACCAACCCTAAACCCTAAACCCCAAACCCTAAACCCTAAACCCTACCAGGAGGCCCCAAGGGCACTCCGATAGAGGCCCTATGGCCCTTCATAGTGGGTATGTGGGGCATACAGTAGAAGCCAGAAAGTTGGAATATCATTATCGGAACCCCTTTAAGGTAAATTATAGGGGATCCTACCATTAATCCATATTCCAACTTTCTGGAGTTCCCTATAGTGGTAGACCCCCTAGCCCCTAAACATTCGGCTTGGGTTTTCAATGTTCAAACCGGTTTACGGTAAGGCTTTCGGGCTTCAGGCTTACATGCAGAACAGCAGAACATGTCCTCCCCGGCTTTCTTGAGGACCCCGTTTCATGGTATCTTCTTCGGTAGGAGCCGCACCCTTTAAGGCAGGGCACTTCCCGAGAAATCCGAGAACACCGCAGGATTCGATGTAGAATATTAGGGTGGTTGTCAAAATTAGGGTCCCTTTTGGGGTCCCTTAAAATAATAGGTGCCGTATTATAACAGGGACCCAAAAAAGTACCATAATTTTGGCAACCACCCATTAAGGCTTTGGCGCTTTGCAGCTTAGGGGACGGCTTCTTGCTTGGGACCGGTGGCCTCTGATCGCAGCAGTCAGGATTCGAGCTTCCACCAACATTGTTAGGGGGGAGCCTTTCAACGACGTGCTTGAAGAATCCAAGTGCCCAGTGATGTGGTACTTGTCTTCCACGAAGCACCTCATAATCATACCCTCCTCTGACAGTTAAACACTACAGTGACTAGGACCGTGTAAATCTCGCAAGATCTATTGATGGTAAACCTTAACCGCCGCCGAAGACTCGTCCCGGTGCTTTTTGATACAGCTTCGGGATGAGGCATTGCTGTTCAGGGGGCGGACATGCTTCACGAAGCTCCGTTCAGCAGATCTTGTATGGAAGGTTGGGTACACGAAGACGCATGCACGAGGAATCTCGCAAGATGCACTGAAACCTAAACCCTAAACCCTCAAGCCCTAAACCCGACTGGCTTGGATCACTCAACCATTGACAACAAAAGCCATGGACCCAGCAGACAGAGACCGAGACTACACTTTCTTAGGGAACCTACCCGGACGCGGAGAAGGAGTCAAAACACAAAAACCAACACAAGCTTCTTATGCTTCATCTGCCTTTAAAGGGTTGGTAATGCAAGGGCCCTAATAATTAGAATAAGGTTTTAGAGGCTGCTTATTAGAACTACAGTATAAATATACCCCCAAGCCCTATCCTAATTATTCAGGCCCCCACATTAGGGTTTCGAGATTTTCACAACCCTAAACCCTGAACCCTTAACCCTGAACCCTGAACCCTAAACCCTGAACCCTAAACCCTAAACCCTTAAGGAAGGAGATGGCGCTCCAAGGGAACCGCTTTGCTGAGGCCCCCGGGGGGATCCAAAAAGTAGATCCCTTTAGGATTGTTCCTTTAAGGTACCCTTAGTAGTATCGGGCGCCAAACTAGGGGATCTACTTCCTGGAGCCTCCCGAACATCTGGGTTGCTGAGGCTGCAGCAGCCAGGACCGTCCTCCGAGTCTGCTGCAGACGCTTGGACACGTGCTGCAACCTGGGTTTAGGGTTTAGGGTTTAGGGGTTTAGGGTTTAGGGTTTAGGGTCTACATGCGGGTTTGGGGCCGAGCCCCTACTTGGGGATCCCAAGAACCGACTGGTTTAAGGGTTATGCCCTCTAACTAAGGGGTCGTAATCGGGATCCCAAAAACCTACTGTGTTAAGGGCTATACCCTCCAACTAAAGCGCCATAACCTACTAGTTTGTAGGGTTTGGGGCTAGCGGCCTAGCCACTAGACCCTAAACCGTATCTCGGGCTTAGCGTTCCTTAAGGACGAAACGAACCTTAAAAGGGTCTAAGGTTCATATACCATATAGGGATTCATAGCATCAGGGTATAGGGCCCCTAATTATGAGGGTCATTTGGTCCCAAAGGTTTGGGGCTGCTTCAGAGGGTTTGGGGCTCAGGGCCTTTGAGTCTCCGGCTTCGGGCGCAGGGTTTGGGGCTTCGGGTTCAAAAGTTTAGGGCTTTGTCTTTGAAGGAAGGATACTATGGGGGCTTCGGGCTATGAGGAGCTTGGGGCTTAGAGGCTCAGAGAGACAGGGTTGACTAGGATACCCAGTAACCTAAGAATAGAAAGGCCTCTCTTTAATATTTTTGGTATTGGGTAACTTTATAAGGAACCTAGGACTACAAAAAGGGAATAAGGGTACTACTGCGCATCCTAGTTGTGCTTGGAGGTGAGGGTTCAGGGCTTACCGACGTAGACTTAAGGTTTTAATGGTGGTTAAGGCTCAGGCCTCCAGTCTCCTTCCTTCAAACTTGGGGATCCTCTTAAATGATCATGAGACTTAGTATCTATACTAGTTCATTGTTGAGATAGGATTAAAAATGTACATTTTTATTCCTTATTGGGTTTAAGTACCCATAAAAATGTAAAATGTTACCCAACAATGACAAAGTATAGGGTTAAGTAATGCAGCGATTGCTATACAGCTTATATAGGGCATTGGGTTTAGGGTTTAGGGCTTAACTCACTCGATCTCTACGAGTTCTAGTGACACACAGACCTTCCAATATTCCCTAAATCAAGGAATATGATCGTATACCCTAAATAATATTGGGGATCCTGATGTACGTTAGAGTATATTCCTGAAATAAGGCTAAGGGGTATTGAAAAGTCTGGGAACAAACCCGCTCCCCAGATCTTTCCAATAGCATGCCTGGGCATGTTGCTCGTGTGAATGCTGAAGCCTGCCCTGCAAAGCCCGACAACATACGGTTGATGAGATAAAACCCTGCATTACCTTAAGGACCCTAAACTATGGGAATTATGGTATACTCCTTATTATGGGTAACGCAGGGTTTATAACATCAACCGTACGACAGCAGGACATTTCGGAACTCGTCTGTCGCTGCGGATTTTCAGTTACGGAGTAATCGTCAAGGAAGGGGGCGGCCTGTCGGAGTGGGGGTTTTGGCTTTAGGGTTTAGGGTTCAGGGTTTTAGGGTTTAGGGTTTGGGGTTTAGGGTTTAGGGTTTATGGTACATTAAACACTTTAAGCCTCTGTAAGACCTTTTCGAAACCTTAATTCCTGAGGCCTGATTGATTTGTGAAACTATTTCATAGGCTTGCCATACTGGTGAGAGTATACAGAATCCGATCTGCAAGCACTGAAGCCCCTAATCTAACTATACAGCTGTTCATGCTAAGACACCCAGTACACCTTCTAGAACCACAGCAAACACTGCGAAACCCTATAGAAACCCTAAACCCGAAACCCTAAAACCCTATAGCAACCCTAAAACCCTATAGAAACTATAGAAACCCCTAAAACCCTAAACACTGCGGAAGCCCAATAGAAACAAGAAGCGGACCCACGCTTGAAGCCATGTACCCTAAGCCCCCCAAAGCTTGAAAGTCCTAAACCCTAAACCCTAAACCCTAAACCCTAAACCCTAAACCCTAAACCTCCAGATCAAAACCCTATAACCCGTAGGTAGGAATAAGGATCCCGCATCCCTTAGTCGAGAACCTTTTTTGGGATTACCAAACCCTGACCCCTAAGCCCCAAACCCTGAGCCCTAAGCCCTTAACCCTAAATCCGAAACCCTAAACTCCAAAACCCCTAAACCCTAAACCCTATAGACCCCTCTAAGGAACCCTAAAAATCGAAACCCACCCTAAACCCTATAGACCCCTTTAAGGAACCCTAAATTCGAAACCCTGACCCCTAAGCCCCACCATCCCGCGTCGTTTGCGGTTCCGAGGCCCGCACGCCATGCCGTTGCTCGCCAGCGCCTGGAGGACGAACTCCTCGTCGTCCTGTAGGTACATGTGGTGCGGTGTGTTTGTTTTAAGGTTTAGGGCTTGTTAAAAGTTATATATATATATATATATATATGTATATATATATGTATATATACATATATATGTATTATATATATATATATGTGTGTGTGTGTACAGATGTGTTTAATCTAGCTTTTGATTTGTGCATGGGGCTATTGTTTATAAATACATATAATGTGCAGTGCCTTTGTTGTTTTCTAGGGTTTACGGTGCATGGTGATTGTGTAAGGTGTCTGTGCTCTAGGGCTTGGGCTCGTTTAGGCTGTATAGTACTCACATCAGGCGTCTTCTTTTCAGGGTTTGGGGCGTATGACTTAGAAGGTATTTTCTTTAGGTCTAGGGGCATAGGGTTTATAATTCAAGCGTGACCTCTTTGGAGCTGGGATTGGAACTTGCGCTTGCATAGGGCTTATAAGGTTCTAAAAAAGGTTAGAGAAAACAGATATAGGACTCCAGGTGGCTGAATGCAAGCCTGTGCCCACCCCCCAACCGCCCACCCCTCCAGCCCCGGCTTTCCTCCATCATGAATCTGCAGCGTTGGATTGGAAGCTTCCAAACACCCGAAAAGTCATACTTAAGGCTGATACATCAAAAATCATGATGTCTTGGCATGCTGCGGGCGACAAAGTTAATAAACTCTTCTGGTCACTAAACTTAAGGGTTTAGGGTTTTGGGTTCACCGAAAACTGGAACAACGATCCTAAGACGGACCCTAATGAAGTATCGCCTGAACGACCCCCTCCCCTTCCCCCTCTCAACAAGCAAACTCAAGTCGCACGAGGAACCCGAGTTAGAACGCTACACGCCCAACGCACAAAACCCCCTTAGACAGTACCAGGACAACGTAATCCTGAACACTCAAGGCAACAGCCACTAAGGCCATGTCCTGAAACCAAAACCAGAAACCCTGAAACCCTAAACCGTGTGCCTACTACGTCCTGACTGAAACTAAATCCCGGAACCCTAAACCCCACTATGTCCTGGAACCACGGCATGGTACTCATGCATATAGGATTCACCCGGACGGCCTGCGTTAGGTGCTCCGTCTCGAGTTGGGGCTACCGGATTAGGACAAAGCTCGAGAAGTCGGGGTTAGCGTCGGGGGGGTTGGGGTTTAGGTGGTTTAAGGCATCGGGACGAGGGGATGTTAGGGGTTGGGGTTTAAGGTTCAGGATTTAGAATGGGCTGTAAGAGCTCAGCATCTAGGTCAAAGCGCTGAAGGACTGCTGCACATCACCACCACCACCACCTCCATGACCATCTCCAGCACCACAATCAACATCTTCATCATTATCATCAGCAGCATCAGCGCCATCATCGTGATTGTCCTCATCACCATGATCATCGTTATCATGAACGACAGCATCGTCATCATCATCATCATCATCGCCATCACAATAGTCATCAATGTCACCACCATCATGATAATCACCATCCTCCTGCTACTCTTTCTCGTCATCCTCCTCCTCCTCCTCCTCCTCCTCCTCCTCCTCCTCGTCCTCCTCATGGTCATCATCTTCGCCACGATCATCATCATTGGTGCCATGAACACCATCATCATCATCATCATCATCTTCATCATCATCATCATCAATATCATCATGAACAATGACACCAACATCATCGGCAGCACAGTCACCAACGTCATCATCAGCATCATCATCATCATCATCGTCGTCGTCACCATCATCATCTTCAATATCATTGTCATCAACATCATCATCACCATCATCAACAACAGCAGCATATTCATCACGTTCACTATAATATTCATCCTATTCCTCCTCTGCAGGCCTTGATCACCTGCAGAGCCGATATAAAAAGCATAAAACCTTTGTAGACAAGACTGACAACAGAACCTTGCAAAACCTGCACACCTCCATAGGCCGAGACCCTATACCCCAAAACCTACAGACCCAACGCTAAACTCCATAAATCTATAAACCCCAAACCGTAGAATCTACCTAGATCCCCCAAGTACCTTCTAGAATAACCCAAAAACCCACCATTAAGGGCCATAAGGACAATAGGCCTGGCAAGCCGTAGACCCTCGAGGTCTGCACCCCCCTCCCTAAACCCTAAACACCTAACTCTAGATTCTAATCCCCAAACCCTATATCCTTCGACCCTGGAGGTCCGTTCCCTCCCCCCGCCCCCCCTCTAGCGCTCGGGACCTCCAGGAGCAGCTCTGGAGCCTCGCGCAGATTTTTTTTGATACACAGGGTTCCTACTAGGTTTAGGAATTAGGGTTGAGGGTTTAGGGTTTAGTGTTTAGGATTTAGGAATTACGGGGGTCTCGGGATTAGGCGTTTCGGGTTTATAGGGATTAGGGATTTCGAGTTTAGGGTTTAGTCACTCGGGGTCTAGGAGTCCAAGTACTTATTCATTAACATCGGACACTATTATTTGGGTGCCAATAAGCATAAACTGGGCTTTGAAGTAACCAGGGAAAAGAGTATAGACTTTGATTTTATAGGTGGTTCCCTTTAAGTAACAGGTCCCCCAAAAGTATTAAAGTATGGTACTCCAAAGCCCAGTAAATAAAGGACTGCTTGGACCCTGCGAGTGTGGGTTGGGATCGGGGCGTGGTATCAAAGGAGCCCTTTCGAGGACAAAACAGATAGTACACCGGTACATGGGCCCGTGGGGATTGCGAACACCAGGTTCCTGAGTTCAAGTTGTTAAAGCTCTGCGGCTCTCAGGTCAAGATTGTTGGGGTGCTTAGGTTTATATTTTTTGCGTTTAGGAGCCCAGAAACCCTAGAATCTCCCATCCTGGCATCTGAAACCATTGCAAGCCGGACACAATGCCTAAAGATGATTTGCAATAGCAAACATAAATCCACCGCAATCCAGAAACCGCGAGGGAATGACAATAACGAACGCAGCGCGCCAAACTCCTGACCCCTAAACTCCAAAACCCCTAAACCCCTAAAACCCTAAAACCCTAAACCCCTAAAACCCTAAAGCCTTAAACCCCAAAACCCCTAAAACCCTACAACCCTAAACCCCTAAAACCCTAAAGCCCTAAACCCCAAAACCCCAAAACCCCTAAAACCCTAAAGCCCTAAGCCCCAAAACCCTAAACCCCTAAACCCTAAAGCCCTAAACCCTAAAACCCTAAAACCCTAACACCCTAAATCCCTAAAACCCTAAACCCCTAAAACCCCAAAGCCCTAAACCCTAAAACCCTAAAACCCTAACACCCTAAATCCCTAAAACCCTAAACCCCTAAAACCCCAAAGCCCTAAGCCCCTAAACCCCCAAAACCCTAAAACCCTAAGCCCCTAAGCCCTAAACCCCCAAAACCCTAAAACCCTAAGCCCCTAAGCCCTAAACCCCTAAAACCCTAAACCCCTAAAACCCTAAAACCCCGAAACCCCTACACCCGTAAACTCCTAAAACCCTAAAGCCCTAAAGCCCTAAACCCTAAAGCCCCAAGCCCCTAAACCCCTAAACCCCAAAACCCTAAACTCCTAAAGCCCTAAAGCCCTAAACCCCTAAACCCCTAAACCCTAGACCCCTAAACCCTAGACCCCTAAACCCTAAAGCCCTAAGCCCCTTAAACCCTAAACCCCTAAAGCCCTAAGCCCCTAAAGCCCTAAACCCCAAAACCCTAAAGCCCTAAACCCCTAAACTCCTAAACCCCTAAACCCTATAGATCCCTTTAAGGAACCCTACAGATCCCTTTAAGGATCCCTTTTAAACCCTAAAGCCCTAAAGCCCAAAAACCCTAAAGCCCAAACTCCTCCAAACCAGGCTCTGCCTCCCACAGGTCCACAGGAGCAAAGCGTAGCGCTGATGCAGTGCGCGTCGCAGCCTGGCCCAAAGAACCCGTGCAGGATTCCTTAAAGGTTTCTATGATGTCTACCAGGACCCTCCTTGTACCCTCAAACAGGGGTATGGTCCCAAATAAGGGGCATTTATGCTCTAATAGAGGGTAGATGGAGGGACTAGGTATGATTTCAGGACCTTTTTAGGCAAATATGAGCAGTTTGGGGCTAGATTATTACAGTAATTACAACTGTATTCGGGAACTCTGTGGACTTCTTGGTATACATTCAGTCTTCTGTAGTAAGGACGGGTTGCTACTACAAGTAATGTACCCGACGCCCACGCATTAACCCATCTGAGACAAAGCGTAAGCCCCCAAAACCTTAAACCCTAAACTGCGGACTAAACCCTGAGCCCCCAAAACGTAAACCTAAGCCCCACACGCAAAAGCCATGTGCGGAATCCAAAGCCTAAAGCCCATAGCCCGTAGCCCGAAGCTCCATTGTGCATAGGTACCCAAACCAGAGAATCAAACGTAGGGGCATAGGCTTTGGGGTTTGCGGGGTGAGCGGCTGTTTTGTATAAATACTTGTGGGCTCAGGGGACTTAGTATGTCGCTTGTTACTAGTAGTGCTAGTACTTGAACTAAGGTTCTCCTAACAAAGGCCATATTCTCACCTCCCAATCCTTGACTGAATCTCTAAACGTTAGTTATATCTTAGTTGCTGAGTTCACAAGCAACAAAAAGTGTACAGTGGGTAAAAAATATCCCAAAAAGTGTAAAGTGCATCCACTCACCTACTAAGATATAAGTGCCTTTTCAACCTTGTCGGCTGTTACCGAAACCCTAAACCCTAATGATGGGAGGCCAAAGGGGGGGCTTAAGATTCGGGGGGTAGGGATTCCTCAATATGAACCCTATTATGGGAGCCCTAATCCCTACTAAACCCCCATAGGCTAAAACCCCTTTTGGCCTCCCATGACCTAAACCCTAAACCGTTGCCGAAACGGGCCTTGAGCACAACCTCAGCATCCCGCCGCAGCGGTGGGGACGCAAAGCGAAGCGCCTCGGAAACATCAGACCAAAGGGGGTTTAGGGTTTAGGGTTTAGGGTTTAGGGGCCCAACTCTCAATCCCAAACCGTGAATGCATATCTAAAAGATCATAAGACTTAGTAAGTAAGGTTAAAAGTACCCTAATTGGGGTTATAAGTAATTATATAACTATAGTTACCTTACTTATAGCCCCAAGTGTCCAAAGGACCCAATTATTAGGTACTCGGTTTTAGGATAGTAGTTATGCAGGTTAGGATCTTGGTGAGTATATGATTATCAGGTGCTTGGACCCTTAGGGTAGTATATACTTCTGGGGCCCAAGCACCTACTGAGTACCCACTATAATGTTGTTTGGACCCTTTGGGAAAGAATCCACCGCTTCTGGAGGTCCAAGTGCCCAATGGAAGGATCAAAACTGGAGTTCGTGTAGTAGCCTTAGCCTCTAAGGACTCAGACGCCACGGCTTTCGTGTCTAAAGACCATATTACATAAGGCTGTTTGGCCGTTTTGAGCCTTATAGGGGTAATTAACTATCACCCACATTTTCTGGGTACTGGCATATTTTGGACCGGGATACACACCTTCTTTTGCAGTATCAGAGTTTTGTTGCACCCTCCCCCTCAAAAGCCATAAAGCTAGGATCGCTCTATGAAGTGAGGCGGGTTATGAATCATAGTATAAAAAACCTAGGAGCGTCAGCAATTGGAAAATGGCTTTGAAGTATAACTCAGTATGCGTATAATAAGGAACCCAAAGGAAGGACTTGGCAATGAAGGCCTTTTCAGGGTTTCGTGAAGTTTTGGGCGAAAGGTTTAGGGTGAATATAAGTCTGCGTGTACCAATACAGGCCTCAGTAGCTAGAGTGGGATCTTAGGGTTTATTTACGCTGTAACTATAATCACGAGCCCGAAAATAATAAGTTTGAGTGCACTGATGGTCTCCAGTGTAGTTCCTTTTAGAGTTACCTTGCCGCACCCTATCCACGAAAGTGACTAGACCAAAACACAGGAACCACAATGGAGACTACAGGTATGTTTACCTTGCACACGAAAGGTGTGTCCAGTTCGGAACCGAACCAACGTCGGACATGATATTCTGATCTGTAAAACGCAGAAAAAGACAACATGAGAGAGGTCAACATGCCAGACGACTGGCGCAGACTAAATCCACACACAGCTCTTTTAACATCGAAGCAATCGGAGTCATCTTCCGAGACGAAGAGCTGTTCTCTTCGTTCTCCAGGCAACCGCGATTACGGTTTAGGACCTTAGGGTTATTGAATGCTTCTGTTCAGGGTTGCTTGAAGGATTAGGCAGATTTCCATGGTTCAAGATTTTAAAGAAAGCTTGAAGGAGCAGTCCCCTGATCCGCTGAGAAAGTGCTAAGCCTGCTAAGCTTTTCAAGCTCACTGCGAGCGACCGCTACTTTCGACGCTTCTTCGCCGGAGCCTGCACAGGAAGCGATGTCATCAGACGAACCATAACTGGACTCTCAACCATAGAGCCAAATTCACAACAATCAAGATGCTACTGCCAACTGTATTTCTAATCAACATTCATCATTGAAACAAGAAGGATGAACATACTAAAAAATCAACAAGAAAACTAGCAATAACAATAACAGCAATGGTTCAAAGTAACAGTAGTAATAGCTTGTAATAACAGGAAAACAATATTACTACCAATACCAACAACAATAACAATAGCGGAGAGAACAACAACGGCAGTAACGACAAACATAGCAGCAGCAAAAAAACACCATCCACAACAACTACACCAACAACGACACCACCACCAGCAGCAACAACAACAATAATAATAATAATGGCACTCATGAAAACCAAAACAACACTATAAGCATCAACATAATAGTAACAACAAGGTGCTTGATAGAAGCTAACCCGTAACTATTACTCAAATACTGTAAGCTCGGGCTTCATACGCCTGCCTTACCTTCCGCGGACTGCTAGAGCCTTTCCTTATGCAAGCTGTGCACGGATGCTGAAGCGTGTTGTCCCCGTAAAAACCCCCCTTGAAGGGATCCATATCCTAAACGAACCCCTATGGGTTCCACAACATGTTACTATACACACCCGACCCCATTATATCGATGCTCCTCGACCCTAAACCCTAAACCCTGGCATAAGGCATTCTAACCTTTAAGGCCCCTACCACTTAAACCCTATGAACCCCAACCCTGGATCTTAAACCCAAACCGTGGCATAATGCAATCTAACTATGCAGGCCCCTACCTCTTTGACTCGAGACCCTAAACCCCAGACTGCGGTATAACACATTCTAACTATGAAGGCCTCTAGCTCTTTCACCCTAATCCCTAGCATCACACAGGCTAACTATGAGGGCCCCGAGCTCTTTAACCCTAATCCCTTTCTAACTATGAAGGCCCCTACATCTTTAACCCTTATCCCTAGCATAACACATTCTAACCATGAAGGCCTAGCTCTTTAACCCCAAACACTGGCATAACACATTCTAACTATGAAGGCCCCTACCCCTTCTAACTATGAAGGCCCGTACCCAGACCTTCCAAAACCCCTTAATTAAGGAATATACCTTAAATTATAGTAGGATCCCTAATATGATTTAAGGTATATTCCTTAATTAAGGGATTTGGAAGGTCTGGGTACCTACGTTAAGGAGCCGCCTTCGGCTTCGGGGGCGCTCCGGCGAGCACCTGCAGACGCGGGGTTGTGGAGCTCTGGACAGGAGCGTCGCAAGCTCCTTGCTACCTTAAACTACCAAGCCCTGCTTTTTTGTAGGTTCCTATTATGAACACTAATATGGAATTTTTTAGGGACCCTACCAAAAAATATGGTTTTGGTAGGTTAAGGTAGATCTTCGAGGTCTAGCTGTGAAGATGCATGTTGGTGTTGAGACGGGCAAGTACTCCCTTCTGTGAAATTTTTGTTTATGGTCTGTGTTGCATAGAAAAGGTGGTGCCCTGGCAAAGGGATAGTTACCCTAAGGCCCCATATTCAGAATCTTAGGAAGTAATCCCAAAAAGGAACTACTATGAAGCCTCTGAGTAGGTCTCGGGAAGCAGCTTCAGAGGCCGCGTTCGCTTCAGTCTCTGCCAGTTGGCAAAAGACACAGAAGGTTTAGGGTTTAGGGTTTATAGGGTTTATAGGGTTTGGGGTTTGGGGTTTTGGTTTAAAAGACCCAGAAAGTGCCGCCACCCTGCAGCACGTGCTGCACGGCATGCCCTAAACCCTAACATCGCCACAAAAGGAAGTCTCATCAAGTCTTCTCTGAAGCACGGCAGTTTACCCCATGCTTGGCTCTTGTCAAGGAACTTCGGCAAGGAGAACATGTTGTGTACTGTGTCGGCATATAAAAACAACAACTCAGGTTAGTACATAGATCATATCTTTATAGACCCTCATACAAAGGGGGTCATGCTTGCTATGCATATGCATGTGGGTACATGTATACATATGTACATATATATATATATATATACGCACACATAACTATGTGCATATAGTCAATTGTGTGTGTATATATATATATATATATATATGTGGTTTATTCGTTCACACCCCCCTCCCCATGATCCAGCCGAGCCAGCACAGCCATAAAATGTGGTATAATGTACTTCTACGCATATATATATATATATATATATATATATATATATATATATATATATAGTGTTAGTCGTACATATATATACACAGACATTATGTATATTTTGAACTTGTCATGTTTGTATACATATATATATATATATATGAACACAGACAAGGATGGAGATGGCCTCCCGCGAGGTGCGCTTCAGAGTCCGCTGGAGGTGGCCGAAGCCGGCGAGGCTCAGACCAATCCGGTCCTTCTAAGAACGGGGATGTCGGAGGGCTTATAGGGCCTA
Organism: Symbiodinium sp. CCMP2592; assembly: GCA_905221615.1. Classification (NCBI taxonomy): domain Eukaryota; class Dinophyceae; order Suessiales; family Symbiodiniaceae; genus Symbiodinium; species Symbiodinium sp. CCMP2592. The sequence continues at coordinate 961,530 of CAJNDT010001569.1, read as the reverse complement.
TTATAGGGTTTATTATAGGGCTTAGGGTTTATTATAGGGCCTATTATAGGGTTTGTTATAATAGGGTTTATTATAGGGCGTTTATTGCAACTTGATCCATCTCAGAGGGGTTTAGGGTTAATTCTTGTGTGCAGTTATCGGGTTTACAGTGATTTGGTCATTCTCTGAGGATAGTTGGGAGGGTTTTCAACGTGCAGCGACTCTTTCCCCCGGCGAGCACTGGTCTGAGGCCCATTCCATATTCAATGTGCACTAAGAAGAGAAACACACCGGAACGGTTTTAGGGTTTAACACTTAAGGCTTTTAGGGTTTATTGTTGTTTTGTTGTTTAGGGTTAGAGATTCAAGTCGAGCTTCAGGGTTTAATGACGAAAAGTTTTGTGATGGTTGTCTGATCCTCTGACACTCTCTTTTCGGGTTTAGAGGTTTGGGATTATTCTGGAGGTAGAATGGGTTGAGAGTTTAGAGTCCTTGTTCGGTTAGCTAGAGCTGAGGGTGTGTTGCTAATTTCAATGTTTGCGTCGGAGATTTTGACTGAAGGGGGGTTGAAACCTAGGTTCGGAGTTGAGGGTATAGTGTTTATAGGGCTTTTGGGTTAGGGAAATTAGGGACCCAAACGAATACCCCAGTTTATGCCCTCAATAGTAAAATCCGTGTTGTAAGGATCCGCATATATGTATATACACCGATATACACCCTGATGTTTACAAACCCCGCTTTTTTGTTTGGGGCTCCGGGTGTGACAGTCAGACTTTGCGATGCAAGCACCCCAAACCCGCGCATCCCTCCGCACAAGGAGGATCTGGGAGTTTTGCGGTGGTTCGGGAAGTTGCTGGAACATGTTCACCCCGCCTCAATACCAGCGACGAGCATTGAAACTTGGTGCACTTGAAGGGAAAAATGGATGCACCACTGCAGTTCCATATCAACGTCTTATTGCTTGGCCCATCACTTTTGGTGGGGACTGCATACACACAGCACGAAGCCTCGAACCGGAAAGCCCGAAAATCGCTGCCAAGAATCCAAGGACTACACCCAAACCCCAAAGCCGAAATCGGCATCTGGGTACTATTGGTCCTGAATAACTAGAACAGGGTTTGGGGAAATATTATACTTAAAACAAAACAAGGAAACCCCAAACTACTATTGGTAACTATCCACCCTAAGGCCCCATAGTAGTTCCTTTTTCCGGGTTCAGATTTCGAATCTTATGAGGTAATCCCAAGGCGGAACTACTATGGGGCCTCTGGGTAGGCCCCTATACTTTGAAGCCTTCCAAAATCCCTTAATTAAGGAATATACCTTAAATTATAGTAGGATCCCTAATATCATTTAAGGTATATTCCTAATTAAGGGATTTTGGAAGGTCTAGGTACTTTGAAGGTGCCCGCCTTCTCTGCTTGAAGCAGGTTCCGCATCTGAAGGCGAAGTCGCAGTAACAGCCTCAGCTTGCTTAGAGGCTCCTTAAAGGGATCTATCGGGGGTACTATAAGGGTTTTAGGGTTTAGGGTTTAGGGTCTACTACTTGGAGGATCATAAGACTTAGTAAGTAAGGTTATAAGTACCATGATCCTCCAAGTGGGAGAACTTTAGGAGCTTCAGCGCAGCTGAACCATAAAGCGACAACGCCTGAAAGCCCCTGAAACCCTAAACACTATCTAAGCCCTAAAACCCTAAAGCCTGAGTTAAACCCTGAACGCCCTAAACCCTGAACTCTAATTAAGTTAAACCCTGGAAAGCCCTAAACCCAGGCCCCAAGCCCTGATTCTTTCAACTGGGAAAGGATTCAGACCCTTCACAGATACTTTCGGTCCAGCTGTTTAAGGTTTAGGGTTTAGGGGTTGAGGGTTTAGGGTTCAGGGGTTTAGGGCTTTAGGAGATTATGGTAGAGTTTAGGGGTTTGTAGACGTAGAAAGATCCCATAGCCTACTTAAACAGCTTCAGGGTTGCAATCCGGTGTAGGCCAAGTTGCCTGAATTCAAGCTCGGGTTTATTTGGCCGGCAAGGAGTCTTCCCGCAATAGTAGCATGCATTTCGGCTCGAAAGCACCTATACGGGCACCTCTGGCGGAACATTTTTGGCCGAACGTCTATCTCAAACGACGTAGATGGACCCCAGCAAAAGCACATAACCCACACCCAAGACCTTAAATAAACATGCTCAAAACACAAAACCAACAAAGATGGAAGCAACCACCCTGGGAGTACAGCCGAATACCAAAGCTCTATACCAAGTACGAGCCTTGCCGGATGATGCAAGACCTACCACTCAGAAGGTTATCGCGACATCATTATACTGAAGCTTCTGGGTACTTTTGCTCTGCTTGTTTGTTGATGGTTTCCTTTACAGAAAACTTCGCCTTCTAGGCTCTGTAGGGGCATCTCCCTGCTCGGGGACCAAACTTTAAATTCTACATGAAAGCCGCGCTCTCCGGCTACAAGGACTCATATTAAATCGGTTAAAAGTTACAGTGTTCTGAAATCTGTTTTTTTTGGTCTCTTGCAGAAGAGTCATAACAGAATGAGGATCAGGGTTGAAGGTAAAGTAACCTTGGAACTATCTCATCTTCAGCCTTACCACCCCATGGCCAAACTCTCCAAATGCTGAGCCCTTTTGTAGCCGCCATGTTTGTCGTTGTGGGCAATACCCAAAGACCCCAAAGTAGTTCCTTTTGGGGGTTCGTATGTAGAATCCTATGAGGTTTTCCCAAAAAGGAACTAGTTACTTTGGGGCCCTCTGGGAACCTGTAACCCTAAACCCTACTCACAGGAAGAGTCCCCTAAACCCTAAACACTAAACTCTGAACCCTACTCACAGGAAGAGTCTGCACAAATCGAAATTGCAAGCGTGGCGCGGTCGTGCGGAGGACGTGGCGGCAAACTCGCCTGCGGAGCTGAGGTTCTTAGCATTACCTTAACCCGGAATAACCTCTTTTTTACGGACTTGTATAAGGAAATCATAATTAATAACGGTTGGTGATATACATCCTGCATTACCTTAAGGACCCTAAACTATGGGAATTATGGTATATTCCTTATTATGGGCAATGCAGGATTTATATCATCAACCGAAGGAACCCTAAAAAGGCAGGTTATTCAGGCTTAAGGTAACAACTTAGGATCGCTCTTCAGGTTCAAGGTTTGGCGAAGCTTTTCAGAGGAAACCCCGAAGCCCTAAACCCTAAACTTCCGGGGTAGGGTTTTCTATACTGTTTCGGATTTCGTTTAGAGATCAGTTTTGTAAGCATAAGATCAAGATCATGAATGCAGGCCATATACCCACAGGCATAAGCTACTTGCGTAACGGATTCTCCAGAGAGTCTAGCTAACTACTTGCCCCATATACCCTAAACCCTAAACCGGATTCGGAGAGTGCTACTGACTCATACGAAACTAACAGATGCCAAACGTTTGGGAATGGAGACCAAGGCTACACTAAAGCTGAAATGATAAGGCTGATCCGCTAACTCAGACTTCAAACATGTCTGTGCGTGCATAACAAGGGGAGGTCTTAATATACAGAATACGGTTTGGGGTCAATCAGCATTGTAGTAAATGATAATGGTAAGGAGTTCCCTTTAACGAATACAGCGATTGGTAAGTACTGTGGTTTCTACAACACTAACCCTAAGGCTCAAAATAGCCCAAAGGCCTTATATAGTATGGTCTTTGGGCCCAAAAGCCTTAAAATATAGGTCCTTAGAGGTAAGCTCTTAGACTGCTACAGAGCCCCATGCACCTTGCAGAACATGTCAAAGCCGAGTTTGGAGCTTGGGGTTTAGGGCCTTGGAGTTCGAGGGCTTACAGGCTTACAGTTTGTTTATGGTGCTTCTCGTATAGGTTAGGGTTCCTTTAAACGGATCTATAAGGGATCCGTAAGGGTTCCTTTAAGGGATCTATAGGGTTTAGGGTTTTAGGGTTTTGGGTTTAGGGTTTTGGGTTTAGGGTTTTGGGTTTAAGGTTTAGGGCTTCCCGTATAGAGCCACGGCTTTGCGAACACTTTATTCAACGTTGTCCGAACATGAAACCCAAACACATCAGACGACTCTAAACCCTATAACACATCAATAACTGGGTGGTTGTCAAAATTAAGGCCCCTTCTTGGTACCCAAAAAGGTGCCGTATTATAATAGAGTTAGTAGAGACCCATAAAGGGACAATAATTTTGACAACCACATCAATAACCCTGATGCTCCAGCTGAGGGCGCGACTGTGGTGCACGTACGCTGCGATAAGTGCTGCCTCGCCGCTACGGCAAGCTTCCAAGCTGCCCTGTCCCTAAGACTCCAAGTATACAAGGTTTAGGGTTTAGGGGACTCCAATATCGCTTAGTTAAGGAATAGCTAGGGTTCCTTTAAAGGGATCCTTAAGGGTTCCTTCAAGACTCAAGTATACAAATAGTACCTACTTTGGGGAATAAAGTCTATAACTACTACCTACTTTGGGCTATTTGGAGTCTTAGGGTGTTGGATCGTCAGAATGACTATCGAATCCTATAAGGTAATCCCAAAAAGGAACTACTATGAAGCCTTAGGGTAGTCCTTAATTAGTCCCAAAGGGTCCTATGTACCGATAGAGTAGAGTGCAGGGTTTCCATAGTAGGAATTACTACTTGTATGATGACTTGGGGAAGTATCCCCCATAACAGTACATAGGACCCTTTGGGATCGTCAGAATGACCGGAAGCTTGCACCCTGAAGTTTTTAGAGCCCGTAGCCCTCCGCCCTAAAGCCCCAGCTCTAAGCTTTAAACCACCGGAAGCCTAAAACAAATGTACCCCGAACACCCCAGAACCAAGACCATAGAAACTCGGTCATTATGAGTATCTTAAGCCGCTGAATACTACGATAGTTGCTTCTTTGGAGCTCGATTGCCTAGATCGTTGAGAGGATCCGAGTAAGGATCAGCGTGCACAAAGGCCAGCTGTGGACCCTTCAAAACCCGAATTCTGTAACATAAACCATGCAAGCCTGAGCCTCAACCCTAAACCTTAAAGTTCATATTTCCCCAAACCCTAATCCGGAACCCATGCCATGTGTCCCGAAAGCGTAAGTTCCTTTCCCTTGACCTCAAAGCCTTCAACAAACGGACCTGGCACGGGGTCTCCAGCGTAGCTGCGGCGCTCAACGCCTAACAGGAAATGCATACTTGAACTTAACGGTCGGCAGGGTCAGGCACTTCAGGATTTAGATTCTGTGGCTGTTGGATTTTCGGTTTAGCTTTTGCTTATATGTGTACAGGGTTCCGGTTTCAGCGTGGCCTCGGAATAGCTTCGGGTTTAAGGTTAGAGCCTCGGAATTCAATCTTTGGCATGCTTCTGGCTTTTACTAGAAAACATTAAGCACTGTTAAACAGCAGGTGGAAGGTAGTATGGAGTATGCAGGAGCAGTCGATAGCAAGTGCTGTAATCAGTAGGCAGAATACACCTTCATCCGTGGAAAACCCGTAACCCTAAAGCATCCTAAAGCCTACACCCTAGAAGAACCCCGTGGAGAAATCCGGCTTCTCCCCAGCCGCCTTCGCCCTGAGTGCTGCTCCATCGCCACCAGGAAGCCTCTTAAGGCTCGGGAACCATAGGGCCCAGGGTTCGGTCGAGGGTTTCGTTTTAGAGCTTAGGGTTTAAGGTTGGGGGTTCAGGGTGCAGGGTTCAGGTTCAGAGTGTAGGGTTAGGTGTAGCTGGGCTGCTCTTGCAGAGCATTGGCAAACCTATTCTTTAAGAGTGGCGAAGATACGATTTTAAGAGAACCCGAATAGGCACTGTGGATGGGTGCATATGGAGTTTGCGGTTCGAGGCATCATGCCGATGATTCCAAGCATGCTGTCGGTCGAAGGGATGTCGGATGCCTTCGGGACAATTGGGCCGCGGGCCCTGAAAAACAAAATCCTCGGCACCCTTAAGTGCAGATGGCGACTCCTTCTCTAGAGGCCCATATTGTAAATGGGAGTTTCCGAATGCCTTATTTGGGGGGCCCTTAGAATAAGGATCCTACTATTTACGGTACTATATAATTAGGGCCCCCTATTTTCGGAAACTCCCAAATATGTCCACAATGGAGTGTTTTGGCCCTGAAATATCTGCCGCCGTATAATGGCGGAGATATTGCCCGTCTCACCGCAGCGATCCAAACAACATGCCCGATTGAACAAGCTCCTGACGAATTACCTATCCTTTACGTTGACCTTAACCTCACGCCTAAACCTGGCGGCGACCGGCGCAACTCTAAACCAGAAGTACTTATATAGTATATATTAGGCTTTAAAGGAGTCTATTTCTATATTTCTATATATATATATATATGTATATATATATATATATATATAGATACTTCAGTGCCAAGGTCTGTACTAATTGTGTCGGCACATGAAGCCTTTGGAATAAGGCCCCGGAGCCCCAAAACCCTAAACCCTAAAACCACTCAAACCCACAAACTCCCAAACCCCTAAACCCCAGGACCATGGGGCCCCGAACCCCAATTGCAGCTTCCCCCAAAGGTACATACTATACTGTCCCTAAACCCTAAAGCTTAAACCAACCCTAAACCCCTAAAGCCAAAACCCTGCCTACTACCTGATCCCTAATGCCCCCGAGCCGCAAGCAGCTTCTCTTTAAGGCTCCATGTGCCCATATATAGTATATACTTTATATACTTATAGGCCTTGAAGCACTTGTCTAGGATTCCTTTTAAGGCCTAAGTATATACCTATAGTCTCCATTGTAGTTTTTTTGGGGGTTACCTTACAGGATCCTGATTATATATATATATATATATATATATGTATATATATATATATATATATATATATATATATTTGGTTAAACCAAAAAAAGAACTAATTACAATGGAGACTGTAGGTACTATAAGGTTACATGGAGTATCAGAACCCCCTTAAGGCCTAAGTATATACTATAAGGTTACATGGAGCCTCAGGCTTCTGGGCCAAGAGGCGCGGCCACGGCATCGAAGAACCGCGCCACCACGCGCAGCAACAGCAAGGCCTGGGCTGCTGCCACACGGCTTTGGGGCCCTTAATGGGGACCCCTGCCCTATAATGTGCTATATAGTGGGTATAGAATAGCTATATTAAGGGTATATAATCGGTATATAATAGCGATATTAAGGGTCTAGGGGGGGGGTGGTGGGGGGAAGGAGGGGGGGGGGCCTTTTTGCGATTAATCCGCAAAGTCGCAACGGGAAGGCCGCCGAGGGCCAGGAGAAGGCGGGCACTGGGGTTTAGGGCTTAAGGTTTAGGCCTTTAGGGTTTTAAAATTTTACTCTTTAGGTGTTAGGAGTTTGGGGTGTTTACGGGTAGGTTTAGGCCTTTAGGGATTGAGAATTTTAGTTTTTTGTTTTAGGAGTTTGGGGTTGTGCTTGCGTCTACAAATAAGTTGCCTCTACTCTACCGCATCACGACTATGAGTTTCCAACTTCATAGCTTGTACTTGCCGTAAAAGCTCTTCAGTTTAAATATGTTTAAATTACAGCTGACGCCGCAAGTCCTGCAGGTAGATAGATAGATCGAGAGACAGAAAGACAAATGGAGCGATTGTAAACGCCACCATCTGTAACATCGCCAATGGAACTACGACAAGTCAGTATGCTGCTAGTGTCATGGGTCTGGTTCTCATTGTTGTTGCTACACGAGCATGGCTTAATTTTACAAGTTCAGGCACCGAAAGCTGAGAAGCCGTGCCGCTGAAACAGCCGCAAATCAGGGGTCGGACCAGCCAGCAATCCCAAAGGGTCCCATGTACTGCTATGGGGGATACCCCCCTAAGTCATAATAGTAATTCCTAATATGGAAACCCTACATTCTACTATCTCGGTACATCGGACGCTTTGGGAATATGCAATTCCGGTTCTACCATCATACGCCCTACCGCCCCTGCTACTGTAATCTTTGGCCCATGCAGTACCCCTTGCCAGCCGTACCTGAGGATCAGGCATGTGAGAACGGCAGCGCGAGGATCACTTCGTAGATGTTGCTCGCATTCCTTGGCTACATCAAGGTTTAGGGCTTTGGGCGCAAAGCATTAAGGTTTGAGGAACAGCAGAGCAACGCGACAACATCTTGCCTTGAGCCCATCATTGTCGTCTTTACCGCCTCATGGAAATCCTCAACCCAGCTGTATCAGCTTCTTCTTCTTCAACACCAGCATGCTCGCCATCAGCAGCACCTACATCATACGAATTTGTCAAGCAACAGTCCCTGCAGTGCAGCACTGCCCGTGACCTTGAACTCCCACCCCTAACTTCCCCCAAACTCCGCCTGGAAGACCTTGCATCCAAACCGCGATGACAACGAACCAACAATAACAACACCAACGCAGCAACCCGGTACAAGAATGGACAAGAATAAGGTCTCAAACAAGGCACAGTGTGTTGATGTAAGCTACCGCCCGTGCCACAGGATGCTTGGCGCCTCCAAGTCAGGTAACATTCAAGATGGCCTAACACTTAGGATACGTATTGTTGAGACAGACAGAGAGGGAGAGAGAGAGAGAGAGAGAGAGAGAGACATGTGTGCGTATGTATATATATATATATATATTTATGTATATATACATAGACAGAGAGAGGGAAACATACACACGCACACACACACACACACACACATGAAGATGATGATGTCTTATGAAAGGTTGCTGGGACTAACATACTAGTATTATGCCAGGATCAGTGTGCTGCTGTAGGCTTTTGGGTTCTTGACTCAAACTCAGGTTAGCCGGGCCCTCTAATCCATAAACCCCACCAAAACCCTAAATCCATGCTAACCCCAGCCCCCTAGAATCCCTAGAAGTCTAGATCTAAGACTGCACCTGTGAAGCTCGCCTGGCTAAGACTGAAGGGCACTACTACTCCTACTGCTGCTGCTGCTGCTGCTACTACTACTACTGCTGCCCCTACTACTACTACTACTACTACTACTACTACTACTACTACTCCTGCTACTACTACTACTACTGCTACTACTACTACTACTACTGCTGCTGCTACTACTACTACTACTACTACTACTACTACTACTACCACGACAACTACTACTGCTACTACTACTTACTATTGCGTTGACGACGACGACGACTACTACTACTACTACGACTACTACGACTACTGCTACATCTACGTCCTGCCACAGGGTATGTCAGTGGATTACTGTAACTTTGTGAGACTTAAGGTTTATGTAAGGTGGCCCCCAAAGGATAATACATTGTCTTGACTCACAACTAGCATCCCATTCCATGCCCAATCAAGTTTAGGGTTCGAGTTCGACCAAGCTGGCCCGAAGAAGCTGGATGGGTGCAGCCCTAGAGAAACGAAAGCAGGTCTGCTTACCTGAGCCCCAAGGTCCTGAGGTCCTACCAACTTCAAAGTAAAGCTTTTCACCCACCCAAAATGAAAACAGAAGCAAGAGCCCTGAAAATCTGGGAACCAAGACCTCTGACATGCTAAGCCCGAAATCCTATTTTGCCTACCATCCCTTGCACAACCCCACGCCATGCTAAACTCAAGTCCTAAACTGGGCTTTTGCGCAACCAGGGAGAATCAAGTATATACTTTCTTCTATTTCAGAAGGGTTCCTTTAAACAAATGTTAAAGTATGGTACTCCAAAGCCAAGTAAACCCTAAACCGAAACCCCAATCCCTCCCAAGTCTGCGGTTTTACGGCTCAAACCGTATGTACATGTCGTATTCAGTATGGTCTGTGGGTCCACGAGCCTTCAAAAAGGCGTCATTGCAGCCTTCGGGTCAACGAAGAGCCTAAATCCATCTAAAACCTAAGCCCTTTATGGAGACCTTTTAAACAGATCCCTCAAAGCAGCCATGTAGTCTTCGGACCCTAGGTGTGGGTTTCGTGCCCCAAAAGGCGCCTTGGCCAAAGGATGCCACGAGCTCTGCATCGAAACCCTCAGACTCGAGCTGCTCCTGGGGTGTTTAGTTTACTTGAACTAGGATGCCCAGTAACCTAGGAATAAAAATGACTCCCTTTTTGGTATTGGGTAACTTTGTAAGGAACCTAGGACTACAAAAAGGGAATAAGGGTACTACTGGGCATCCTAGTGAACGTCTACAGGGCTTAGGGTTTAAGGTCTGGGGGACTTCTTGGAGGGTAGATAATCCAAAAGCCCGAGCCCTGCAATCCTAGACTAGACACTACCACTGTCGACCTCTCTGCACCGTGAAGACGAGTACGATAAGGGGCATTCAGTATTGCGTTCTCCATTCGAGAGCCCAAGGCTGCAGTTCCGCACGCAGGCCGCCGGTCCTGCGCGGACTTGGCTTCGTCCAAGACCTCCTGGACAGAGGCTCCGGGGAGTTTTAACAAGGAATGAAGTAAGTGTTCTTAATGACAAGTTAATTGAGACTTCTAAGCAGGGTTTTAAGGGTTGAGACTATGAGACTTTAGAACTTTCGAGGCCCGCAGAATTAGCGGCCACATCATTTCGCGGGGGTGTCCCAGCATATGTATAATATGCAGCTCCCCTCCACCTTAGTCTGAGTATTCCGGCCTCCATAAGTTGTATGGCCTGGGTACAGGCAGGAATTCTTGTAAAGTTCAGTCCCTAGTCGGTTGTCGGAGTATAGAGGCCTGAATGTCTTAAGAACTTATGGAGTCGGGGTTGAAGTACATAGACCACTGATGGAAAACTAGCTCCCTTAGGAGCCAGAATGGCGGGATCCCGAGGAAATACATGCTTCCGCTATGATCTCAGCTTGAGTGGATACTGAGGATGTGGGAGCAGGGGGTTGATTGCAACTCAAGCGCCCCTTATTTACCGTAACAGGTGTGCATGGGTGCGTATAACCTCAGCAGTATAAGGCTTGTAGATTCAGAAATTGGGCGCGGCCAGGGTACTGACAGCTCTAAACGCCCGCCCATGTCGAACACACGTATCACAGACCTGCACCTGCACTAAAACACTTAACACTTTCCGAATGGTGTACAATCTACAGCTGGTTAAGTTCAGTACACGGCTGTTGGAACTTCTGAGGGACCCCAGACCATCATTCCGCTGGACCTTCACGACCCCGTTTTGCGGCCCAAACTGCATTCGTAAACACTTCGACTAACCTGTATAGCATGTGTAACTTACTACCCCAATAGGCCACAGAAATAAAAGGTTAAACTTTCCGGTTCCTACTAAGTAAGCCATAAGAACCAAACAAGTTTCAAGGTTAGGTATTGGGTATCCAAGGTAATTAGCTAAACCCTGAACTCGAAGCGCACTGCAACATGCTGTCCATCAAGCGCTCTGTTGTGCGAACCTGAGGCATGTGGCATGGTTGTGGGGTCGGGGTTTGGGGATGTTTGGGGTTGAGGCCAGGTCCTGGAGATTGTGACGTTGAATGTCGAAGCTTGGTTAAGCAGACTTTAGTGAAGTTTGGACAATAGGGTATAGTCATGCCCGCCAATCGGAGGACTTGGCTGTACAGAGCTGCAAAGTCACAGGCACTGCTCTATGGTTTTCAGGCAGAGACCGTAGGCTAGCGAGTCGTTGTTCTGCAGCTCAACCAGTCCAGCCCGTGCACCGCAAGCCCCAATCCTAGTCTAGCATGACGGATGCAGCCTGCAGAGACACCTTCTGTCCTCTCCGATCCGGTGGAGTTTAACGGAGATGTTGCCAAGGGTCGAGGATCTCAGAAACAAGAACTACGTTCTTGATTTCTCTCAGGACTCGGAAACCCCTCAAGAAAAAACACATGCTCAACTTTGGTGTTCATCTTCTTATGCGGAGTTGCTTTCTGGGGTCTGGATACAATGGTTGCTCTATCTTCGCCTAGCAGGGCTGTGAGAAGCTCGACTTGGTATGTACAACAGCCACTTGGGTTTAACGACATGCTTGCATTTAAACAATTACCTCTTTACGCTGAATGTTGGACATGTGAACTTGCACCAGGACGCCTTCCGCATGCTCCGATCCCTATGCCTATGCCACTATCAGAAAGAGTTTAGGATCCAGTACGGAATTTGACGCTACAGTTGGCAAACAAACGTGAAGCCATAAATAGTCACTAATAACCAACTGTGCCTGAAATGCTTTGATGTTTGACTCAGAGCTGGTGTTGCTTTCCAGCACAAGCTGGCTGCCGCAGATGCGCAAGATCGAGCTGCCATGCTGTGGATAGCTACGGCTGTTGGTCCAGCAGCCATCTGGACAATCCAACCATTCGTACCCAACCGTCTTCCTCAGCGCCAGGTTCAAGCAGAACATCTGCAACATCACAGCAACCATGGGCCGTCTCGCAGTAAACGTACAACATCGCAGTGGCCACTCCCGGATGCCAACATCAGGGCTGTTTCGCCGAAGTCATTCTCGACACCGTGTTCAGCACCTGCTTCAAGCAGTAAGCGTGCAACGTCAAAGTGGCCACCCTTGGATGCGAGCATCAGGGCCGTGTTGCCGATGTGATCCTGGCAGTTTGTTTCAGCACCAGCTTCGAGCAGGAAATGTGCAGCATCAAAGTCGCCGCCGGCAGATGCAAGCATGAGGGCAGTCGTACCACTGGCATTGTCCCAGGAGTCCTTGCCGGAACCAGCTTGCAGCAGCAAACGTGCAACCTCCCATGGTGCGTCAGCATGAGCTTCCACCAGCAAACGTGCAACATCCAAGTGGCCGCTGTCACATGCGAGAATCAGGGCTGTCTTGCCAAAGCGATCCCAGCAATCTTTCTCAGCACCAGCTTCCAGCAGCGAACGTGCAACATCCAAGTGGCCGCTTGCAGATGCCACCATCAGGGCGGTCTTGCCAACATCGTCCCTCCAATCTATGTCAGCAGCAGCATCCAGCAGCAAATGTGCAACATCCAAGTGGCCGCTGTCACATGCGAGAATCAGGGCTGTCTTACCAAAACGATCCCAGCAATCTTTCTCAGCACCAGCTGCCAGCAGCGAACGTGCAACATCCAAGTGGCCGCTTGCAGATGCGACCATCAGGGCGGTCTGGCCAACATCGTTCCAGCAATCTATGTCAGCAGCAGCATCCAGCAGCAAATGTGCAACATCCAAGTGGCCGCTTGCAGATGCGCCCATGAGGGCGGTCTTGCCAACACTGTCCCAGCAATTCTTGTCAGCACCAGCTTCCAGCAGCAAACGTGCAACATCCAAGTGGCCGCTTGCAGATGCGACCATCAGGGCGGTCTTGCAAACATCGTTCCAGCAATTCTTGTCAGCAAGAGCTTCCAGCAGCAAACGTGCAACATCCAAGTGGCCGCTTGCAGATGCGACCATCAGGGCGGTCTTGCAAACATCGTTCCAGCAATCTATGTCAGCACCAGCATCCAGCAGCAAACGTACAAACTCCACGTGGCCGTTTGCAGATGCGTCCACGAGGGCACTGCGATCCACATCAGCCCCTCCTTCCACCAGCAAACGAGCAACCTCGTCGTGGCCATCGCGCAATGCCAGCATCAGGGCTGTCGTGCCGACGCAATCCCGCAGATTTTTATTAGCACCAGCTTCCACCAGCAAGCGTGCAACATCCAAGCGGCCAACGTATGATGCACGCATTAAGGCCGTCATATTTCCGGCACCACTGTCCGAGATATCCATGTCAGCACCTGCTTCTATCAGCAAACGTGCAACCTCCAAGTGGCCACGGTGAGATGCGAGAATCAGTGCTGTTTTTCCGAAACGATCCCCGCAATCTTTCTCAGCACCAGCTGCCAGCAGCCCACGCGCAATTGCACTGTGACCTTTGTGAGATGCGAGCATCAGGGCGGTCTTGCCAACACTGTCCCGGCAATCCATGTCAGCGCCAGCTTCCGCCAGCAAACATGCAATTGCACAGTGACCTTTGTCAGATGCGAGCATCAAGGCGGTCTGGTGACCACTGCCGACGCAATCTAGGTCAGCACCAGCTTCCACCAGCAAACGTGCAATCTCCAAGTAACCACTGTCAGATGCGAGCATCAGGGCGGTCTTGCCAACACTGTCCCGGCAATCCATGTCAGCGCCAGCTTCCACCAGCAAACATGCAATTGCACAGTGACCTTTGTCAGATGCGAGCATCAAGGCGGTCTGGTCACCACTGCCTACGCAATCTAGGTCAGCACCAGCTTCCACTAGCAAACGTGCAATCTCCAAGTAACCACTGTCAGATGCGAGCATCAGGGCTGTCTTGCCGAGTTCATGCCACCCGCCGAACACATCCTCGGTCCCGCAGTTTTTGTCAGCGCCAGCTTCCAGCAAGTAGCGAGTCATGTCAACTCGGTTCAGTTGAACAGCCTTGACCAGATCTCTTGCCGCCAAACGTGGGATATTAAGATTTGGGGGACGACTGTAGATGGGCAGCAAAACAAGCTGCAAATCCATGTGGAAATCTAGCTTGGCATCGTCTGCCAAGACACTGCCGCCGTGCAAGATCTGTTGTAGACACTCGGGAAAACCATGTGTTTTACACAAATACTCCTTTAAAGCCCCCACATCCTCGAGCGCTGCCACGACGTCCAGTTCTTGCCCAGAAGGTCTCCAAACCCGAAGCATCGTGGGCAGTCTGGAAGCAACTAGCGACTCATAATGCATCCAGGGTTCTTGACTACAGCACGAGACCTCCAACTGCTAGCTCTGCAGACCCGGAACTTGGCCCTGAACTATAAACCCTACACCGTGGCACTGCATGCCTTGAGTCTTCTGCCCTTGCTGAGCTGGAACCTTCCCTAAACGTCCGTCCTGGGGCGGAGAATGCTGCAAGCAGAAAAAGCTTATCCGCCGCAAGTTACCACAACACCAGAAGCCTTAATCGACCTCCACTTGAAAACTGCCGAAAGGAAGAAACACAGCACACAAGTCCACCCTCCCACACACCCAAACAGACACGGACACAGACACAGACGCAAACAGACACAGACACAGCCACAGACACAGACACGGACACCGACAAAGACACCGACACGGAGACACAGACACACAGACACACAGACAGACAGACAGACAGACAAACAGACAGACACAGACACAGATACTTATATATATATATATATATACACATATATATATATATATATATATATATATATATATATATATATTATATATAGAGAGAGAGAGTACGCGTATTCATAGTATCATGTAGTTGTCTTGTTTCAAGTAGTGATTTATATATATATATATACACACAAACATGTACACAGATGAAAACAGTATATGCGCTTATGTGTACAGAGAGAGAGAGAGAGAACACAACAAAAAATAACAACAGAGAGAGAGGGAGATACAGAGAGAGAGAGAGAGAGAAAAAAAAAAGAACGAAAGAAAGACAGAGAGACAGAGAGAGAGAACTGGGTCTCGTGCACTTTCCACGCTCCGCCGCGTCGGCCGCGGCGCTGCTACGGCGGCTGCAGGCGCCAAATCCTGGCACCCCCGGTTTGGGAGTATTGAAGGTTTCCTAGGTAAAAAAAGCCCAAAGCCTATAAAAGACTATCATGCTACAGACTTTGGGGGTCCAGGATAAGGCTCACGTATTTCGTGTACATTGCATTAAAATTTACTGTAATCTACAGCCCCAAAACCAGTTTGGGGGGGTATCTTAGGGAATGGTAATATGACTTGTTCGGGCTTCTGTAGTAAGTCCTCATGAAACATACCGACCATGGAGAATATAGGCGTTACAGAACAACTATTTACAGCAGCTCCTAAAAACTATCTGCGCAGAGACTCCTCGCGCTCAACCTCCTGCTCGAACTGCTCCTCCAGCTCCTGTCTTGTCGCAGCTTTCCCAATGCCCAAATTGCAAACGCCAAACCCTAAAACCCTGAACCCGCAGTCTGGAATTCCTGACCAAGGGCTCATGGAATTGTCCGGGGGCGGTTTAGAACGTGTACGTTGTTAGCAGGTCCGGGGCACAAGTACATAGGCTATGGGAGTTCAGAGTAGATTAGGTTTCGGTTGTGCGGTCTTGGATTGAGGATCTCGGGTGCACTGTAGATGTTGGTGGCAAGGAATAAGCAGTGGTTTGCATTTAGGGTTTACGATAGTGCTTCTTAATAACCATCTGAATCCAGCTTGTTGAGGCAACTTATATCTTATAACTATTATAAGGACAGAAGGAGATGTTTGTTGCTTCACCTGGCCACTGCGTTGTTTGATGGTGTTGGAATCTGCTTGACCGGCAATCTCGTCCCAAGCATGCCCGGAGCTGCAAACATGTCCTTTTGAAGCACATTGGTTCTGACTTCAAGAACTGTCTAGCCCTAAGGCTCTAAGGACTCATGTTGCAAGGATTTTGATTTTCGCCCAAAAACCATGGCATTAAGGCTTCTAGGCTATCTTGAGCCTTGGGTAGCTAGATTCCAGAATGTGATATGTTTTTTGGTAACCTTAGTTTCTTCTTCTGGGATTCTAGCCATATAGCACTCTATCAAAAAATACATGCTATAGGGTCTAGGTATGCTACAAAACATTCTCCCAGGAGACAAGCAGTACAGTCTTATATAGTCAACTAAAACAATATCACCAGTTACTGCCACTGAAACTGCTGCTGAGGCCAGCAGAAAACTGACATGAATTGTAATCTCTTACATACTGCTTCGACTATGGCAGACATTAGCAAGTTCAGAGAAGCCCGAATTTACTGCGAAGCGCATACAACTCTCGATATTGTACAATCTGAAAAGGCCCCCAAACCCAAACCTTGAACCCCCACAAACTCGGAACCGTCATCAAAACCCAAACCCTACATCTTGGAACATGAATACTCCACTGAAATAGGGTTTTGGGGCCATGACACTAGAATTGTCATACCACCCAAACTGGTATTGGAGTTTTCGAGACTTCTACATTACGCCTTAAACCTTACAACCCCAAACTCCCCCCGGTTGGCATGTCCTTGGCTCGCTCCTCGGACAAGAAGAGCTGCTCCTGCTATTGGTTCGGTTTAGGGTTTAGGGTTGGGCTCGAAATGATTAGAGTCCAAGGCAAAGGGCGCAGGGTGTACCTGTCGCCAGAAAAGAAGCTACCCTTTTGGCGGTCCTTCTGTTGGTTTCCTGCCATGGTTCCTTAGAAACGTTAGTTCTTTGTTCGGTATGCGGTTTAGGGCAGCGCCAAAGCCCTTGGTTTGAGTACTTTTATTCCCCACCTGACTCTTCGAGAAGGCAGCCTGTTTGTCGTTGTAAACCCTGAACCCACCACCTAAAAAAAGCCTCACAGCCCCATGCAACGCCTGTAATAGCCCCAAGCCTTACTACCATCCTACAACCCTAAACGCTAAACCATACACCCTAAACCCTACACCCTAAACCCTATACCCTCAATCCTAAACCCTGAACCCTCAACCCTATACCCTAAACCAACCCTTAACCCTAAACACTATAAGCCCGACAGATGTCTCCTGCGTGCGTCGCCATATGCGAATCTGCTTGTCAGAGCCGGCTGTGACAATGAAGGCGGCATCCTCGACAAAGCCGGTTTAGGGTTTAGGGTTTGGGGTTTAGGGTAGGCTGTTGTGCTTTTTGGTTTACGGGTTTAGGGTTCGGGGTGTAGTCTTCCGAGTCTTGGGGGGCAGGTCTCTGGGTTTAGCCTTTCGAGGTCTTGATTTCCTGAGTAGGGGTTGTTTGGGTTTACGGCTTGAAGCTCTTTGGATACATGCTGTAAGGTAAGCAGTTTACCGCAGTGTTGGGCGGTGGGGTTATGTTTCTGGCTGAGGGCTGCAAGGCTGCTAGAGTCTAGAGGCACTTTGGAACGAAACTGGCTGGCCGAAAACCCATACATACCGCCGGCAAACCCTGTACGACCCCCTACAGACCCTGATGACCTACCATAAGCCTTCTGGAATCCGGTACAACCCCCAGACAAGTTCATAGAACATTATAAGAATCTTCTCACACCCGATACAACCCTAAGAAAGACACAGTAAGCCGCCTCTGATCTGTCAAGTCAAACCCGGACCCCCTGACCAGCAACATGCCACCTGAACGTTATTGAAATACACGACAGGGCCAAACCTTGCAACTGCCTGTGTCGACGCGGCCAAGCACGGCCCCCGAGTTTTGGAACCAAGATATCAAAGAAGCCGTCAAACCCCAATCCCTAATCGCTAGACCCAGAACCATAGATTGCAAACTAAACCGTAAGAAGACACAGCAACATACAGCAACACAACACAGCAAAGACAGGCACAAACACAAAATTCACCGCAAACAAAGCTGCAAACTTCAAATTTTGAGCCCTCAATTTGAAACTTCGAAACCCCAAATCCTACAGCCCAAACCCTAAACCCCTAAACCGCAAACTTCAAAACAAAAAGGGAACAAAAGCGCCTGGCTCAAAGCCATTGCGAGGATCTCGCAGGCATGGCCCGGAAGCGCCGTGATGAGCTCGTAGGAGTCGCAATCCCAGAGCTTTAACCTCTAAGGCGTTCAGGGTTTATAGGGTAGGTTTAGGGTTTAGGTTTTTGGGTTTGGCTCGCAATCCCAGAGCTTTAGCCTCTAAGGCGTTTAGGGTTTATAGGGTAGGTTTAGGGTTTAGGGTTTAAGTGTGAGTCGCAATCCCAGAGCTTTAGCCTTGGAGACCCCTTCAGAGGAGCTCTTAGAGATTCCTTTAAGGGAACCTCTTTGGGATTTTAGGGTTGAGGGCTTTAGGGTTTGGGTTAGGGCTTATAGTGTTTACGGGTTTATGGCTTTAATAAGTGTTTCGTGTTCGGCTTAGTCTTGGCCGTGGCTTGCGAAATTGCCTGAGTACTTGGCTCTTCTTGTTAGTTGCCCGTTACGGTTATTGGTTGTACAGTGGTTGTGACGATGTTGCTCTCATGCGGAGAAGCCTGGCCTTATGCCTCTGTCTGCCAGGGTTACTGATGATTCATGATAGGTTTGTACTTGCTGAGATGCCGTTACCCCGAACCCCAAGGCCCTGTGCACTTTGCACTGCATAGGCTCTACCGGCGAATGATCCTGTACTAGGCCACATAAGAGGACCCTTTCCAGCCGCGGAGCTTGTGATCACGCCCGGCCGTGGCAAGGTAGTGCGTCCCCGGCAGGAACTTGACCTTCAAACTCGCAGTACTCGACTCACGTTAGATTGTAGTTTCGCTGGAAACAAACCTTTGGGGATGCTTCGGATGTAGACCGATGAAGGTATGGGTACTTCGTACCCAGACCTTCAAAGATCCCTTAATTAAGGAATTTACCTTACATCACATTAGGGATCCTACTATAATTTAACCCTAAGGGTCCTGGCCTTCAAGTACTCCCTAGGTACATTGGGGCCAAAGTATATACTATTTGGGTACACGGACCCTCAGGGTAAGGCATATTCCTTAATTAAGGGATTTTGGAGTCTATGGGTGCCTACCGAAGACGGAGCTGCTCCACCAACCTCAGACCAATCCCCATTTCTACTTCTAACCTCTCCCATTGCTTGCTCTTGAACCCAAAGGGTCCTTTGTACCTTTAAGGGTTTAGGGTTTAGGGTTCCTTTCAGAGTTCCTTTACGGGTTTAGGGTTCCTTTAAGGGTTCCGAAGTACCTATATAGTAGAATGTAGGGTTTCCATATCAGGAATTACTATCATGACCTACGGAAAAGTATGCCGGTAACAATACATAGGAACCTTTGGGGAAGTGCCCTGACCGATTACAAACCCTCAAATCGCGTCCCATCCGGCCTGCCCCAAACACATATGTAATAGCTGTAGAACATAACTTACAGATGATGCACACCATACAGTGTGGATGGTCATGCTTATGTACGGTTGTTATCTGTACTTCTGTATGTGCACATGTACGTGGAGAGACGAAGAAGAAGAAGACCAAGAGGAAGAACAAGAGAGAGAGGTAGCGTAGACTCGTGTCTTTATGGCCGGAAAAACCTTAACGGCTGATGGCGGCCCCCCCCGACCTGCATCACACTCTCCTCGTGCGCCTTCAAGGATTTGAGGCAGTTGCCAAACTGCGTGCTCCAGAGCCTCCAAGAGTATTGCTGGTGTTTACAAACTAGAGCAATCATTACGGCTTATCGTTGAAGTTATGCTCGTGCTGCTGGTTTTCCACAAGCGGCTTTGCAAAAATGGTCGCTTGATTGATCGAGCAGTTGATGCACAGTCTCCTGCATCATCCACTCACACAGGTTGGCGTACTTCAGCTCATGCCGCATTGTGTCCATCATGGGTATGGCTGTCTGGGTTAAAGCTCGGGGCTAACTTCTGGCGTGTGGTTGTGTATTTAGAACTGGGGCATTCTAAGACTTGGAGGCATGTTGCTCTGTCCCCATACTAGTGGGGAAGACGCAGTTCAGTTTGAAGGCGAAAGGATTTTCATCTTTTTGCGTTTCGGACAACCTCGCTATTTCAACTATTTCGGGATGAGCGCGGGTGGTCGCTGTAAGTTAGCTGGCCGGAAACTTCGATCTTCAGCCAGAAGTAGACAGGTTGCCCTACGAGTACAGGTACGTGATTGCATGATGCGTAATCATCTATTTCCGCCAAATGCTAGCCTTTAACCTAATTAGGACGAACCACACGAACTATCCTGCCCAAATTACTGCCTAGTGATTCCGGCTCTTTAGCACAACTGTGATTTTACAGTGAGACATTGCGCGTCTCGGGAGCCTTACACCCTTACTAACTCACGAACCCACACCTTGATCTCTAAATCCCAAAGCAGCCCAAGGCATGTCCTAACCTCCCCGAAAGAAACATTCTGGACAGAGGCTGTTCGAATCGGCAAAGAACTTTGCAGCTCAAGCACTACCCAAAACTGCAAGCAAGTTTCAAGGCATGACTTACATGTTGGATAGAAATAGGTCTACCCTTGCCAGTAGTTGGGTTTAGGGTGTATAGGATTTTGAGCTTTAGCGGTCGCAGCCACTTCGACGTGCGGTTGTCGTGCTTGTAGCCACATGGCACCCAGTCTGAGTAAGCACTGCATCAAACATTGAATACCTCCCATAGAGCGAGATGAACTTCGAGAACTTTAGCCGCTACTTTAGCCGAACTAGTTAACATCCTAGGCCAACATCGACAGCTGCACAAACGAAAAATAACAGTTCACAAGAAAAAACTGAAACCCTGTAACACTCATGTGCAAGAATCAAGCCCTGGTAAGCCCGAGGTGAGCTCGCCTGACGTTCTTGTCCGCCGAGCCTGAGGCAATCCTGAGCTGGCATGTGGGAGTTTCCGACAATAAGGGACCTTCATGTAGTACCCTAAATAGTCGGATCCTTATTTTAAGGACCCCAAAATAAGGTACCCCTAATTTTCGGAAACTCCCATGTTCTGCCACGTCCTAACATCCTGAAGCCCCAAATGGGAGTTTCCGAAAACAAGGGGTACCTTATTCGGGGCTCCTGATACTAAAGATCCTACTAGTTAGGGTACTATATTAGGGCCCGCTATTTTCGGAATTTTGGATTTGAGGTTTAGGACGTGGTGTTTAGGATTTAGTGTTGAACCCTAACAGCGTTTTCGGATCTCAAAACCATGCATTTTGGGCCTTTGGGCCATTTCATGACAGCCAAGAACGCAGAACCTCGCCACCATCAAACTCCCCAGATGGCGAGAAAGCCCTGAAGCCTTCACAGAACAACTCGAGTCTAACGCCCTAAACGGACGTTTTGCAGCTCTTATGCCTATAACTTCGTGACATGTGGAATCGCCGCACATCAGTATCGATAAGACCCCGAGTCCTTACCTGTCGCAGCAACGTCGGCGGCCCTACTCAGACCTTCCAAGTCCGGTCATTACGGAAGATACCTTGAATCACATAGCTTCAGGTATATTATATTCCATAAGTGAGGGATATGTAGTAGTAGTAGTAGTAGTAGTAGTAGTAGTAGTAGTAGTAGTAGTAGTAGTAGTAGTAGTAGTAGTAGTAGTAGTAGTAGTACTCACTCACTCACGATCGCCATATCGTCCGTGTCGATACGTTGCGGGGACAGACCTATGGTCCGGCGATTTGGTATCGCACCATAGTTTTATGGTTCCACATAAAGATAAACTGCAAAAGAAAGCGAGCTCGCATGGCCTCCAGGAAAAAGCCACCTAATCCATCAGGTTCAGATCATATACAGTCGTGCTATCACCTCGAGTCGTCGGCACATGGCTATGTACAGCCTCTGGACCATTCACGTCAGACAGTTGCACAACGTTGTCCGTCAACATCGTGCAAGCTATCTGACCGTTGCCTCGTTCGCCCTGCATGGGATCCTCAGCCGCGTGCGGATCCAGAGCCAGAGCCAGGACTGCAGAAGAACACGTTGCACCTGAGGTAACCGAAGGAGCCGCAAGACTCTGGAAAGCCGTCGTGGAACCACCATGACCAGGAAACACCTCTGCCGAGCCGTTGCCAGACTGTACCAACCCAAGATCAGCCGCAGTTGTAGGTGCAGATGCAGTTGCAGGCTGCGGAGCTCTGTGGTGGCATCGAACTGTATGGTGAGCTCCGAGTGATCCCCGACAGGTGGAGCAGCAGTGTAGATGCAAGCCCCGAACAAGCCTACCGCAACCCGAAGTACCACAAAGAAAAACATGATTGCTGAAATTCTCCGCGGCATCCAGCTCGGCAAGACGTAGAGCCCTTTGCTGTCTTATACATCTGCTCGTGTGACCATCTCTTCGCCGGCACCCGGCACAGCAATGCCGATGATGTGAAGCATACCAGTAGGCGCAGCCTGGCGTGCTGCACTGTCTGATGACAGCAGGTCCTGTGCCGTCCGCTGTGGCCATGTTGCCTGGGCGCAATACCGGAGAAGGAGCAGGGTAACATGTTGGGACCATGGCATGTCTGGTATCAAGCAGGCAGTCACAGTGCCACGAGTTGGTCTTTCTTCCTGCGCTGGCTGCACACTTTGTCCCCTTATTCAGGAGTGGCAGGGACGACGACGGTCCCCACCCGTCGACGATGTCAAACTGACGGCAGTCACACAAGCTAAAGCTCACCACTGCCATACTAAGTGCACTCTAGCAGTGCCACATAAGGACAGTGCACTCCCAGGGCACCATCATACCCTACGGGATGGCCTTGTCAGGCAAAGGTGAATCTAGGCCGGGGCCAAGGGGACCATGAAACCCAAAATCTTAAGGCGATCACTAAGGTCGTCGGGGAGAGCAGTGTAGTGCGACACGCAGTAGGCAATCATCACGACTCGATTTCCACCCGACCAGCTGCAGGTAGAGTGCAGGCATCGCTTGGCATCAAAGGCGACCGCCTGGGCGCTCGTCGGAAAGACATCGCCAGCATAGACGGTGTCCCCAACCTCCGCGAAGCATGTGCCCTCCGGGTTGGCGATCCAGATCCCACCTTGGTCATGGTTGGAGAGTCCCACGAGCAGGCTGTGGCCATCTCGATTGCCTCGATCAAGGTGCGGTTCGCAGATATCATCCAGGGTCAGCGTCAGACTAGTCCATTCATGCAGTGGAAGCACTTCACGGACCATGTGGTTCAAAAGCCGGCAGACATTGGCATGATACCGCGTAGATCGTGTCAGGCCTCGCAGCCCTCCTTTGGCAAAGAGTCCCAGGGTCAAAGACCTGCCATTTGCAAAGGTCCTTGAATCCGTGTCCCACCTCAGGAGCTGCACGACAGAC
Organism: Symbiodinium sp. CCMP2592; assembly: GCA_905221615.1. NCBI lineage: Eukaryota > Dinophyceae > Suessiales > Symbiodiniaceae > Symbiodinium > Symbiodinium sp. CCMP2592. Next base: position 938,019 of record CAJNDT010001569.1, on the reverse strand, counting down.
CGCACTGCAGCCCAGACAGAGCCCTTAGCTTCATTCAGTGTATGCCATGCCAGCTGTTCCGCCGGGGGCGCCGAGGCATCCATGGCACCTGTCGGCCTTGGCAGGTCGACAATAACCTGACCTGTGATCCCAGCCTCTGAGTACATCAGGAAAGACTGAAGCTCCACCTCGCTGAGGTGCTTGTGGGCCAAGGCAATGAGATCATTGCGAGTTGCCATCGTCACATCGGGAGGGCATGGGCGCTCTGCCAAGGTACCGCCCCACCGGCGATAGGCCCTTAGAAGGAGCTGCTCCTCCAGTGCAGCGAGGTAAAGGTGGCCCGGCAGGTCAACAGCCGAGGCGGTCATGGCCAGGCAAGCAGTAGAACACCCAATGGGCAATAGTACGAACCCCAACCTAGAAGCAGAGGCCAGCGGTTTGCAGTGCAAAGCAGTGACGGCTGAGGCAAAACGAGTAAGGCATCTCAGGCCCTGACGTATGCGAGGTAAAAGCGTTGGCACGAGTGCCCCCGGGAGCAGTGGGCTCCGCACGCCCACTTGCTGATGTATAACATGAAAAAGCTGCGACGGACTGGCTAGCATAGAGGATCCATGCTGACAGAGGTGGTTACTGTACATGTTGGCGCGTGTGCGAGCAAAGCACAAAAGACAGAAAGTCCGGCAGGCCTCCGACTTTTTCACGGCTTAGACCGATATCAGAAACCGTAGGAACATCAAGCTACTCTTCGGCAGCGACTACATGCATACACCTAATGGGTGAGTGTTAGCCCTGTTGCGGGGCAGCCCTCAACATGCCGACAAGATAGGCATTGTGAAGGATATCCCGCAAATCCGCCGAGGCGGCACGTTTCGGCAGGTGGCCGTCATCACAGATATGAAAGGACCATTCCGAGTGAGGCTCCAGAGATGCAGGTGCACAAAGTGCTACTTTGTAATGACCCTCCTGCAAGGTCACACCTAAGTGGTAAATCACGAAAGCCACTCGAAATTGACGATGCAAAAGGTCAACACTGGCCGAATCAGCAAAAACCGGCAGCGCGAGGGCAGCACCTGGTTCGATATGTACAGGGGACGTGTCTTTGGTGGGTGAACCTGTTGCATCCGTGTACCTTCTAAGTTGTAACAACACCACTCCGTTATGCCGTTGCAAAGCATGAATGGCAGGCTGCACAGACCATCTATCCACCAGTGACTGTAGATCCCCGCCTCGCACATCCAACAAAATCGGGGAGCACAGCGGGCCCTCCTGCACAACTTGGAAAGGGTTGGTGAGCCTTGCTTGCCATTGGCCTAGGTATGCACTAGGGGATGCATACTGCAGGAGGTGCTGCATGAATTCCGAAACGTCATGTTGGCGCTTGAGTGCTCGCCAGTTGCGAAGAATCGGTGTCCATGGGAGGCATCCGGGGAGGTAAGGTTTAGTGGGCTTATGTAGAAGTTTTACAGCTGCCTGAAGGCGGCCGAAGCAGGCGGCTGGTGAGGCGGCTAGCGCACCAATCCATGCAAAGGCCTTCGCAGCGGAATTCAAATAGCATAGGGTGTGTGGGTTCTGCAGTCTCGCCGGGAGCTGTGCAGCAGGTTGCAAAGCAATCGGCAAAATCAACATCACATCCATCTCTAACCCCTCTTGAGAGTGACCGCTATGATAGACAGGGCTTGCTTCCGATGCGTTCACTGGGAGTGCAATTCCCAAGGGCCTTGGCGGGCGAGGAAAACTCAGGTCTCCTTCGTCTTGGGCTTCCATTGCTGCGGTCGCCGGCTCCAATCCGTGAAGGGAACCCCGAGGTAGGCTTCCGTCAATGCCCGGGCCGCCACCGAGGCCTGAGCCCGCTCCGGGCGCAGCCTTAGCCCAAGCATCTTCAAGGCGCCGTTGTAGGTGAGGGCCTGGAGGGCATCGTAGCAAGCTGTCGCCTCCTGACCGCGAAGACTGAGCGAGACCATGAAAGGCACCACCTCCAGGGTGGCCAAGTGCCTGAGAAGGGCATCCTGATCCAGAGGCTCTCGATCCGACACCACCTGGCGCTGTGCCGCCGGGTCCCACTTGAAGTAGTGCCAGCGATTGGTCGCCGGGTTTGGGTTGTCTTCGATCCAGCCCACCTTCAGTAGTCGGCCCTTCATATCCGGATCCGTTTGGAGCAGTGTCACCGCTTCCCGAAGCTTGCGAAGCAGTCCACAGAAGAGGACCACGCGGAGGCTTGTCGTGACCTTCCCTTCCGTAAACTGGTTTTGCCAGTTCTGGGCAACTTCTTTGAGCGTCTGGAGGGTGTTGGCCTCGCTCACGCTGTCCACGAAGAGCATGAAATTGCAATCTGCTCTGAGTCGGCTTACATCCTCGTCCAGGCGGAGGGTCGCCTTCACGAGGCTGCGTATCAAGTGCACCGTCGCCGAGTCCAGGCTGACTCCCTCGTGGCTCGAGGATGCTTGATCCTCCCATCGCTGCCAGGCGTTCCAGGGTTGACCCTTCCCCTGTCGGCCTTTGTAGGCAGGCTTGTTCCACTTGTCGGGGCGGTCTGCATCCTTCTCCCCCTCCGGTGGACGCTTGTGGTCCGCTGCTGGCCCTAGCAGTGTCGGTTTGCCCTCCTTTTGCAGTGCCCCAGCCCAAACGTCGTTGATCTCCTGAGCGGCTACCGTGCGCCTCTGGTCCTCCTCTTCCATCGCCGTCCTGTGCGAGAACAAGGGAAGTTAACGCAGACTGGAAAAGCACTGGGCATCGGCGAATGTGGGTGCGTGGGTCCTTGTAAGCTTCTCCGCAATACACGCAGGGATCGGCGGCAATCAGGCCCGCTGTCGAGCAAAGGCTTTCGGCATCAGCTTTAAGCTGCCAGTGGTCAGGATGTGAGAGTCTGATGTGCTGTTTAGCCCCCGGTCCCTTAAGCGATAGCCATTGGTTGCAGAAAGAGCAATGTACCCGGAGCTTTTGCAGTGTGGCAGGGTCCCGGATCACATGTCGCCAGCCTTTTGCTAGCAACCGCCGATAATCGCTCTGTTCGAAAAGCGGGACATCTGCTGCTTCAGCAGCGTCGGCAGGCATAAGCCCGTCCTCAGCATTCTGGGTAGCCCGGCACGAGTGCCCAAGCGACATACCCGGGTCCGGAGCTCCGCACGCTCCTTTTCCCTCTCCTTGTTCAACGGTGGATGCTGAGGCTGGTGGCACAGCGCTACCAGTAGTATGCAGTACCGGACAGGATCCTCGAAGGTGTTTCTTGAGGGCCTCAAATCGGGTGAACACACGGTTGCAGTGCTTACAGTGCGGCATACCATCCTTAGCATGTGCTGCCAGCAAGGCGGACTGAGTCCGTGGTGGTGACGATGCAGGGCGGCCATGCTTCTTAGTGCGATGTGTTTTCATGGTACGCATGCTATCAAAGTAGAGACCACAGACAGTGCAGGCGACCCCTTCGTGCACAATAGTCGGGCGCAACTGGCAATGGCCACTCTCCATGCTGTCCGAGGAAAACACATAGCGCTCAAGCTCAAGACGAAGCTCTCGAAGGGCAGTGCAGAACTCAACTTCGGTATTGCGATGCTCTCTTCGGCGCCAGAGCGAGATAAGGTCCTGGACTGGACTGCCGATTTTGAGTCGTGCACGCAATGCTGTGTTGTTTTCATGCGTCAGATGCACCGGCGATCGCGCAATCGAGCGCAGATGCCTCGTATCCACAGCTTCAAGTTTCCTAAGCGTGGCATCAGTGACCCCCACGGCATGTAACCCAAACAACAGAGTACTTCTGACGCATGAAACATAAAGACTGATTCGGCGCCGCAAAGCAAGTTGCCTGCTGTGCAAAAGTTTGTTCAGTCTGCTACGATTGGCAGAGGCAGCCTGGGCTCTGTGCAGAAGGGTTTGCAGTTCAAATTGTCTGTAGGATGCAACTATGCCTAGGTAAATAAAGCTCTCTGCCTGTGGAATGCACAATGGTGCCCCAGGCAAGCCAAAGTCTAAGCACTTCTTGCCGGCACGCAACACCGTGTGCGCTCTCAGCCACTTCTTAGCAGCACGACCACGAAGCGCTGCAACAACTGATGACTTTTCAGCGTTCACGACCATGTCACATTCACGCAGCAGCTGAAAAGTGGCACGTAGGGAGCGGCAAACGAAATCCAAGTCGGCAGGGCCTTCGATTTCCCACGAAAGGTGGGAATCATCTGCAAAACAGGTAACCAGTCGTGAGATCCACGCCTCGCTGGTCCTGGTGCCCAACTCGGCTAGGAGCCATGCCGTGAACAGGCTGTATAGCAGTGGCGAAACCGCACAACCCTGTCTAACCCCTTTTTCCATATCGAATTTGGAGCTATAGCAATGGTGCCTAAGCTCGTACTGACAGGATGTGTGGATCTCAAGCAGAAGCCGTTGCAGGGACTCGCTGACCCGCGCATGCTGGAGTGCTCGTAACAGGGTGGGTCTGGTGAGATTATCAAATGCTCTACTCATGTCAATCGCAACCATAATGGATCCATAGCAGGTGCTGGTCTGCCTTCCAGCACGGCGCGCGTGCACACTGAGAGCGCCCTCTTGCAGCCTATTTCGGGTCCTCCTGCAGTGCCCAATAACCCTAAATATGGCCTGGTCGATCCCTTTGCCCTCCCAGTAGGCGTACTGAGGTGCGTTATCCATAACATGGGCAACTTGGGGGACGAGCTGGTCTTTAAGGGCTCTGGCAACAAGTTTAGAAGCAGGATCTTGTATGCCTATGGGTCTAAGGTCCTTAGGGAGTCGGGAGGCTTTCCCTGGTTTGGGGATCAAGGAGAGGCTGCAATCTGTGACCTCCGAGGGCAATTGCGAAGGCACGGCTCGCACACTATGCTGGTATGCATCTGCGAGGCAGTCGGAAAAAGGTTCAGCACAGGCTTTCCAGACCTCCGGCGGGACACTGCCTCTAGGCACACTCTTCCTAGGCTTAAGACCCCGAATAGCATCACACAGAACATTAGCCCGAATATCAGGGGGAGGGGCGGTACTATGAAACCGAAAGGGGGTCGAGGCTTTGAACGCATCCCTGTAGTAGCTATCTATGGCCTGAAACTGCCCATGTGGCGTGAGCAGGGTCCCTTCTGCCGATCTTACGCGCACACGCTCCTTGCGCTGCCGCGGTGCAAGAATGCGAGAGACATTGTAGAGTTCATTCATCTGGTCTCTAGAAGCCGCACTAGCAGCTCTGTCAATGATGTCGTAGATACGTTGTTTTCGTTGTGCAATGCATTTTTTACGCAGTTGTCTACTCGCAGCTCGAAACTCCGCAAACTTTCGCCATGCACTGAACAATCTGCCAGGTGTGTGCCTTCGGTGCCCACTACGCCAAGCGCGAAAAGTAGACCACATGTGCTTGACAGCTCCAACAAGTCCCTGATCCACCGTCCCTTGGGTACGCTTGGTCCTATCGGGTGGGAAGAAACTACCACACACCTGGAGAACTCTGGCATTCATGACAGATAGCTCTACAGGGCGAGGAAGCAGCTCCAGCTCCTGTCGGACATTAGTGCAAAAGGTCTGCCAAAGGTGTGGCTGTGCTGTTGGGCAGTCCCTAAGCGCCTTAAGCGAAAACTGGAAGGTCTGTCTAGGCTCTCTACGCTGAAGGACCCAACTACCGATCAGAGGCAGGCTAGCCTGAACCGGCCAGTGCTTTGGTCCTTGTCGCCACGGGGCTAGATCCAGGGCGATCGGAAAGGAGGAGCGTGCCTGTGCGTCAGTGATGCACCGGCGTGTCATGACGTAGTCCAACTGGGACCGCGTCTCGCCATGCCGAAAAGTGGAACATGCGTTTGCTCTCGAGCTCTTCCAGGTATTCAACACGCAAAGATCATGACTCTGAATGATATCACACAGCTCTTCATCAGGGTTACGCGTGGTGGCCAAAACACCGTGTCCTACGTGCACTCCAAGTGGCTGAAAGACCGCATTAAAGTCCCCTGCCAATGCCAGAACATTGCGGCGAGGCAGCGTGCAGAGCAGACGGTCCAGCTTCGCCCATATGTCCGAGCGCCGTTGCGTTTGGCCAGCATGTGCTTGCGGCACCCACTGATAAACTGAGACAATATCAAGCGGTATAGTCCTTCCATGAACCCGGACATGAAGCAGTCTCCCCGGGGACCAAACTTGGAAATCAATATCCGAAGCCCTAGCGAATCTGTCCGAAATACAAACGCAAACTCCTGCGTACCGATTGTCAGGGGAAGCAGAGGAGACAAAATGCCAGCCCTCCCGAGACCATTGCGAGGTCTCTCGACCAAAACCCCAATGTACCTCTTGTAATAGAATAACATCAGCACACTTCTGGTCCCGGAGCCAAACCAAGAAGACCGTGTAGAGGTCCGTACTCATGCCCCCAAGGTTGTATGTGAGCAAGCGTACCCTCGGTCTACGCCCTTGTAGCGTGGGAGCGGTTCGATCTGGCGAGGCGCTTACATTCAGCTCCTCTGTCACGCCCAAGGACCTGGCTGTTCTCCAGACCCCACGGTACCACGTCCCACCTTGTAAAGAAGCTCGTCGTCTCGCCCGCCTATAAGAACGTTTCCTCACCCAGCTGTGGTGTGACTCTGAATTCATTCCAGAAAAATTCGCCGTCGAAACGACTTCACGAGCAGCACTGGGCTCTGCTCGAACCCTCGGGTCTACAGGGGGCGCCTTCGCGCAGTCAGATTCCATATCTTCCCCCTGCCGCTGGAATTGGGACCAGCGCAGCTTGTCCGGTGTAGGAACGGTAATCAGGCCAGAGTTTGCAGCTATCAGAAAAGCAGCAAGCAGAGAACGCAGGAGTGCCATGTTGCACCAGCGGCCCTACACTCGGGCTGTTCCAAGCCGAGACCCTTAGTAGTAGTAGTAGTAGTAGTAGTAGTAGTAGTAGTAGTAGTAGTAGTAGTAGCAGTAGCGGTAGCAGTAGCGGTAGCCGTAGCGGTAGCAGTAGCAGTAGCAGTAGTAGTAGCAGTAGCAGTAGTAGTAGGAGTAGTAGTAGTAGTAGTAGTAGTAGTAGTAGTAGTAGTAGTAGTAGTAATAGTAGTAGTAGTAAGTTAGTAGTAGTAGTAGTAGTAGTAGTAGTAGTAGTAGTAGTAGTAGTAGTAGTAGTAGTAGTAGTAGTAGTAGTAGTAGTAGTAGTAGTAGTAGTAGTGGTAGTAGTGGTAGTGGTAGTGGTAGTGTAGTGGTAGTGTAGTAGTAGTAGTAGTAGTAGTAGTAGTAGTAGTAGTAGTAGTAGTGGTAGTAGTGGTAGCAGTAGTAGCAGTAGTAGTAGTAGTAGCAGTAGCAGTAGCAGAAGCAGTAGCATCGGAGTTTCCTGGGTATCTCAAGCCGAGGCGTCATCTGCGAGTCGTCGGAGACATCCAAAGCCATGACCGGCAGGCGGTGGCCATACAAGGAGAGGTAGAACTTCAGCCTCGCTAGTGGGTTCCTTTAAAGGGCTCCTTAAAGGGCTCTATAAGGGCTCCTTAAAGGTGTCTATAAGGGCTCCTTAAAGGGGTCTATAAGGGTACTATAGGGGTATAGGGGCTTGGGGCTAGGGTTTTGGGGTTCAGGTGTTAGGGTGTAGGGTCCAGGGCTTAGGGTTTTGTGTTTAGGGCTTAGGTTAAAGGCCTAGGCTTGAGGGCTTATGGTTTCGTGTTTGCGGCGTGTTTGCAGCTGAGGGTTTGAGGTTCAGGTTTATGGTTCTCATTTTTGTTTAAGGGTTTAGTGTTTAGGGTTGAGGGCCAAGCTCAAGGCTTTGCTCTGTGTTGCTGGGGTGTCGCGGGGGTTGGGGGGGATTGGTAGGTGGTTTTTGTCCAGAGTTCTACGGGTCTAGGGCTTGGGTTCGGGATATATTGGTATCATAACATAAAGGATTCCTGGTACCTACAAGTCCAAGTACCTGAGAACTTATCACCATCTACTAACTGGGTACATGGGCTCCTGCAGGTCCCTAAACCCTAAACCCAATGGTTCTAGGCATACAGCGCATTTAGGGGTCGAAGGACTATGAGTTTCTGACAGGAACTAAGCCTATGCTCACTCAAGACCTTAGGATCTACATCAGGACCTTACATGTTCGTTCGGGCACATGCTTTGAGTTCAGGATGTCCTTTGCAAAGATGATGCCCCAGTCTCTGCGCAGCATGCTTTAGGAATTCGACGTTAGGGGCGACCAGATGCAAGATGCAGAGGTTCTGAATGCAAAGCTCCTTCGCCGTCTGCATGCGCAGAACGCAGCCGGTCACACAGTTCGGCCACAGCTTCCACTTCCGTTCCCAAAGGGTCTTATGTGCTGCTATGGGATTCTTCCCTAAGTCATTATAGTATTTCCTAACATGCAAACCCTACATTCTACTATACCGGTACATAGGACCCTTTGGGGTTAGCTTCTGATCACCATCGCGGACTTGTCGGTTAACGATGTCATGTTGACGTTGCTCCAGCTGCCTCACGGACATGGTACCATCACGAAGAAGCCGCAGGTCTCTTTTTGATGGCCACGATAGTCAGGACTTTCTCCTCTAGCAAATCCAACACTATAGTGCTGCTGGTGGATCCAGCGCCGAATTCAAGCGATGTTGTGACATGGCCCTTCGCAGGGGTTTGAAACCCGTGCCCTTCAGGTTGGTCATTCGAAAGTGTTCATTGCTCAGCCCGACTTGAACCCTAAACCCCTAAACCCTAAACCCTAAACCCTATCCTGCCGGAAATTGCTCTGGGGGTTCGGACATGATTTCGTTTGCTACTGGCTCGACCGTGGGAGCATGGAAAGCTTCGAACATCTACTGGGCCTCACGACTCTGAAGCCGTTATCTGTGAGCACCAGCATTGTAATTCTGAGCTTGCAGTTCACAAATACCCATAGGCTCCATTGTAGCTCCTTTGTTAGGGTTACCTTGTAGGATCCAAATACAAACCACGAAAAGGAACTACAATGGAGCGTATAGGCAAGAGTCTTAATCTATAAACTTTGGCTTCAAAGCTGTAGGAGTTTTGGGGTTTACCTTAACCCTTCATAATGCCTTCATAACCTACCTTTTTAGGGTTCTTTATAATGACTTCCTTATATGGCTGGTTGTCAAAATTATGGTCCCTTTTTGGGAACCCTAAATATTAGGTGCCGTACTATATTAGGGACCCAAAAAGGGACCATCATTTTGACAACCACCCATATAAGCCCTTAAAGCGGTAGGTTATTCCGGGTTAAGGTAGCGTTGAAGCTTCCGCTCCTCAGAGTCCTGTTCCCCTCACGCTCCATGTGCCCATAGGGGTACTATAAGGGTTTAGGGTCCCTTTAAGGGATCTATAGGGGTACTATAAGGGTTTAGGGTTTAGGGTCTAGAGTACTTGAAGGATCCTGGGACTTAGTAACTAGGGTTATAAGTAAGGTAACTATAGTTATAATTACTTATAACCCCAGTTAGGGTACTTATAACCTTACTTACTAAGTCCCATGATCCTCTATATACTTGGGCCTTAAAGTACCTACATAGGTACCCCTTTGAGGCTCAAGTATATACTATGTGGGTACATGGAGCCTTGGGGTTCAGCTACTTAGGAAAAAAGGCACATGCAGGGCTGTTGCTCGAGAGCTTCAGCATTCGAGGGTAGATTGGTAAATGGTGAAGACAGACAGAAAGTTGTGTGCAATCTAAGGTGTAGGCAGGTGCGAAAGAATACCTCCAGTGTAAGGTTTAGACTTGAGGGCATAAGCTGTGTGTTTGGGAGCTTGTCTTGAACTCTTCAACCGAGTCCCTGGCGAGTCTTCGAAGAGAACCACTATGGTGTGGTTCAGCAAAGCCACGTTGATGTACTTGCCTGTTACTTTTCGGATCCGGCTGAGAGGATGATGTGGGGCCCGTGGCTCAAGATCCACAGCCCAGCTTTAATACCGGGGCCTGAGCAATTAATTACCAGTAATGTGGGTGTCGGTTTAATTGACGGGACCCCCCCCCTCCCCCCGACCAAAAACAAAAATCACTTTAGTATGGCGCCGGTCACGCCGGACAGGGGTCAGGGGTCTGAGTGGCAGGGAATTGGGAGGTGCCGGGGTTTGGGGGCTGGCTTGGGTGCAGGGTCTGCGGTTCTTCGCGAATGCGCGGTCGGGGGTCGGCGGGGTCTGGGGATCACCAAATGCTGGAAACCAAGCCCCGATCACTCCAAGATTACTACCAAGACTAAAAACCTTTCATTTTGAACACTTTTGCCTCCGTAACCTACACTCCCACCCACGATCGACCACGTCTGAAGCTTGGTGCGGTACAATAATAGTACAGTAGTACAGTAGAAATAATACAGTAGTAGTACAATAGTAGTACAATAATAGTGCAGTAGTACAGTAGTAATACAACAGTAGTACAGTGGTAGTACAATAGTAGTGCAGTAGTACAAGAACAGTACAGTAGTACAATAGTAGCACAATAGTAGTACAGTAGTAGTACGATAATAGTGCCGTAGTACAACAGTAGTACAGTAGTAGTACAGTAGTAGTACAGTAGTAGTACAATAATTGTGCAGTAGTACAATAGTAATACAACAGTAGTACAGTGGTAGTGCAATAGTTGTACAGTAGTAGTACACAAATAGTACAGTAGTACAATACTAGCACAATAGTGGTACAGTAGTAGTACAGTAGTAGTAGTACGATTATAGTACCGTAGTACAATAGTAGTACAGTAGTAGTACAATAATAGTGCAGTAGTACAATAGTAATACAACAGTAGTACAGTGGTAGTACAATAGTAGTACAGTAGTAGTACGATAATAGTACAGTAGTACTAATAGTACAGTAGTAGTACAACAGTAGTACAGTAGTACAGTAGTAATACAGTAATCGTACAGAAAATAAAGCCAGAGAGCAGCGCCTGAAACCCTAAGCCCTGAACCCTAACAAACCCTAAACCCTAACGAATCCTAAACTCCTAAACCCTAACAAACCCTAAACCCTAAGCCCTAAACCCTTCCCAAAGGGGGGTCGGTCCAGATTCGACCCAAAATTGAATTTTTTATACAAACTTTAGTACTGGAGAGGCCTTTGTCGAGCAAGGGTCCAATTCCCAATTCGGCGGTTCACCCTAGCAGCCCCCCCCAATAAGCAAGGCATACAGCAGCAGTACAATAGTACAATAGTAGTACAGTAGTAGTACAGTAGTAGTACAGAGTTTCATTCCTGACGCCCCAATAAGCGAAACAATTCTGCAAGAGATTTTCGGGCTTCAGGGCCAGGGTTTTAGGCTTGGGTGGGGGTTTGGGTGGGGGTTCAGGTCGTGGCTGCCTTAAGATTGACCATCAGCAAATAGCACAGCCCCGCCACCAAAAAATCACCCCAGCCAAAAAAAAACGCATCAATTAGTACCACCAAATTTTTGGTCAGATTCGGAATTAGCTCCCGAGCCGACGCATTAAAGAGGCCTATATTCCTAAACCGACACCCACATTACTACCTATAGTCTCCATTGTAGTTCCTTTTTCTGGTCAACCAAAAATTATGTTATAGGATCCTAGCCATAAAACTGGTTAACCAAACAAAGGAACTAGAATGGAGACTATAGATATTCCTGAGTGTTCCTTAGTATCCAGGTACTCCGAAACCTCCTTCGACCTGCTAACACGTGCGACAATGACTGCCCAAAGGAATCGAACCAGAATTCTAAACCCAGACGCTCCGTTTCATGAAATCTTACAGTAGAAGCCAGCAAGTTGGAACATCATTAGTTATCCTCATGCCCTCAAGGTAAAGTATAAAGGATCCTAGCACTAATCCTCCGAAAGCCATGTTCCAACTTTCTGGCTTCTACTATACATCCGATCCCCACAACCCCTAGACTAAAAGCAGCAAGGGATTCTTCAGGATTCTCCCTGGGGCCCACTTCTAAACCCTAAACCGCTGCGAGCGCGTGGCCATTGGCAGAGAATGCGACTGCCAGGAGCTCATCAGGAAGCTCCGTGGCGCGTTCCTTACGGTTAGGGTTTAGGGCTTGGGGTGAGACTTAGCTTGCTACCACTCCCAGAATACAAATTAAGAATAGGGCGTTGCGGTAGATGATCTTATCATAACTACCTTACCCTCTGAATCCAACGCTTGCTAATAGTGCAGCTTTTGCGTTAAGATCACGAAAACTATGATCGTACCCCCATAATGGGCCAACGCTCACAATTTTAATGGTCATAGCATATTCCATAGATCCATAGAATTATGGGTATATATATATGTGGGGAGAGTATAGAGCCTTGGGAACCCGGAAGCCTGATGGATGACAGAAGTAAAGCTAGACGATGGGATTTCCTGTTCATTTGGGCACTATGAGCTCTCGTTGGGGTGTGATGTACGTACTAGCTATCAGCAGGAAGCCCGAAGAAATTGAAAGACAAGACCCTGGACTTATCAAGGGAACCCTTGAAATCTTCAAAAGATCATGGGCACTCCCCTATTCGGATATATATACTTCGAGGATGCAGCTCAACACCGAGGGCCAGCCTGAAAAGCTGAATTTGTTTCCTGTTCGGGTTTGAGGCAGGGTTTTCTTAAGGTAATAATCGCTAGGAGCGAGAATAGCCATCTACACAAGGCCTGGGCCCAGGTCCACAGCTTAAGGGTTCGAGAAAGTTTCTGAGGTCGGTTAAGGGTTTAGGCCGGCTAAACAGGCTGAGACAAGGCTTTGGGCCAACTGTGTGCGTTGAAGAGTTCTCCTCGGAAAAGTTTTTTCAGGCTCGCCAGGGCTGAGCTCGCGAGGGCTTCCGAACTGACCAACGCCAACACCAGTCGTGCTGAGCCAGATACCATCCCGAAGGCCAAACTTCCCAAGTGCTTCAAAGAATCAAGATGTGAAGGCTGAGCCGGTGCACGCCCAGTGGAAGAGCTATAGCTGGCCAGCTACACTAGACTCGCCAGAGTCTAGTGTAACTGAGCCAGATGTAGACCACCCACAAAAACATCTTGATTGACCGCCCAGAGCAGTGGGCAGAAATCACTTTGCGCCAGCACGAAGTGGTCTCGAGGCACCCAGACGGAGCAGCCATCGAGTGAGCAATCTAAATTCCAGGCCGCCGCCTACTTTTGGCAGTTTGATTGTCAACTCCTTCATCTGCCCCATATAGTCTTCGTCCATGAAGCAATGAAAGTGTCTAAAATTGCAGCGGGTCTCCCGGACATCCTCCCCAACATGCAATAATGCATGCATTTTCGGGATAATCTTGTATCGTGGGCAATTCCGAGACACCGACATTTTCACCAGTTGTTTATAAATCATGAGGAACTTCAAAATTGCCTCGCTGATCGACTCGGCCTCCTGCTCCGTGAGCAGTCGAGCAGCCCGCTCGGATCTGTCGAAAATGCAAGCAACACACTCGGCAGCCGCCAGCGCCGCCCGGCGTTCCTTTCGCAGCAGATCATCGCCAGGTTCCGAGAGCCCCTTCAGGGCAACGGCCAAAAAAAGAATCATCAATCGTCCATTCCACGCCTTCAGCTTGAGGACAGGGTAAGTGCCCTGCTCCAAATCAAGTAGGCCAGCGGGCATCGTTGCCAAAGAGTGCCTCGGCGATTTTGTTTAGAGATGTATGGGCACCAGGTGCTTGATTTAATTGGAGCTTGGTATACTTAAGCTTGCAGTTTGCCTTTCGGTTCGGTTTGTTGTGACCCTGCTCTGCAACCTTTGTAGGCCCAGGCTTGCTTTCGTCCGGCCCCGCATTATTCACAAGAAGCACCAGCTGATCATCTGGTTGTTGAATGAAGCGAATACACAGCCGGACACGGAAGGGCTTCACATTTACCCGGATCACAAGCGGCCGTGAACGTGTGGAATCATGCAAGCTCGTGCACCATGTGCGACAACAGCCACATGCGGCCACCCTGCAGGCATGCTCGATCGGTACGATACAGTGTACGTATGCGAATGGGCCTAGCATTATCATCCAGCCAGGCCAGCAGCATGCTGTTTAAATGCGCCATGCGACATGCTCCAAGCACACCATGCGAGCGTCTGCTTCCTTCCTCGTCGTTCCTTGAAAGAGCAGATCTGCCGAACCATGCAATGTGACAAAGCTTTGGAATGACTTTGCACAGCATAGGTAGGATTAATTGCACATCGGGAAGATGCAAGAAATCGTACTTCTTGGCAGTAGCAGCAGCAGATAATTATCGGTAGCAGTAGCAGCAGCAATAGCAGCGGTAGTCGTAATAGTAGTAGTAGTAGTCGTCGTCGTCGTCGTAGTAGTAGCAGGCAGCAATAGGCCGTGTGGAGCCCAACGACTTTGTCGATAAAAAGTCTCAGACAAAAACTCGCACTCCATCCCGGATCTACACCAGCAACCCCCTGTGAGGGCCTATAGATGGGCAATATACCATGGCCTGTTACTAGAATATACAGATCCACCCTGACAAGCTGCAGATGGGCTTGTTCGAATTAATGATGCAAACTGAAATATGCTTGAAGGGTTTCCCTAAGGGTTTAGTGGACATAGATATCTATACCGACCGGTTCAAACACACCTATACAAGTATTGCAAGTGTTGGCTTCGGATCGGAGGACGATATAGCTATATATATATATACTATAAAGCCCCGAGGCTTCTTATCCTAAACATGATATCTTTAATTAAACTTTGAGACCCGTACCGAGGCTGATGCGTGGGACGTGAGAGAGCTACGAACAGCTTATGCGTCCAAAGCTAAACCCCTAAACCCCGAAACCCTGAAATCCCCTAAGCACCAGAAACCCCTAAACCCCCTAAACCCCTAAACACCGGAACCCCTAAACTCCTAAAGCAAAATGGCGCTTCCTCGCCGTCCAGTTCTGGGCTCATCGAAATGCAAAACCGGGATCACATATAAAGTCGACATATATATATATATATATATATATATATATATCGACTTTATATGTGATCCCGGGTTTGCATTTCGAGCAGTTACTTCGACGTAGTAGTTGGCTGGTACTAATAGCAGCAGCAGCAGCAGCAGCAGCAGCAGGAGGAGTGGTACAAGTAGCAGCGTCTGTACTGAGGACTAGTAGTAGTAGTAGTAGTAGTAGTAGTAGTAGTAGTAGTAGTAGTAGTAGTAGTAGTCGTCGTAGATAGTAGCAAGCAAGTAGCAGCAGCAGCAGCAGCAGCAGCAGCAGGAGTTGTCGTTGTAGTAGTAGTAGTAGTAGTAGTAGTAGTAGTAGTAGTAGTAGTAGTAGTAGTAGTAGTAGTAGTAGTAGTAGTAGTAGTAGTAGTAGTAGTACCGTATACGTTATATATACCGAACTACGAATAGAACACGTACTGGGTTGCACCCGACGGACTGCCGAAAACTAAACCCAAGTCCGTAAATATACAACCTGAAGCTATACGTAACCCTTCTGCCCTGTACTTCGAATCTGAATGTGGGGCCACATACAGGTCCCGCACACCCCTGAAGCACTAAGCCATTCATCCTGGAAACTCCAGTGCTGAAACCCTGAACAATGAAAGCCCTGCAGCCACAGCAATGGAAGTGGCTTGTGCAGCTGGGAGGCTCTGCCTAGCTATACCGGTGTCTGATTTAAGAATATAGTCTCCTAAGCCAGATTAAATGCTGGACCCGTATCCCTAAGAATGATTGCGCTTTCGGGTCCTTGGCAGCTTCAGGTCCTGAAGGGGTCGGGGCTTAAAACAACACGTTTTGGAGTTTGGTGCTGTGCTGACATGCCTTCTTGCAACACTGCAGAATTGCAAAATTATCAATATTCAACACTGCCAGGAATACTGAACCATCCTCCTCTAAGGGTTTGGGTTATCCTTTATAGGGTCCGGGTTTGCCAAGCTGCCGGTGCGAGTTGCAGCTCGCCCAATTCTTAAAGCGTCCACACAGCTGAACCATCTGCTCTGCCCGCTTCGTGGAGTTGAACCAGCCTGGGTTGAAGGATCTGCTGTTATGGGAATCCAGATTACAGTTTTGGCGTGTCCAGGTACGGTTGTTGTTCAGGGGAGGGTATAGCACTATCATCGATGTCCCGGGGCCCAAAGCTACATTGCAAAATCTTGTCTGAGGCTCCCATCTCTTCCAGCAGCAAAAAGATCGCTCCATTTAAGTACTGGATCACTCCAAGGTTCAATGTATGCATGGAACACCAACGAATCATCTCGGGCCGGACGCCCGTCACCCCGAACAACGGGTTGGCTGGATGCCTTCATGAGGTTTTGGGATGGTTGTCGAGTGAAATATATAATGTGCACATTTCAGGGCTGGGGCACCTAATGAGTATTCGTTCCGGGGCACTTATGATATACCGGCACCGACTTTAGACACCCGAATCCCACCTCATGCCCTGCAGCAACACATCCTCAGGGCGTCTCTTCTCAAAGGTTTTCGTCCAGGATGTCGCATACCTCAGGTCGAGTTGGGGACAAGGTTGCAATATGCTAAATAATAGCTAGCATACTATTAGCTATATATTTACCGGTACGGTTATAATCAATCAATCTGGTTGCCCATTCGGCCCGGAAAGAGTAGCTTTGCAACAGTGACAACAGTTCGGAGTGGCCCAGAACCACTTCAGCCCACAGAACTGCAAGTGCCATTTCCAATCGCCCCGCATCTCAACCAAGCTGAACGGACCGCCTTCAAGGATAGCTAGGCAAACCTATATTCGAGTAGAATTAATTACACTACTATATCTCAAGGTCCCGACCGAAAGCTGGGTAACCCTAAGCCGTAAGACTGCTGCTCTAGGCAGCAGCGATATCGATGATTTCGTCGAATTTCATGGAGGCCTGCAATGGGGGTGCCAGCTTTGTGGCGGCCATTGTAAGCTTCGTTGCTCCAGTTCAAGCTTGGGTGCTTTCCAGAGAACAGGCATCTGAAAGACCAGGCGAGGATTTCTAGCACGGGCCGCAATGTATCCAGCATTGATCCGGAACAGAGGAATTCCCTCAATGTCAGTAAGGGATATCGGCCAAAGCTGTGCTGCGATTCTTTTTCCAGTAGGAAATTAACCGTTATGACGATTAATTTGTCTCCAGCAGCATTGTACTGGCCATCGTCCCCGTGAATCCCAAGGGGCACTAGTCTGTCAGTGCAAGCAGGGTGGTGCTTAGCCCAGCTAGTGTACTGCGCCATGTGGCCCCAGTACCGATCAACTTCGCTACGATCGATTGCAACTTTGCCCGACTCCTGAAATTGCAATAGACCCTAAACCCCTAAACCCATTATAAGCCGTGAGTCTTAAACAAAAAATAGAAGCTTAATCAGCTAGCTATGGCTAGATCAAAATTTAGAACTCCACCATATGACGGATCCGTAGATTACCCTAGACCCGAAAAGTCCACAGACAATGCAAGCAAGGCACACAAAGATAGTGCACCAACTCGTGCGGCATTAGAAACGGCAAGCGATACGGCTCGTGGCCAGTTCGCGTCTTGGGGTTCTTGATGTAGATCGTGCAGTAATGAATGTCCTGGGTCATTCACAATATATATATATATATATATATATATACTACAAATGGCACGACAAGCTCATTAATAATGACACCACAGAAACTTAAACTATCAATGCAAGAGTCCACCGGGATCTTCAGAACTCGCATCAAGTCACGTTCAATATTTCCAGCAAATTTGCCATGTGTACCACATGCGGCTATCCGATGAGTAAGGTCACTAACGGCTCCTCTAGACTCCTGCACGGCAGCAGCAGCTGCTTCCCGAAGTTGCGCCGCTGAAGTAGCCTCTAGATTAATTGATATGCAGGGCCAGCTGGGTCTAGATCTAGTGGTTGCAGTATAGGAAATCCTGCCATGATCGTGGGAATACTTGCAATCATTAACCAAGGGGCCCCAGCTCCCAAAGAGCATAGAAGATGGTCTGCAAAGGCAGTTTCGCCACGTGTATCTGCGGTGGGTTTTTCCGGGATCTGGGATTTCTGGCACTAGCGACGGGTTCTATATGCCGAACATATTAAATTACAATAGGGGGACAGCTAGGATCTCTGGCCGGTGTTTAAGAAATTTGGTTTCGGGTTTAGGGGATAGGTATAGTGGCCGGTTGTAGGTGGTTTACGGCACGGGGCCGAGGGTAGGGTTTCGGGATTATTAGGGGTTTTTCATAACTATATGCATATCAATACCCCCACACGATCGTCTCGCAAGTCCTACCACTGGCCAGGCTTTTTGGCTTCGGGCGGTGCTCGCTGGTGCAGGCTCCCCTACCTGCTCTAAATCTAAATGTGCACTACTTGATCATGAAGTAGCAGCAGCCAGCTAGCTCACATAAACATTAAATCGGTATTGCTGTCTTTGCTAGATACACAGCTCGAGTATCCGAGCATCGCCAGGCAGCCACTTCCAAAACTCACGGCAGCACGGAGCCTCGGGTTGTCGGCATTACGGTTCAGGGTTTAGGGTTTTAATACTGATCAGGGTACTGGGGATTTAGGGTTTACAGGGTTTGGTAGGGTCCAGGTATTGGGGTTCAGGTTCAATATCGATAGGGCACTGCATACAGAAATATACGAGGTACCGGTAACGGCTCAATAGAATTATATCGGCGTCTTGAAGACGACTTGCGGGTTTCCTGCATGCATGCTCGGGTTCGAATTTGGGACGATTGTTTAATTAATATAGATCAGGACTTTGGGGCTTGGGTTTCGGCTTGGGCTTTCGGTCGCTTCGGGTTTAGGACTTTGGGGCTTGTGTTTGGGCTTGGGCTTTCGGTCACTTCAGGTTTAGGACCTTGGGGCTTGGGTTTCGGCTTGGGCTTTCGGTCGCTTCGGGTTTAGGACTTTGGGGCGTGTGTGTTGGGCTTTGGCTTTCGGTCGCTTCAGGTTTAGGGCTTTGGGGCTTGGGTTTCGGCTTGGGCTTTCGGCCGCTTCGGGTTTAGGACTTTGGGGCGTGTGTTTGGGCTTGGGCTTTCGGTCGCTTCAGGTTTAGGGCTTTGGGGCTTGGGTTTGGGCTTGTGTTTTCGGTCGCTTCGGGTTTACAGGGAACTCCAGAAAGTTGGAATATGGTTTCATGTATAGCTAGGATACCCTATATTTACCATATATATAGAAGGGTTAGGATAATCATATTCCAACTTTCTGGCTTTTACCTTAGGGCTTCTGGGTTCAGTTGTGGACAAATCCAAACCCCACCCTTAACCTCGAAGCCCTAAATCAACATGACACTGAATACTCAATTAAGCCCTTACCCCAAGTCCAGACCCTGGCCATAAACTCGAAGCCCTAAACCCCAAAACCCGAACACATCTTTTGTGCAATCCGGCCGTCGTAAGTCTTCGAGGCTTCATGTATGTGTAGACACACACATGCTGAAAGTGCACTGCTAGGCTGCGAGGTTTCCTGCACCTAGAGGATCAGAGTGGCACACATGACCGAGCACAGATCTTATAAATGCATCTGCAGGGAGATAAAGCATCATATATTGCCGAGCCCGGCCATAAACCCACGGCGTGCACTCCCCCTGGGCGCCCTATGAATCCCTTTGCATCAAAACTTAAAGCACTTGCCTACAGTTTTCAAGCTCCTACACGCTGGCCCCGGATTTGGCCTTGTCCTTGCTTGCCTTTGGCAAGTGAAGCTTCACATGCTTAGAGCTTTCCTTGTAGCGATCGTTGCAAGCCATCAAAGCCTGTAGCTCGGGCTCGAGTTGGGCTTCGGTGGCACCATTGGCCAGCTTGGCCTGCCCAAGTAAGCAAAGGTAGCAGTACTCATCTCCAGAATCGTTAAATTCCACTAACCCTCCCCCCCACCTCCAAAGCCTCACGCTTTGCCCTCATCTCCTTGGCAAGCTCCAGCATCGATGAGCAAAGTGCCGAGGCCAGCTGGCCGTCCCTGGAGCAGAAGCGCTGACTTGTGGTGTCGCACCTAGTCTATACTGTATACGTGAGGTTCGTAAAAGTAATTAATTATTAGGAGTTCAGGACTAGGGGGTTTAGGCCTTGATATTTAAACATGTCCCAGCAGCACTCCGGCTTGTCTCAAGCGGAAATCGAAGCCATTGATCTCCAAAAGATTCATGTTGGCATTGACCATGGCCTTATCGACTCAGCCCATATAGCTAGATAGCTAGCTTTGCAAGGCTACGGCTACACGGCAACAGATCTAGGCAATAGTGCATTCTAGTTGCACTGCGTGCCATTTGGTCCTTGGTTTTTTCTTTCTTCGTCTTCGTCTCACCACCCGGCTCCTGGCCTTTGCTTTTGCCCTTCTTACCCTTTCCTTTGCCCTTCGGAACGGACGGGGTGGGCGGGGGCGCACTGGAGCTGGATGCCGGTGCATCGCCAGTCCTGGTAC
Source organism: Symbiodinium sp. CCMP2592 (assembly GCA_905221615.1). NCBI lineage: Eukaryota > Dinophyceae > Suessiales > Symbiodiniaceae > Symbiodinium > Symbiodinium sp. CCMP2592. The sequence goes on along the minus strand of CAJNDT010001569.1, from coordinate 917,840 downwards.
GGCTGGTCCGCAGAGTGCTGTTATTCGTGTTAACCTCCACCTGGTGGTCGAAGCACTTGTAAAGCCGCAAAGCCTGAGAGAACAAGTCATGTTTTGCTTACATGCAAAGGAGCTGTACTGGTACTCTTGCGGAATCAAGTAACTCGTACGTCCGGCGCATCAGGATTATCCATGTAATCCCCAGAAGCCTCCTGCAAGCACAGTCGATGATGATTTCATGCAATGGGTGTGAGGTTTCAGTGTGCAGGGTTTAGGTTTCGGGGTTTAAGATTTAGGGCTAAGGGTTTCGGGAATAGGTGTATATATATATATATAATAAATTAGGAATCATTTAAAATTAATGACACATCCTCGCCACTGGCCTTCGCCCGGATAATGCTGTTGACAATTTCTTCGTCCCCGTACTTGGCCATGAGGTCCTGTGCTTTCAACACATACAAACATGTGCACGCTACCTTGTAACACAACATACATGCATGTCGACACTAACACCAAATCAGTATCGAGAGGCTCTGCGTGTGAGCCACCTGGACGTGCTCACATCATCCGTCATCGTGCTCGTGTTCTCTTCCATGCTGAACTCACTCTCTCCCCAATCTTCTCCACAGGCAAGGAAGCTCTGGAACAGGTTTTGCATCTTCGTTCTGTCAACTTTGCCTAGATCAATCTTTAGGCCAGGGTGCAACATGCAGGTTCATAACATGTGCAGCCGAAGGATTTTGTTTTGCTGAGTTGCCGTTGGTGGTCTTGCAGGCGTCATAGGCATCGAGGACCGATTGCGGACACGAAGCACCTGGTATAGCATGTGATCATATACATCATGTGACATATATATATATATATATATCACTACATATACATATATACATATATATATATATACACACATAGCAATGCGTTTAGCTAAAGAAAAACATCACATGACATCATACCAGATCATTGATCACCAACATCGATATCACATCATCCCTAGGCCTCATAACCACCATCTCGGTCACCAAACAAGTTGTGCCACTGTGTATGCAGCAATATAAACGTTGTGTGTGTGCACGTGAGTGTATACATATAGTTATAACAGAGTACATGTGTATATCTATGTGGCGTGTGTGTGTGCACTCGAATAGCACAAGTAATTTCAACAACGGTATACATGCACTAACCCACACTGCATCGGCCTAGGTCAGATGTGCTGGAATATGCTGGCAGGCACATCACTCAGGGAAGCTACCCATTCCAGAGTTCGGGTTGAGAGCTTCTAGGGATTAGGGTTGCAATAAGGCTCCCGGCTTTAGGGGGTTAGTATCGTAGGTCTAGGGGTGCATAATTCTAAGTAAAGCATCGTTTATGTACGTGAGAAAGACATTCAGCATGCATCTTGATCGTGAGCCCTTTATAACACCCTTAAGACGTAAATAAACCTCATAGTACCTCAAGCCTCGGCCTTACAGGTCTAAAAAGCTGAATTTAATGAAAATAACTCTACCTTAAAGCACACATCCTGCATCGTCTCAAACCGAGCAGCTCGTCATCGATCGAGTGAACCTCATATAAGCGTTGCGCTTCATTCGTCGATCCTGCGGGTACTTGAGGGTTTGTAATTATGATTATCATACAGGGTTTAGGGTCTAGGCCTAGGCCCAGGGCTTATATATAATTTTTTGGATTTTAATAATCGAAAAGTCCTCTTGTTCTTCAGTCTGCTCCGTGCCAGCTTGCGATGCTGTCTCAATGCTTGGGTCGATGTGCTTACTCGGGGCTTTGGGGGCTTTTGCCTCGGCTTGGGGCGGATTCTGTTGGGCGTGCGGCTGCGGTGTTGATGCAGCTGTTGACTGGGATGCCAAGTCATCACTAGCGGCGGGGGCTGGCTGCAGCTTGCCCTTGCTAGCATCGAAGTCCACAGTGTTGGGTCTATGGAGTTCCGGCTTGCTAAGCACAGATGTGTTGGAGTCAGCCATCGATTGCAACCATTTGATTTTCTGGATGTCAAGCCCCTTCAGCAACTGGAGTAGCTGCTCGTCCGACGGCTCTCCGGATCCTGTTGCCTGATTGCAATTTGGGCCCTCCTGCTGCTCCACCTCATGCTTCGGGACTGCTGCTTGTGGGACCTCCTGCTTCGCCTCATGCTTCGGGACTGCTGCTTGTGGGACCTCCTGCTTCGCCCCAGCCTCATGCTTCGGGACTGCTGCTTGTGGGACCTCCTGCTTCGTCTCATGCTTCGGGACTGTTGCTTGTGGGACCTCCTGCTTGGCCTCATGCTTCGGGACTGTTGCTTGTGGGACCTCCTGTTTGGCCTCATGCTTGGGGACTGCTGCTGTTGCGGTCTTGGTGCCCTTCTCCGCTGCTTGCAGCGGCTGCCCATTTGTAGCCGCATCTGCCTCGGATACCATCGATTGGAAATGAATTGCAAGTAGATTCCTATCACACTCGAGAACCCTGGATACAGCTAAGTGACCATAACCACATCATCCATATCCATTGCTTCGAATACATTTGCAAGGTCCAGTGAGATGGAATCAGCACTCTCGGTAGTGTCACCGGCATAGCTCTCGAAGCTCCCTTTTTCGATCAATGCCGATGCCCTGGCCTGCATAGCAAGATTCCCTACCTAGAATCCTAGAATTCGAAGTGCAATTGGCTAGACCAAGCAAAATACGTATACCGTTATTAATGTGCACCTGCTTGATATCTTTCGGAGTCTGCATAACATCGCCGTCGAGCGAGGCAGCACTTGCAGACCGGAGTGCCGTGATGGGGCCCGGGCTGTCGCCTCAGATCGGGTTTAGGTCTGTGGTTTTAATTATAGCAGGTTTAAGGGGGTGAGTTTACCACGTATTACTCCTTAAATCCTGAACCCGAACTATGCAATAGCCCCCGAACATATAGCAACAGAAGGGTTTTGGTCGAGGGTTCGGACGTCGGGAGGCTGCACGTAGGTTTTGGTTGTAGTTAGCTTTGGGTTTAGGGTTGGGTTTAGGGAGAGACAGTAAAACGGGGAGAGAGAAAGAGAGACGGAGAGAGGGAGAGCATACTATATCACATAGTCTTCTTTTTCGAAACAAGGCTCAAAAGAGGGTCTTCTGCGTGTCTTCCAAGGTTTCCACACACAATGCCTTCGTGTCGGGAGTCGAGGTACTCGGAGTTTTCTGATCGGGATGTACCGGGGTCTTTTTGCTGTGGATTCGCTTGTTCGGAGGGGGCGTGCCCCTGGTGGCAGTAGACTTTGAAGGAGTTGGCGGCTGCATAGCCTTTGTCATAGCATCCAACAGCTTCTTTCGTGTGGCTGCTTTAGCAAGCGCTTGCTGCGCCACCTGCACACAAGCAGCTGCACAAGGATTTTGCACTCTAGACTCGCGGAAAATCCAATACATTGCCTGCCTCCTGAAGGTCAGCTGCCTCCCGTTGGCCCGACATCACACAAAAGTCACAAAATCCACTACAGGAAACACAGAACTTGGCCCAAATGGCTAGATTTGCTCTGATTCTGTGGGTTTTCGGGTATGCACGGCCCAGCAAATCACGCATTTTCACGCGAATTCACGCGGGAATCACGCGGAGGTGCTTCCACAGATTCTGCGGAAGAGCCTTGGCCCTCATAACAGGGGTTTATGGAGATCACGCGATTTCACGCGAAATCACGCGTTTTCACGCTTACAAGGGTGGGCTCCTACGTACAATTCTGACACTATTATAACCCTAAAATCCTTAAACACCACGTGAAATACAGGTATTCGGCCCTTGACAATGCTCTAATTGCATTGAAATACACACTTTCAGCTGCTAATCTTGCATTTCAGCATGCAAAAACACCGAAATCAGCCGAATTTGCAGCATTCATACTATACTTTGCTTACATCGAGCCAAAATGGAGAAGGAGAAGTGAGAAAGAGTAGAGAAATGTGTAAAGAGATGTCAGTACAGCTGGAGATTTGGTCTTCGTGTCGACAAAATAGCTACAGGTGCACTAATCGGAGGTCGTGTGCTAGAGCCATATATCAAACCAGTTGATTACAGAATTATAAGATAGGCTCGAGACCCGAACACCGGTACAAATATAGGTTGTTTGCGATTAATTATGCATTTAAATATCATGTATTACCCAAACCCGAAACCCGAAGGCCCTAACCCTAAACCCTAAACCCTATGAAACCCTAAAGTTTCTGGTGCAGGGATGCATATACGTATACCCGATAAACACTATAGCTAGTGACTCTTATCGCCCAAACCATACCATGAAAGATCAACTCGATCATTGCATGCTACTACATCATAGCAGATTGGAGTCAGCTATTGTCATGAGAAGCCTGGCACATGTGCAGGCTGGGGCCGGGGATGCATTGATCACATGGATCGGAACGTGGCAGACTCAGCAGCCGGCTTTAATTGAATCGTCAGCTACTTAGCGGGTACAGCGGGCAGTAGCGGCCCTCGGCCACTTCTCCAGCCAAAAACTCCATAATCTCCTCCCCTCCGGCATATTCGGAAAAGATCTTCGCCATCTCCTGACCATAGAACTCAAAGGGCTGACGTCTTATATAGCAGTTGTATAACAGAAGTATAGGAGGAGTCGTAGTAGTAGTAGCAATAGTCGTAGCAGCATATATAGCTATAGCATAGTCATCGTCGTAGCATCTAGCTAGGCGGCTAGGGGTAGTACGTACTAGTAGCAGTTTTAAAAGTGCATGTGTAGCTGCAGCAGCAGCAGCAGCAGCAGCAGTACTAGTGTTAGTCTATATCATTATGTAGTAGCAGCAGCAGCAGAAGGATTCAGTAGCGGTAGCAGTAGCCGTATCTTGAACTACGGTTGATGATAGAAATCCTGCACTACCCATAAATACTTAAATAGTTGATGTATATAGCAGTTCCCATGTAGCAGGATTTATATAATTATAATAAGCTATAGTACCAGCACTGCTGCTATACTTCTGCAATACACGATGCACTATATACTATATATATATATATATATATATATATATTCACCACCATCCAGTACTACTACTACTACTACTACTACTACTACTACTACTACTACTACTACTACTACGACTACTACTACTGCTACTCCTGCTACTACTACTACTACCACCACTACTACTACTACTACTACTACTACTACTACTACTACGACTACTACTACTACTACTACTACGACTACTACTACTACTACTGCTACTACTGATACTACCACTACCACGGCGACGACTGTTACTACTAGTGCTAGGCGTAGACTTACACCAACTGGAAGAAGTACAGCTAGCGGAAGAACTTCCTGAATTTCATAAACAACACACTCCAAGGCTATATAAACCACTTCAAGAATCCCTGCTTTCAAGAATCCCCGCTTTCCCAGGTTCAGCCTTTACTTCTACGAAGGAGATGGCGGGACTGGCAATAAGGTTTAGGGTCCAGGGCGTGTTGATGGGGTTTGGCATCCGAAAGGGCTTTAGGGCTTAATTGTGATACAGCAATGGGCATTGGGGGTTGTCGGCTCATGTTTTGCGGAAGAGATTTAGTTTTGGGGTTTTACGAGGGCATCGTAGCATCTTAGGGTTTCCAGTCTCGGTGGGAGGGTTTGGGATCAATATATATATATATATATATATATGTGTATATTGCGCTTTGAAAGGGTTTAGGCTAGACTAGTTCGAGGAGTGAGTGGTTCGAGTTGCGAGTTTGGTGGCACCTCTGGTTTAGGACAATATATATATATATATAACTATATAAATTATGTAGCTTATTCAGGGCTTGGGGTTTAATTACCGTTATTTCAGACACGGGCTAGCATTGGCTGGAGGTGGTTAAGGTTGCAAGTTTGGCGGTTTAGGTTTGTAGGCTGGGCCCCAGGCCTAGGAATCGAAATCTTTCCCGGATGTACTTCCTATATGGGGAGCATGAATGTGCAGCTGCCACTTCGAGTGGATATCGACGAACTGTTACAAGAGCTCGGCAAGACCCTGGGGGGCTCAGAACCGTAAACTGGAAGACCTGCTGAACGATTCCCAAGCTGGTCTATCTTCGTCAGATATGATTGAGTCTGACTGTCTGACTGCCCCACTGCAAACTGCCCGTCGCCCGTGGTCGTGACAACACACCGGTCGGTGTCATTCGATGTACGGTGTTCGGCTCCTACGACTACGGTCAGTCGACAGAGTTGCTGGACAAAACACTATGATGAGGAAGCTACAAGCCAGTTGCCAACACAACGAATGGCGTTTCCAAAGCCCTGTCGATCTTAAAGCCTGCACTATAATGAATCCACATTGCGGCTGTACAACAACCTCTAAATCTAGACCTGCCGACAGGTCGTTTGAATTAGCTAACCCAACCCCGTAATCCAAAGGCCCACACATCCAAAGCCCAAACTCCAACAATCTAACCCCAAGATGCCTCGAACCCTAAAAACCCTCATACTTGCCGCCACAGCCTCCGAATAACCGCTACACCCGTCAAAAGCACGAAGGATCTAAACCCTGCAAGGCCCGGAGTACTGGTAATGAATAAATATATAACTCTGTATTATATTCGGGAATTTCGGATCTAGGAGGTCTGTGGGCTTCAGGATCTCTGGGATAGTGTGACCTTTAAAGGCACAGGGTTTTAGGTTTGAAAACTCGCCTCCCCAACTCCAAATTCCACAAACCGCTTGCCCTGAGCGTGAACATAATGGCCACCTAGTGCGAGATCCCCATCATCAGTAATTAGACAGCATGCTAATCCACTCGGCCTAAGACAATGCGAGCAGGGTTAAAATAAATCTCAGGGTTTGAGGATAAGCCCAAAAGGACAAACCCCGAATAACAGCTCTAGATCTCTCTAAAATGGCACAAGTTAAACAGCAAGATCTACACAGACTACTCCTGTATAAAGGGGTTCTTGTAAATGCCACCTTGTAAAGCCCGAATACATAGAATTTGTTTATATATACACAAAAAGGACATGCGACTACACAATTGCCACGTTGGTGCGAAGATGCTGGCTCAGGTGCCCCGGGTTTCGCATAAGGACGATCTAGACCCAATCGTGCGTGAGTATTGCACCGAAATTCCGAAACCCCTAAACCCCTATATTCCCTGGTCCGAAACCCAGAAACCCCGAAATTCCTAAACCCCGGAATCCTTAAACTCCTAAACCCCGAAACCGTAAACCCCCAAATTCCAAAACCCCCTTAAACCCCTAAACTCCCAAACCTGGATTCGGAACCCCTAAACCCCAGAACCCCTAGACACCTAAACCCCGCAACCCCTAAGCTGCTAAATCTCGAAACCAATAAACTCCTAAATGGGCTATGTAATTATTAGTGCGGATGTGCATGGCGTCGTGATCGTCGTGAGCTTTCGTCTTTCCTTCCTTCAACAGATCAGCCGAACCATGCAAGTCAACAATGATATCTTCGTCGACGGAGTAGATTTTGAACCGTTAGGGCTGCGTATAGGTGATGAACACCGGGGCCATTCAGTACTCGTATGAGTCGCAGTCGCAGGTCAGTAGTGACTTAGTGGTAGCAGTCACAGTAGAGCAACAGCAGCAGCAGGAGGAGGAATAGGAGTAGGAGTAGGGGCCGGAGGAGGTGTAGGTCAGCAGAGTAGGAGAGTATAGGAGCAGGAGTATTAGCAGAACCAGTATAGTAGTAGTAGTAGTAGTAGTAGTAGTAGTAGTAGTAGTAGTAGTAGTAGTAGTAGTAGTAGTAGTAGTAGTAGTAGTAGTAGTAGTAGTAGTAGTAGTAGTAGAGTAGGTAGTAGCAGTAGTAGCAATTAATGCTGCTAGAGTAGTACTGCTATCTATATAATTATTATAAATACTTATTATATCATAATACTATTACAAATGAGCTGTGCTCTAGGTGTAAACCCCGTACACTCTAAACCCTCTAGTCCAAGAAAGGCCTGTGGACTTGATGTGGCATGGGGCTGAGAGGTTGGAGCTTAAACTCGAAATACATATTTAATAAGGGAGGTGGATCCTGTGTTTTGGAGTACCGGTACAAGTAAATTACGGGGGTTGCATCATTCCGAAGATCTTAAGGCAACTGTGTTAGGGCCCCGGGGTTGGACACTTATCAACAAATACCGAATCCGGGATGAGCTTGCCTGATTCGGCTGCTTGAAATCCTCTGCATCGTAGTTCGGACCCGGCTCGCTCGATTCCTGGAGGGTGGCAGCTATAATAGATACAGCCCATATATATATATATATATATGTATAGCTATATATACCAATAGTGGATTATGAGGCCCCCACGAATTCCGATCTGAAGAACTCAGCGACCACGGCCCCGAACTCAGCAGGGTAGGCTCCAGACTGCTTCAGCTGCCGTCCACGGCCAGTTCTTAGCTGGTGTATGTCGAACCCACACTAGCTGTCACCAGCTAGCTAGCTATCTGCAAGCCAACACATGCCATGTATATTCAGCAAGGCTACACTTTCCTGACCCCCCCGACGTGCTTCACATTGTAGAGCTGGGGAGAATTCTGTCGGAGCTTTTCGCGCTTGGATTTGGTCATCTTGCGATCGAAACCCAAAATCATTGGCCTCATTAGTGCAGTTCGTGATTAGCAGATCATGTACTATGACGTACTTATTATGAATATACTGCTGCATGTATCGGTTGCAACTCAGGGGCGTGGTTCCGAAGAGAACCGTGGGCTTCAGGGCTGCATGTCCATAAAGGCCCAGATAACTTAGCCAAGTCATGATGCACAAAAAGCCAAGCGACATGTCTAGATCTCTTCGAACCGATCTGCAATTGTATGATGAGTAGGACCCCGGCAATTTTTCAGAAATGCACGGCCACGGCCTTGAAGATATAGCACATAGTCGACGGCAGGGAACTTCATCAGCAGTGACCCCGCTGGTTGTTCCACCTGTGTTGTGGCAGGCCTAATAATAATCCTCCAATATGGTAGTTTCCGAAAATGGGGGACCCTAATATAGTACCCTAAATAGTAGGATCCGCTTATTATAAGGACAACCATAATAAGGAACCCCGAATTTTCGGAAACTCCCATATACTCCGGACCTGTAACCTGAACCAGGCTATAACCCTAAACCTATAGCTAGCCATGCCCCAAGAACCTTTTCGGAGAAAGCGGAGCAAATCCGGTTAAGGGAAATAGTGGAAGCAGGTTTAAGTTCAGGGGATCCGAATCCTACACCCTCCTACAATTCAGTGGGATCCCCTACAACGATGTGGCCTCCAATATGCATATATAACTATAATGTATCCGGGAGCTCAGGCTATCTAGCATGTAAACCTATAGACCCATGCATTAATTTTTATCGGTTACTGATCCTCGCTATATAGGTTTACAACAATCCTGTACACTTCATCGAAGCTTGTGCGAGGCATTCATGGACGACAGTGCAGGCCAAAGTAACCAGCTTCGGGTTTTGGCCACGGGACAGGCAATAATTAAGATTAGTTTATATAGGGGATCGGGTGTTGCATGGATTATGATCTTAGCATTTGCAACTCTTCTGGGCTTGGGATCAGATCATTATTACAAGTACCGTTGAGGCTCTTGGGGTTATGGGCGTCGGGACTAAATCTTTAGCTACAATTAAATGTTTGACCTACCTGATCTTATTGTCCGAAGCAGCCGGGACACGATCCAATGAACATGCCGAGCAATTGCAACGAGGGCCAGGAGGCACCAACGAACAACCAATCTGTTCGCAGTATCTACAGAGGGGCAACCAGAACTGTCCCCAAAGATGTCATCATACCGCTTGGTCTTGGATGAAGCTATCCACACCCACCTTGACTCGTATTGCACATTGCACACATGCATGCACATGTACATGCCACATGATATAATTGTAAAGACGAGCTACGAGGAGCACGGGACCCCTGCCCAGAACAGGGCACGGCGCCTCAAACGTAAGACATCTCGGAGGGCTATAATCCATCCCACAACAGTCGTAAAGTTGTTCTCGTCCGGGCGGTACAGCACATCATAGTGCTGCCTGAATCGTATTGGTATTTGATATATTGCAGAATAGTCATCGAAACGTACATAGGAAACTGAGATGCACACACTCTCAAGTTGTTCTTTCCTCAGACCGACATATATAGATCCAGACAGGCCCCGGTGTAGTCACATACGTGTCTAGATGCTAGACAGGGCGCTTGCTTCCCTGGTCAAGTTTCCCTTGCCCGAGAAAAGCTCGAAGATGTCGAGATCCTGAGACGAACAGAGCTTGCATTGTTGTTTTGGGTATGGGGTCTAGCTAATGCGGGTGGTGAGCCATAATGATGCTAAGCAGCCCTCTTCCACCGACTGTCGTCATCTCGTGTGCAGTTCTGTTGGCATATGTAGTCAGCACAGTGTATCCTCGGACCAGCCGACAGTAGCACCAACGAAATCATGGATCTTCGAATTCAGAATGACCAGATCGGCTAAAACTATTCAGATATTCAGCTGAGAAGCACAAACATCGGAACTCCAACAGCGATCAGAAATTGCACACACTGGCGTGACATGCGAATGTCTTCTGCATCGCGAGGGCCATGCTCCATTGCCACGATCGCTAGCGATCCGAACTAGCACAAAAAAATAAAGCTTAAGCTTGATATCAATTCAGCAGGCAGCAGATTCGTTCCATATACGTACACATGTACATGCACAGTACTGACACTGTGGAGTGGGAACACCTCGATCTGCAACCTCGCTTGATGCCGCAGAACCCTGCACAAGACTCCAGCACAGATCTAGCATAGCCGATGTCGAGGGATCAACTTCGCGTCCATAGAAATCAGCACTTGCACCTGGCCCGGTCGTGAGATATAGCCCTTAACCCCTAGGCCTAAAATTGAAAGATATAATTATAATAATATACTCCCCATAAATTCAATGGCTCGCCAGGTGCACCACCCGGCAGCTACCTTGGCCGCCTTGAAGGCAGCAGCCCAGCCACCATACTTGGACTGAGCAAAATTTGCTCCGCTTTTTTTGTTCACCTTGACCCCTTCAGCATTCTTGACGACATTCACATACACCGCATTTGCCACCCACCTGAAGCTTAAGGGGTATTACTACATGAGGCCTAGGGATATGGTTTCGGAATAAGTGTGGTCTCAGTGTGGGGTATTTGATGTGGCTAGCTAGTATACGACTATGCTAAGGCCAACTTTAAGCTTCAGTTCAGGGTTTCGAGTTTGGGGGGATTGTTTTTATGGCTTGCGGGTCTACTGCTATAATGGTCTCTAGACAAGCAGCAGAATCGCAATGCTGGATACATCAGGCTCCTCGGTGAAGTCGCACGGCGAAAGCGTGTAGGACTTGGTAGATGGAATGTAGCCGTCGGGAACAGGGATGCCGGCCGTCTTGAGGAGAACAGCCTGAATCGGGGGTCCACAGGGCACTTTTGAACGTGATCGTTAGCAACAGTCTGCTGCAGCTAATTGTAATAAGTACAAATGTGGTGCCTTCGTGGTCCACTCGGCTGCCAGATTTGGATCGACCGTGGGGCTCGGAACACTTGTGGGGCTCGGAACACTGGTTGCGGGGCTCGGAACACTTGCGGGGCTTGGAACACTCTTGGCCTTCGCCTTGGCACGCTTTGGCGCTCTTGCAGCCGGTGCCTCTTCGGCAGCGGGGGCTTCTGGAAGCTCTTCGGCTTCTTCACTCTCCTCCTTCTTACCACGGCCGCCACGGCCACGCCCTTTTCCTCGCCCTTTGCCTCCCAGACCCTTCCCCTTGTTCACAAGCTTGTCAAGCTTGTCCTGAGCTGTCGCCAGTCGGGCAGCTTCGGCCACCTGCCGAGTAGCTGAAACCTTAAATTAACTAGCAAACAATCGAGACTCTCCCGGCCTTCCTCTGCTCAGCGACCCCATCGAAGTCAGCCTTGAGCTGCTCGTCATCGGCATCGATCTCGGCCAGCAACTCCGTGGCGAGGTCAGTGGAAGGCGGCACCACTTGCACGGGTGCCCTCGATCCCGGTCCACCAGTTGCCTCGGCTTGATCTGGGTTAAGTTCACATAGAAGTATTAGGAGACCAGGGAACGAACAACAAATGAGGAAATTCAAGCAACATCGGCAGGCAGTTGGGTCTCCATGTTGTCCATACAGGGCATTCCCGGGCTAACCTGACATTTGCTAATCATTGCATCTAGAGCTTCAAGCTATGATTAATCCATCGATAACGATAGTGCAAGCGCCCGACCTCTGCGGCAGGCGGCATGGGAGCATCTCCATCGGGAGCTGAGACAGCAGCCTGCGAGCTGGGAAAATGGGATATGTTTTGGGGCCTGGGCTTGTAATTATAACTTCTGGGGTATAGGGATACATGCTTCGCCTATACATCGAGAAATCCGGGATTGAGTGCTCGGGTTTTGGGATTGCAGCGAGCCGTGTAGATAACTTAATTACCAGTCCCTCGCCTCCGGCTCCATTTCCTCATCCACCGATGAGGGCGAAGCACTCTCTGCTCCAGCAGGGTCCTGCAATGCAATTAAAGTCTCAGGCTGATATCTTGCAGCCTAGCGAATATAGTTTAAAGTAGCATATCGGCTTCCCACCTGCGCTCGAGCTGCCACCTTCAGCTGGGCATCGATAACATTGTCCACAGCGTGATCACCATCATCACCGGGGCCTGCAATATGCTAGTTATTTGATCAGGATCATGATTTCAATTGCCGATATCTAGCTATATAGGTAGTACTATAAAGAGCAGCCGGGCCCCACAACAGACACACTCAGCGAATTATCTCCGAACCCGGCCCTCAACCACAGCCCTTAAGTAGCCATAGCGAATATAAGTCTAATATAAACTACAAAATTATAACCCTAATGCCCTGTACATTCAAAGAGCCGACTTACCCGGCTAGCTACGACCTCGCTTTGATATTGGGATCCGAAGACTCCTCGGTGGGTTTGGGAATTGGGTCTAGCGGCTCAGGGTTTTGGGCTTAAGGGTTTATGTTGAGGAGTTTAGGGGTTTTTGGTTTAGGCCTTTAGGGTTAGCGATTATTGTTAGTTGTAATAGCCTCGCCTTCGCCGAGACACTGTCGGATAACATCCTTGAGCAGCAAGACCTTCTGGGACCTGACGGATAGCAATATAATATATCAGTGTGCAAAAGATCAAGCATTAATAGTTTAAGATAAGGAGCCGTGCTCCTCGCGATCTTCTGGCTAACAATAGCCCATGTATCACCATAGCTCGGATGACGCCGGCCTGCATCGCTGCCCATGCCTGCCCAGGAAGATTATCATTATTATACTAAATTTCAAATGTCGTTTCGGTGAACATGCATATGCACCTTCACCTTTTTCTTCGGTGTCGTCGGCGGCCAAATGCAATACCGAGCATTCAAAAGCTGCATGATCTCCTGCAGGATTTTATGTTTTGGATAGGCATTACTCAGTTACTCGAAACGTGTAGCTCCTAGCCTTGTGGACACTGAAGACTGGCACAGCCCCCGTGAACGTTGCATAGTAGCTGCACAAGAAGTTGTACTCTTGCTCCACCTGATACGGCACTGCATGCAGCAGCAATCAACCATTTATTCTCAAATGCGAATCATATTAATGAAGCTTGGTGACCATCGCAGCCGAGTTGGGGCCGCCAGCCACCACAACGAAGATTTCACGTTCCTGCAAGTTCTCAGGATATCGATTCTATTATTTATTGTAAACACCAGTATAGCCGGAGTCCTGGCGCTCACGGATAAGTGGGAGCATTTCAGAGTGCTCCGTCACGAAGCCGTTCATCAGGTCCTACATGTTGTGTGTGTATTTTGTGTGCAGATCATGTACGGCATTCATGATTACTAGCCAACGTCCTCCAACAAAAATTTATGTTGAGCCCGCAAATCCAGGGCTGCCATGGCGGCCTGCAAGCGAAATTTAGATAATCATGAGAAAATACCGCAGACACAGAGTTGCCAGCACGATGGCCTTCAGCTCACACCGTTCGGAAGTCCAGGTCGGGAGGGATCCGAAAAAAAGCTCACACGCTGCAGGTGTACATGTAATAAACTGCATGCATGCACCCAGCAGGCAACGAATGCGAACACTCCGGAACCAAGCACTACTTGCACACTGCATGGGAGGAGGCACCCCAAAAGGAATTTTCCACCGGAGATCTCGATCTCGATCGATGTGTCCGTGGACCACGGGAACCTCGCTCGGAAAAGGACGTTCGTGCTTTCGCTAGCGCTTCGGCCCACCACAGCAGTACATGTACATGTGCAGAGACTGGAAGCCCACACCCAAATCAATACAAGCGGCTGCTCGATGGCAAAGTTCTACCAGCCAACTCATCATGGGAACCTCGAATAAGAAACACACCAGCATGGTTTCCAGCAGTGTATATGCGAGCCTCGAAACATGCATTATTCAGTCAGGCCGCTCGATCGTCGCACTGCAGCATCATTCAAACAAGAACCTCGAAAACCGTGCATGGCTGCCACCGACAGGCCTACAAGCAATTAGCAGAGTGACCGCCAGCCGGCTGGGGCGGCCCACAGGAACCTCGAATAATGAAAACACAAACGATAATAAATCGCAGCTTTAAATTTGATCATGATAATTTACTGCAGATCAGCAGCCACTTCTGGCTGGTGGTCGTGAGCTCGAAGTTGCAACGAGCTTTGCCAGACCGCGCTTCATGGTGGTTCGGGAAACGTACAGCTTAATAATTGGTCGTCTATATCGTGTGCATATGGGTTCTCTGGAGCCTTTCGGGACAGTGTTTTACAACCTCTTCAAGGCTGAGGACTTTATGTAGATATAGCTTTAAATATATGGCCATGGGTTCGGAATATAAGTAGTTTAAAGGCTTAGCTGGAAGCTCTATGGGGGTAAAGGCTCATGGGTTTAAGTATCAGGATAAAGCCAAAGGCTTATACAGCTAGAAGCTCTCTAGGATTAAAGGCTTTATGGGATGTGTTTTACATAAAAATTCGGGATAAAGTCAAGGGTTTAGCTTAAAGGCCCTGTAGGGATAAAGGCAATGGGTTCGTGTTCCAAACTAACGTCATCCACTGCAGCTGCGATCGGCCAGTCACACACATCGAATCCTGAAATCCCAGTCATCCTCACGCTTAATTACGCTTGCTTTTGGCGAGAGAACGGGAATTGTTGAGAATTGTTTTCGATGAACTCGTATATTATTCGCCACACGAATGCCAAAGAACCACTCGGCATAGTGGACTGTCGCTTGAACAATCCCAGGATTCTGCGGAATGTTGTGTTTTTATATACTTTAAAGCATGTCTACCTATACGGAATTCCATAATTCCATAATGATCACAATTCTTGCTGACATACACTGCGCACGCCCCCAGAGCACTCATTGCAATGACAACAACATTGGCCTACACGGATGCAGAGGGTTAAGAACTTGAAAGGGAACACATCTTTAAAAGCCCATTGCGACCTCCATTTTTGGGGGCCCTAAAAATGAAACTCGCAAGACTCCCCTCACGCTAAAGGGCACAGGATCTCCGGATCTAAAACGATCTGATCAAAAAGGAACGGGAGGGACCCTTACTTAATGGGGACCCCTACCCTATAATGGGCTATATAATGAGTATGTAATAGCTATATTAAGGGTATATACCTAGAGGTCCTTATTAAGGGTGATGAATCCAATCCTAGAGGCTCCATATACAGCACCATTGTGGAATTAGGTCCCTAAAACCCTGATAAGGATCGTCTGGGGCCTAATTCCATAATGGTACTCTATATGGAGCCTCTGGGAAAGGGTCCGAAGTACCTACATGGGGGACACATACCCAGATCATGATAGTAATTCCTACTGTAGAAACACTACATTCTACTATACATAAACACTTTGGACCCTGAGGGGAAGCAGTATTTAGGAGTTTTCCCCTAAACCCTAAACCCTAAACCCTAAACCCTAAACGGTGCTGAGGGAGCTGAGGGCTTCAGGGTCTTAGGGCTTTAGGGCTGAGCTGAGGGTTGAAACGGTGGCTTAGGGTTCAGGGCTTAGCTTAATTAACCCACCAACTAACCTGCCTCTTTATGGACTTATATAATTTAGTCATATTCGAGAACCAAAAAAGAATAGGTTTATATAATTTAGTCATATTAGAGAACACTAACAGGATAGGTTCTATGGGGTCCAGGTAGGGTTTAACCCCGACACAACTCCTGAAACCAAAAAACCACGGTCCCTCAAGCCCGAACACTCGCCCACTCAACCCTTACTAGGATGCCCAGTAACCTAGGAACAAAAGGGGCTCCCTTTTTGGTCTTGGGTAACCTAATAAGGAACCTGGGACTGCAAAAAGGGAATAAGGGTACTACTGGGCATCCTAGCTTATGGATCCCATGCTTAAACCCCAAAGGAACCCTGAAAGGAACCCTCGAACTCCATAAACCCTGAACCTTGAACCCGAAACCTACATCCTCAACCCTTATATGAGGGCCGCAATAATTAGAGCAGGCATTTGGGGTACGGGTGCAGAACATACTGTGAAAACAGACTATATTTCAAGTATGGTACCCCAAAATAATATTGGTAACTGTTGAGGCTCCTGTGCAAATATATTACGCCTGACGCCATCCACTGAAACCCCTAAACACCTGAACCCCCAAACCCCTAAACCCTAAATTCCTTATAAACACTAAGCTCTAATACTAAAACCCTAAACCCCAAAAGTCCCCCCAACCCCCTTATAAACCCTAAACCCTACCTTCTAAACCTAATGCGGCGATGTCTCGGGCTGCTCCACTAAGGTAACAGAGGACGCAGAGCCCTGTAGCAGCGGCGCTGCTTTCGAGGCTCACGGGACTTAGTATCTCAAAGCAATGATTCCGGTTTAGAAGTTAGGGTTTAGGCTTTACAAGGGGGTTGGAGGAATTTGGGGGGTTTAGGGTTTGAAAATTAGAGTTAGTGTTTATAAGGGGTTTGGGGCGTGTGGGGTTTAAGGTTCAGAGCCTTAGGGTTTGTAGACTTAAACCGCATAGGCTTCATGGGGTTTAAGCTGTAGGGTTACTTGGAGGCTCATGGGACTTCGTAGCTAGGGTTATAAGTAAATGGGATTCTTATAACCTTACTTATTAACCGTAGGTTGAACGCAGCAGCGCAAGATAGGATGCAGTGGCAGTTGTGCTTATCACCATCTTGTTGTTGGACCCTCGCTGGCTGGGTCGGCACTTCCAGCACACCTTGTCATGACAGCGATGCGCGTAGTTGATCCGGCAGCGAACACACTTCCAAGGCATGGCAGGAGAAGCACTGATTCGCTGCAGCAGCACGCTTAGTTTGCACGGTAGCTTGAGCAAGCCCCGTTTTTCACCAGCGGCTCGAAACTGTCTCGGTTGATGGCCAAAGTTTGATTGCCGTGCACTAGAGAAAAACAAGTCCTATGTTCATCCAATTAGGTTTTTAGGGTTCGTGAACCGGTTTATAGGGCTTTCTATACGGCTTCATAAAGATTACATAGTCTTTTTTTGCAACGAAGGTTCATGGGGTTTCGTAGGAATTTAGGGCTGAGGGTACAGGCAGGGAGTTGCTTGTGTTTGTATTATTAAAAAGGTATCTCTCGTTTCTGAAGGGGGGTCTCTCTCGGATCTTTTTGCCAGGGTTTGCGGTCTGACAACTTATGCTAGTGAGTTTGCGAAAACAGCCCGGCACCAGAAGAGACACTCTGCACTTGCATACTAGAAACCCCAGGCATAGGCCTCAAACCTCAATACAATACTCTGCACTTAAAGGCTCATGGGACTTAGTAACTAGGGGTAGAAATAAGGTAACCATACTCATAATGACTTGATTTTAACCCCAATTAGGGTGCTTATAACCTTACTTACCTACTAAGTCCCCTTCCCAGCAAGGACACTGAACCTCAATCCGCCCAAACCTCTCCCATGCTGAAACAAACCACACCTTGGTGAACTTGATGTCAAAGAAGCGCAGAGTTTTGTCCGCAGAGCAACTCACGCAACCTCGCGGGGGCAGCACATCAGACATGCAAAGTCCTAAAACCGCCAAAAGGCCGTGAGCCCATGTAGCCATTAACAAACACCCCAAAGCCCTCATCAAACCAAGAATTCGCTGCATGTAAACACGGCCAAGAGGGCTCGAACAAAACTGAAACTGTGGGTTTCTACAGGGTCATGGGACTTAGCAAGTAAGGTTATAAGTTCCCTAATCGCGGATATATGCAGTAGCTGGTATGGTTACTTTGTTTACTCTAGCTACTGAGTCTCATGATCCTCCAAATACCCTTCATGACCTCCTTAGCTGCTTTTAAATGTTCCCCACCAAGAACTCTGAAAAGAAACCCTATTCCAATTTCTAAGGCCCCTATATCATAGAACCCTACTATAGATCCGATATAGGATCCCTTAAGGAACCCTTTACAAGAACCCTAAACCCTATCTTGAGGGCCACCCCAGAACAGGGCTCCCAGTGTCGAGCCTTGGTTATCCGGACGAACGGCGAGGCCATAAACCGCCTGAGATGGATCGGTTGCGGGCTTGTCTCCTGCTGAATTTATGTATATACATATATACATATATACATATACAAACACATATACATATACACACATACATATATATATATATATATATGCATGTCTGTCTCTCTCTCTCTCTCTCTCTCGCTGTCTCTGTCTTGATGCTTCATGTTTCGATGCTTATTGCCTTCAATCAGTTTAAGAGCTTTGCGTGCATCTATCCATTGATCGTTTGTGTGGGCTTGTGGTATACCAGTCTGAAACAGTTGTGCAGGCGGCGTAGTCTAGTCTTGGGCTTCCTGTTCAGAAACCATATTCCGCGACCTGTTCCTAAACCTCCCCATGCTCCCCGAAATAAGGCTGGTGACAGTCCAAGCAATAGGTGGGGATCTAACTAAGCTCTACTGATGCCAATCGATGGGGAGGAGATGGGAAGGGAATTTGTGGCGCGTATGTTGGTTTCCCAGACGGGCCCATATACACTGCCATTATGGAATTGGGTCCCCAAGCAATCCTCTACGTAGGTTTCGTTTGTAAAATGTTCTGGTCGTTTGCGTGCTTCGGTGTTTTGGTTTAGGACTTCGGGGTTGGCATTTAGAGCCGCAGACTCGTGAAAGAAGCCAAGGGCAAACCGAGCCCTTGAGAGCCGGTCGAACCATTGAAAGGAGCAAGGCACCGGTTAAGAGTTTAGGGCTTAGGAGTTTAGGGTTTAGACTTGTAGGGCTTAAGGCCTAGGGTCAGTAAACATAACTTTCGAAATTGGGTTGCCGCACTGCAACACTGCCTATGACCTGAATACGAAGTCAAGTAGAGAGGACGAAGGGAAAACGAACTACAAGTCGCACATTATCGACCCAACGCGGCCTAAGTACCTATATGGAAGCATACCTACCCAAACCAGAATGCTAATTTCTACGTTTTTCAGCCCATGCTGTCTAGCCCTAAACCCAAAACCCTACAGGTACTAAGGACCCTTTGTGTTGCAAGCCGCAATATGAATGGTGAACTCCACTCCTTATATGAGTGACGCTGGATAGTGTCCATCATCAGTAATACCCCTGACGGGCAAGTCTTTGGGTTTAGGAACTTATGTCGGGAAAGCCTTAAAGCTACGGTTCTTGGTGTTTAATGTCCTAGGTTTAGGGTTTGGGGATTCAGGGGTTTGAATTAGGGCTATTCAGGGTTATGTGATCGTTGGCCGTTCAATGATTGCCTGTAAGGTACCTGCCAGTTACTGCTGGTCAGAAACGACATGGGGGTAATGTACGAAGCAGGGTGGCTGGATACGCGGCCATGCGGGTACTGCGAGCCCTCTACAACAGCCCAGCTGCGCCGCTGTGAGCATCCATCGTCTGCGCCTGCCTGATGCACAGTCCCGTTCAAAGTCAACAGACACAGAGGATAGTCCGAGCAGATCAACTTAAGCAACCAAGCCGAGCTGAAACTCTATACTTCCTACATCCTAAAGTCTCATCAGCTGTGAATAAAAACGTGCCCAATGCAGAACGCTCGAGGGACGTGTAGGATGTAGATCAGAGTACCAAAACTGTTCATCAGCCTCCACCCTATTTCATACAATCTGTGTAGTTTGTAACTGCTTAGCTGCTTAAACATCCAAGGTTTAGGACAGGGTTTAAGGCGTACATATACATATACATACATATATATATATATATATATATATGTATATGTATACGTTAAAGCCTACAGACAAGCACAGGTTATATGGCCCCTACAGGCTCAAAAAAACAAAGCAGGTAACAATAAAGCCTCCGATTCGTGGCCTAAAGCTCCAACCCCATAAACCCCCAAGAAAGTAAACACGAGCACACCAGCCTGCAACCCCCCAAGCCCGAAGGGTCCATGTACTCATATAGTATATACATTGGCCTTAATGTAGTCCCTATATAGTTACCTTGGGCCCCATGTATCTCTATATGGGCACATGGACCATTAGGGAAAAAGAAACATTCAACGTGCCCCAAATAAGGAATATACCATAATTCCCATAGTTTAGGTCCTTAAGGTAATGCAATATATATATATATATATATATCATCAACCGGAGCACACCAGCCTGTAACCCCCAAAGAGAAACCTTCAAAGTTCCTGAGCTCCGCGCTCGCCGAGCTGGATATTGTATAGCTCCAACTGGCCTTCCTGCTTCGCGGGTTCATAGGGCTTCCAGTTCAGGATAATTGAGGCTGTGTTGTTCGGGTACGTATTCCAAACTTGGTTGCTTTAAATACGGTTTCCCCTAAACCCTAAACCCTAAACCCTAAACCCTAAACCCTAAACCCTTTTTGATGCAGGACTTTCTAGACCCTGCCTCTGATCCCAAACAATCCTCAACCCTGAGTTCTAAACTCTCTAAACCCCAAAGGTAGGGGCCTTAATAATTAGAATAGGGTTTTGGGGCCCCGTCTACTATAACTATAATAAGGAACCCCCAAAGATCGTGTTGGTAATTATTTGGGCCCCTATCCAAACCCTGCGGAAACTTCAAGCTGAAGCTCTTCCAGCGCAGGTCACCAGGTTCTTCGGAATTTGGCGTAAAACCACTGACATATGGTTTCGACGTAATTGCCCTGAAGCCTCCCTAACTTGGAAATTTGAACGCTAAGAATGCGTGCCTTGATAGTTGGACAAGGTTTTGGCCTGTAGTATTGCCGTTACCCAGAACCCCCAACCTTCCACCCTAAACCCTTCGAATCGAAGGCTTGCTGTTGTCGTGAGGTTGAGATATGATCCCTTCAGCTTGATAGGGAAGAGGGTTCAGGCAACAGGTTTAAAGGTTCAGCAGGACTTCCCTTTGGGTCGTTAACACAAATCGTGCTGACACATAGATGTGTGCATAGCGAAAGTTGTGCATGCTTCTTCTTTTGTGGTGGCTTCAGCCTAGCCATCACCCTAGCTGCCCATGTAGGCGATTACTGTCTTCAAAGGGCTTCCATGATGTGGCACCACCATCACCACTGCCTCTGGCTCCTGCACCCTTATCAGGTGTGGCGGTGGCTCTTGTGGCATCACCCTGTTCGCCTATTTGCTGGGCTGCTGTGCCCCAGTCACGCAAGCTGCGACCGCTTAGCTTTCATGGTCTTGGTGTGTTTGCGGTGTGAGATAGAGCTGCTCTGCTTTCCTGTGACCGACTGAACAGCGAGCTGCCACCACCGAGCCTGAGGGCTTCTTCTTGGTGCTTTTTTGCCTAAACTTTCTCTCAGCCGAAGCTGCGACTGCCTCCTCCGCAGGTTTGCTTTGCTGACTGCCTTTGCTCTCCTTTTGTACTAAAGGCTACGGCAGCCTGACACTTGTCGCTGCAACAAGTGCCGAAAACGCGCGTTGTTTTCTGTGGTTTCTCTCTCTCTTTCTCTCTCTCTCTCTCTCTCTCTCTCTCCGCTCGCTCTCGCTCGCTCTCTCTCTCTCTCTCTGTCTCTCTCTCTCTCTCTCTCTCTCTCTCTCTCTCTCTCTCTCTCTCTCTCTCTCTCTCTCTCTCTCTCTCTCTCTCTCTCTCTGTGTCTTACCCGATGCTGCCTTATGCTACCAAAGGGTACGGTTTGGAACTCAAAGGTGTAGAAACAAAAACACAAAACCGGGTCTGCTTTCTAGACCTGGGCGGGTTGTGGGCGGTAAACCTGGTACAAGAATTTTGCAAGGTATTGAAACATGCTGCGAGATGCTATTCAATTCGTATATGAACTCGTAAAGTACAAACCACATGAAAATCAAGTGGGCGGCTCTCTAAAATTAGTGCCTTTTTCAGGGTCCTGTTTATCAGGGTGTCGTACGGTGCCGGGGCCCCGAAAACGGACCCTAATTTTGTGTGGGAACTACAAGCCCCCAAAGCCATGATTACAATGATCTTTCGGGGCCTAATTCCACAGTGGTGGTATCTTTGGAGCCTGTCGGAAGAATATACAAAACATGGGCAGCACGGTCCTTTGTGCCAATGAGGACGTGTTCGTTCCCGGCCAGGAAGAAGCCACAAAGGCCATAGCCCGACCTGGTCGTTGTAGAGTTAGGGTTTCGCCCAGAGGGTCCAAGTACCATCATAGGTATTTAGTAGTATATACTATACTATTACTTGGGCCCTTTGGGTCAGGGATTGAAATGGGGTTTAGATGTTAAGCAATTTAGGCGTGGGGTAGCCCGATCTGGTTGTTGTAGGGTCGATTATTTGAGTCGCGGCTTTGGCCTTAGAAATTCTGCACGACTTCCACAAGGGCTCTAGAAGGATTGTCTTAGGATGCTATTTATAAGGCCTAGGGGTTTAGGGCTAGAGGGGTTTGGGGGTTGAGAGTTAGCGTTGTTGTACGATTTCTACACCGTATAGGCAATAGGAGCTTCTTTTGCAACCGGGCTTTCGATGCGTTAAACATTTGCAAGTTGGGTGTTGGGGCTCTATAGGCCAGAACCTCTGGGGGAGGGGATTCTGCACCTGTCCGCGACTTTAGGTTAGCATGGCAAGTTCGAATTCGGGCTCAGGACTGTGGGGCTTTGGGTCTGGAATTCTGGATTTCGGGTTCAGCGCCGTACTGCAAGCCCTTCGAACATGCCGGATTGCTGGGTCTCTCACTCAGCAACGCGGGCCTCCGTTCCATCTTGCTGGTCCCATTCCGGCCGAAGCTGATCTCTCTTCTTCTGTGAGAAGCCACACTTCTTGCGTGGTTCTGGAATTGTGTCCATAGCCGTCTTGGCTGATGCACTGGCGCTCTGAGCATCTGCGGGGCTGCACAGAAGGTTTCTGCTAAGGCGGAGCAGGACCTCAGCCTGCGTCATCTCCAGGTACAAGAGCTTTGCAAGCCTGGAGGGTCGTTCATGGAGCGGACTTACGCGCTGCTCTAAACCCTAAACCCTAAACCCTTAAACCCCAAACCCTTAAACCCTAAACCCTACAGAAGGGACTGTCATGGGGCCTGGGTTTTTGCAACCCCACTGTTTTGAACTTTTCGTAGGTCGTTCGTTACTTCTGGTTCAGGGTTGCCGTGTACGCTCAAACCCTAAACCCTTAAACCCTAAACCCCTTGACCAGAAAGGAGTCGAGGTGCTCGGTAGTTACAAGTACCCGAAGTGGGGATATCCTGTTTTAGCTGTATGTACTAAATTGCGGAATAACTGTGGCCCCTGGCCGTGGCCCTTCAGGGACGCACCATTGCAAGACCCGGGACGCCAAGCCCGGGCACCAAGCACCGAATTGACTTACCCTGCCTGAAGGGTGCCCAAAGTGGATCCCGATTGGTATAGGTATCTTATAGTGCACCAGCAGCTACGAAGCTACTCATGAAGCGCGTCCGCAGGAATGCAAACGGTACTTGCAACGAAGCAGCCATCATAGTCCTGAACACAAGCAACAGCTATCTCATTATCAAGATGACTCGTATGGCTTGAGAGTTGGAGTTAACCCGAAGCCCTAAATCCCAAACCCCATTCAAACCTTAAACTAAACCCCTACGCCCTTCAATAGAGCCCTTATGGCCCTTAATAGTGGGTATTTGAGTATATTAGAGTGTGGGTGGGGGCTCTAGGAACCCTAAACCCTAAACTCCCTGACCCCAGGTAAACTCTTCTGAAGACTTCTCTGGGGATCTCAGAGCTGCACGCAATAGTTCGCACGCCTTGGTTGAGGCTCTCATAAACTGAACTTCGGGTTTCCTAGACCCCCCTCTAATATACCCCAAATACCCACCACTAAGGGCCATAAGGGCTCCATCAAAGGGGCCTTGGGTGTCTAGGTTAGGGTTTGGGGTACGCTGAACTTGAAGAACTGTCCGTATGTCAGGTACTGTAGGTAAATCACGCACCGTACTGGGATATGGTAACTATAGGGCGACCAATTCGGTATATACACCTAATTACAGTTACGTATCACCACAGTCGAGCAACATCTACCAATACAACCTCATATTCTAATTCCCATGATCCTCTAAGTAAGTCTGAGCCGCAGTAGTTGGTTCCTAAACCGTAAACTTTGAGCCTCAAACCACAAGCTCCTTAACCCACAACCCCCTAAACTCCCGAACCCCTAAACCCAGAACATCCCAGAACCCTGAACTCCAAATCCGAAACGCAAGAGCGAGCCCGGGAAGGAAGCAAGTGGAGAAGAACAAAGTAGATTTCCAGGCTTAACAGAGCCGAAAGAGTTTGAACTCGTCAACAAAACCTGACAGTACATGGTAAATTTGCACTGCGTTCTGTGCGCATGAGATGATGCCCTTGCAATTTGCACCTTGAATAGCCCACAACGCTCAACCCGAAACCCTGTCCCGTACGCAACTGCCACAATGGTTACGTACACGCTACGACAACCCTATTTTAGGGGCCTTCTAACGATTAGAATAGGGTTTTGGGGCCCAGTATAATTACAAAAATGAACCTCCAACATGGTATTGGAAATTATTAGGCCCCTGTAGCAACCTCTCTTACTTGTTGCAAGCTTTACTCACAAGGTCACAAGAGTAAGACTTCTCGCTTGTAAAGTAGGGTTATAAATAAAGCTAGGAGAACACTATCTGCGGGTATCTGAAACCACAAATATAGGCAATACTTACAGGCCATATACGGCTGGAGGTGTCTAAGACTTACTCTTGTGGGGTTGGATCCAGGGTTTGGAATTAGAAAGTTCGGGGGGTTCGAGGTGTTGACAGAACTGGTTTGGGGTTTCTCATCGGAGGTTTCAGCGCTGTAGTTCCAATACTTGGTGAAACGTGCTGCACATGGTAGGACCCTAACTGTGAAAAGTGGTTAACCAATTAAGGAACTATAACGGAGACTCTAGCGACTGTCTATGTAAGCCTCGGAGTCGTGAAGTGCACAGATTACAAGGCCTTCTAGCTTTCACTCTAATAGACGCTGAATGTCAGGGCCAGCAACTTCAGCTATCGGGTGGAGGGTGTCAGCGTGAGCGTTGCAAATGTAAGCACGTGCAAAGGTTGAACTCTGCGTTTTCCAATTCTGGCACGACATTGGCATCAGCTGACCGTGGTGGTCACCCGAACCATAGCTTTGGTGTCTGCTCCTGCCAGAGATCACCCCTCAGATGTGTGCAAGCCTCATGAGTCTCAGGGCTTTCCAGAGACGAGCCTGAAATAAGGGTCTTACTTAAAGGCTCAGGAGACTTGGTGACTGCCTTGTAATTAATGGTAGCAAGGCCATAGCTAGGATATCTGTATCCATCGCGCTTGTACCTTTGCTGGCTCTAATTACAATCTACTTCTCAAGCCACTTGGTCCTCCGAGCCGTGGTTTGGTGCAAGGCATTCCTTGGTGATCGTCGTCGTACCCAGCCACACTTTGTGGTGGCATGGGCAGGTTGCGACGTCCCCAGAACACTTGGAAAAACTTCTGAGTGCATGAGATATCCGGCACCCTCCCATCACCGCCGGCTGTACGTACCCGGAGAGACTCGTGTATGAGCACAGGGTCCTGATTAGAACCTGAGGTGGCCTTCAGCCTCGTGCCTTGCGGTTCTGGAAAGGTTCAGACACCTCGTGCGCGAGAAGTGTAATTCTTAAGGTACAAACGAGGCGCCTTGGGCTGGCGCAGTCCATCGCAGGGATTCCCCCAGACTCCAAGTCGTACACCTACTTCGGAGACGAACATGTAAGCCGAATAATTCCTCTACACGTGGTTCCCTGTCAAATACATATTCTAAAAAACTGCTAATAATACTATTTTGGTTCCTGCTTACGTAATTTGCGCGACTTGGAGTCGTTTTGGAAACTTTGGCCTTGGGCGGGGTCTTAGACCGGCCGCTTCCAGGATTGATCGACGGAGCTGCCGCCGCCTTTGGCCACGGAGCTGGGGCCACCGCGGGTGTGGGTTCCTTAGTCCCCTAAGGCTCCATGTGCCCATATAGTAGGTACTTAGGGCTTAATTAAATTACCTGTATAGGGATCCCTTTAAGGCATAAGTACCTACTATATGGATACATGGAGCCTTAGGGGATCTATGGTTGGGACAGCGTTCAACATCGAGATGTCTACCCCCTTTTTGCCGTTTAGGGTTGTCCTTCTTGGGTTTAAGTCTAAGTCTCCATAATAAAGATCAAAAAATGTTAGCCAAGTACGGTTGATGATACAAATTCTGCATTACCTTCAGGACCCCAAACTAAGGGAATGATGGCATTTTCCTTATTATGGGTGATGCAGGATTTATATCATCAACCCTAAACCCTAAAGCCCTATAGATCCCTTACAAGAACCTCTTAAAGGTCCCCTTATAGATCCCTTTAAAGGAATCCTAGGATTATGACAAAGGCTCCGGTGTAGGTGCTCTTGTCATAGAAGAAGCGCTCCGGCCCCACGAGACGGCTGGTGCCTGGTCCCTTCGACCCGGGACGTCCTGCCAAAAACGGTGGGTTAAGACACGGTCTGGGTTTAGGGTTTAGGATTTAGGGTTTAGGCTTTTAGGGTTTAGGATTTAGGGTTTAGGCTTTTAGGGGTTTAGGATTTTAGGGTTTAGGCTTTTAGGGTTTAGGATTTAGGGTCTTAGACTCTTGACTCTTGGGGTAGGGTTGATGATATAAATCCTGCATTACCTTAAGGACCCTAAACTATAGGAAGTTGGTATATTCCTTATCCAAAAACGGTGGTTTAAGATTCTTGGGGTAAGGATTCCTTAATATGAACCCTCTTATGGGGATTCCTTAGAATGAAACCCCTATTATGAGAACCCTAATCCCTACTAAACCCCCCATAGGCTAAAACCCCTTTTGGCCTCCTATGAGTCCTCGCGAGCTGGGGCGAGAAGGGTTCGCGAGCCGGGGAGTCGAAACCTTCTCTCCACTCCGCAAAGGGCTGGGAGGACGAGCTCCCTGGCCTGGTTCATGGTTGGGATAGGATTAAAAAATTAAATTGTTGTTCCGTATTGGGTTTAAGTACCCATAAAAATGTAAAATGCTACCCAACTATGACAAAGTGGCCTTGGGAGAGCAAAGTGACGCGAGCGAGGTGATCCTTGTCCTCAGTTGAATCGATTGAAGGCCTCTTCCAGCTCTGATCGATGGAGCTTCCGCCGCCTTTAGCCACACGCTCCGGGCCACCGTTCACGTGCGTGCCTGTGTAGGTGCTCTTGTCGTAGAAGAACCGCTCCGGTCCCACAGGCACGCGACCTGGCTTCCCTGAGCCAACGGCAGCATCCTCGGTCGAGTCTACTGAAGGCCTCTTCCATGACTGATCGACTGAGCTGCCGCCACCTTTCGCCACGCGCTCGGGGCCGCCGTTAACGTGCGTTCCGGTGTAGGTGCTCTTGTCGTAGAAGAATCGCTCCGGTCCCACTGCGGCGCGAGCTGGTCTTCCGGAGCCCAAGCCAGAATCCCCGGTCGAATCTATTGAGGGCCTCTTCCACGATTGATCGACGGAGCTGCCACCGCCTTTGGCCACACGCTCCGGGCCGCCGTTGCTGTGCGTTCCGGTGTAGGTGCTCTTGTCGTAGAAGAATCGCTCTGGTCCCACAGGCACGCGACCGGAACGTCCAACTTGAGCCATTGAGTCCGAACCTAGAGACTCTCTACAACGCCCTTGAAAAGGGCTAAGGTATCCTACCTCCCAGGCTGAGTATTGAATCAAACACTGACGGAACTGGAGCATGCAGCACTGTCTGTTCCTCCCAGCTGTGAACCTACGACAACTGGAGACCTCAACGGTTCAGGATTGACCGCTTACCCTAAGGCTCCACAGTAGTTCCTTTCTGGAATAACCTTATAGGATTCTATACATGAACCCAAAAAAACATCTACTATGGAGCCTTAGGGTGGCCCAATTCGTCAATATGACATCCTGAACTCCCGCGCTGACAACATCACAGGGCTTCGCATGTGGGCAATGCTTCGGGCTACAGCGACGCACTGCATTAAAGGCCCTCTTCAACGCCGACCTGCTCGACCCCCCTTTCTCCGAAGCGCCAAACCCTTTGCTGAACGAAACCTTAGAAATCTCAAGACCTACTTTCTTGTTGCAGGGTGCTCATGATCATGAACTGCATGCTGGGTATAAAATTGGACCCTCCAGAAGTTTGGGTAGTTTAAGCACTGAGCCCTGTATGACCTAAACCTCCGAACATCCCTAACCCCTAGACCTTGAGTCCTTGGGCCTTTGGTTCAGTCCCCTAGACAGCAAGGCCAAACCACAAACCAGCAGCTTTCAGGAAAATCAAAAACGTATTCAAAGCATACATATGTTGCACCAACTCCAAGAACGCTCATGTGAAACCTGATGCCCTTCAGTCGAACCCTCAACCATTGACCCCGATCCTAAATCCTCATGACCTCAATTTAACATAATACTCTTGAGGCCAATCGCCAGTTTTGGGTTCCGTGTTTAGTGTACTATAGTTGGGAAGGATTCCTGGTTCAGGAATTTTGGGTTGAGGGTGGTATTCTTGGGTGCATGACCCTTTGGTGACAGTACGTAGGTAGTATTAACATTTGTGGTAGCAGCGCTTGCTATACATTGGGTACATTATACGTGAACTATCTTAGAGGAAGCTTAGGAATAGTTTTGAACAACTCTTCACACTTCTGTAAAGCCAATATAATGCTTGTACGGTTCTCACAGCCTTCTAATACGAACACCTCTTATATTAGAGCAGAACAAATTCTACAACCCTATAAGCCCCTTCTGCAAACCTGATGAAAACCCTAACTAACAAACCCTGAAACAACTGAACCCGGGCCAAAACTTGACCCATAAGTGCACACACCCTAGCCCGAACCCCTACACCCTAAAACCTAAGCCCTGGACCCTAAACCTAAACTGCATCGCACAGGCGAGGTGCAGCGCCCAGTCGATGCACTCCAAACCTTCACGGACTCGTTGCTCAGCGAGAGAAACCTGGCGCAAGAAGGATGTCGGGAATCAGGGATTGGAGTTTAAGGACTTCGTCTTTAGGATCTACAGGGAACTCCAGAAAGTTGGAATATGGTTTCATGGTAGGATACCCTATCCTATAATTTACCATAGAAGGGTTAGGATAATCATATTCCAACTTTCTGGCTTCTACCCTACATTATCTGGGGTTTAGGTCCTTTTAGGTGTTTAGCCCTCAGGGCTGTAGGCTTCAGTTCAGGGGTCCGGTTTTAGGAAGTCATTGAAGGGTACTAAGTAGGTAATCGGTAGAGTTATAAGTGCCCTATAAGCGAGATCCTAGCACTTAAGACTCTTGAAAATAACTACTTACTCAGTCGCCCGACCCTGCCAAAGATTGAACCCTAGAAACAATGGGGTCAAACCCTACTAATTTGTAGGGTCTGCGGTTGCACGTATGATTTGGGTTCTTGGGCCCTGCTCCAAGCCCCTTTAGGGTTTATAAGGGCTTAGGGTCTAGGGTTTTGGGTCTAAGGTTTAGGGTTAGTGTCTAGGGTTTGGGTGGGCTATGGGGGTTTGGGTTTAGGGGTTGGGTATCTGCCAAACTAGACCCAGCTGCATCGAGTCATCATTCGCCACAGCCAGCGCCCGGACGCCCGTGCGATGGCCGCAAAGCCTGGACCGTACGAAGGTTTCAGTCTCATCCCTGCGATGCTTGGGGGTTGTACTGAGGGGATCATGACATGGTGACTAGGTTTATAAATAAGGTAACTGCAGCCGTCAATAATTGTAGATTCAAATTATAGCGATCCTCCAAGTAGGGTGTAGGCGGGGTCTGAGGTTCTCGGTTTAGGAGGTGGCGCTACATTCCAGGATTTACTCTCCAGGGCTCGAGTGCAAGTTTGTCTTCGAAAGTTATCTTTAACCTTAAACCCAAAGCCCCGAACTGTCTTTGAGGGCCCTGCAAGGCTTTGTATTTCACGTACTTTTGCGAATATGTAGGCATGTCGAGAGAACCCTGCAGCTCGCCAGCTGAAACTGAAACGTCAAATTACCAAACACTAATAACTAGAATGGGGTTCCTTTAAGGGTTCCTTGAACAAGGGGTCGATAAGGATTACTGTAAGGGCTATTTATGGGGGTTTAGTACAGGGGCCTAAATAAATGCGAATACGATTGTGGGGTTTCCTTATGATAATCATAGTAAAGCGGGCTCCAAATCGTATTCTAATTATTAAGGCCCCTTTAGTAGATACATAACCCTAAACCCTAAAAAACCTTAACCCCAAAATTATGGTTTGGAGTCTCTCCTTGAACCCAAATGAAACGAAGAGTACCCGTTGGTGTGGCTATTCTGGGCGGGAGCCTAACCATAACCTACACTAATTTTACGGCGGCACACGGAAAACAAGGCAATCAACAAAACAGCTCGCCTTTTGAGGTTCGGCCAGAAACACCGAGTATGTAAGGTCTAGGGCGGAGGTTGGTCCAAAGATTTTATTCTTATCGTTCCTAGTTTTTGGTAGGATTAGGGTTTAGGGTTTAGGGTTTTGATCTAGGGATAGGTCGGCTGAATCAGTTTGGGCAAGGATGGTCCATACACGCGGCATTGCCAGACTTCTTCAGACATCCAATAAAAACAGGCCATAAGAAGCCTACCTGAAGCAAGTTAAGGCATGTGCTAGGGGGCTCCATTTTCTTAGATCCAGTCCCCTTACTGTAACCCTACATCTGAACAGTTAACACCCTTTGAAACCTCTACTTGAAGGATCATGGGACTTAGTAACTAGGGTTTTGAGTAAGGTAACTTTATTTATGATTACTTACAGATCCTTTACAAGGTCCGGCTTGCTGCAGAAAGCAACGACAAACCCAGCCTGGCCCTCCCACCCCAGACCCCAGAGCCTGACACCCCCAACATCACCCTTATGAAGGTCTCTTTTTGGGTGTCGATAGAGACTCACTAGGCTTCTGCCATAGAGGCCCCTACACCCTAAACCATAAACCGTCTTATATAGGTACATGGGGCCCTTTGGGTTTGAGAAGGCTTCAGTCTGGGTTTCCTGACTCCAGAGACAAGGACGACTCGATCTGCAAGGATGCGGATGCGGGGTCCTGCGTCCAGAACGACTTCGAGGGCGGTCAGGTGTCAGCCCTAGCGCTTTAGACGGTTTAGGGTTTAGGGTTCTAGCTTTTAAGTGCCCTTAGAACAACAGTAAACATGTCATCGCTGAGAATCTGAGGTTTAGTAACTTTGGCATATCAATAATTCAAAACAAATCCTAAGTGGGCACTAAAGAGCTGATCCCGAACGGCAACACTCAAAACCTGAAGAATGAAGCCCTGTACAATAGGCCCTCAATATCTTCCTGGTTTTGTGAACAGAAACATACCTTTAACAAGTTTCGGGGCCTGCGAGGGCGACTAAGTAGGTGCTACTAGGGTTTAGGGTTGAGGGAGCCTGACTCAAGTTATACTCGTGCTCGCCCTTCATACAGCCTGATGAATTGAGAAGACACGGGGCACCAAAACAGTTCCCTTGTCGTACACTTTCTGCAGAGGACGCCACATCAACAAAACAGCAAAACAAGCCCCCTAAACCCCAAACCCTAAAGCATCTCACAACAACAGAGCCCAAGAACCAAACCCAAAACTCCGAATCCTGGTTCCCTAACACCCACAATTTCAAAAACATTAGCCCCTTTACTCCATGCCCAAAACCCAAAGCCCCAAACCCGAAATGCAAGACATGCCTAAACCCCGAATCCGAACACTCCAGCATAAAACTCCAGGAGTAGTATCAGCGAGAGGTTGAGATCGGGTTAGTGTTCAACTGCTTTAGGATTTGCGCGTTCAGGATTTTAGAGCAGGGTCTTATGAGGCTTTACGCTTTTGTGCTTTTATGATTACTGAACCCTCCCGACCCCCATCCTGCTTCGCCACTTCAACAGAAACCATCAGCGTTTTACCACACATCCCACAATGGGGAGCTGCCTTAATCCTGCACCCTGCTCTTTGGTGCTTAGGGTTTTGGAAACCCTAAACCCCAGGTTTAAGGTTTTTGGTTATGTTATGTATCCCCCATACAGGTGCGATGGGCCCATTTGGGCAAGGATTTCACAAAGGTTTGGGCCCTTGGGGGCTATCGGTTTTGAGTTTGACGGTTTTTTCGGTTCAGGGTTTAGAGTTTAGGGCTTATAGGGTTTAGGGCTTGTTGTGTTTATACGGTTCAGGGTTTTGGGTCGGGGTCGGTACTTTTTATCGGTTTTTGGTGAGGCTGTGAACATTAACACGGCTTCTCGGCCAAAACATCATGCTGTACGAGGATGTCGGGGCTACTGCCGGCCATAACCAAAAGGGGAGCCCTTTGTCATGTCAAACATACTGAGAACAGCAGGAATGATGCAGACTCCTTGACCAACGCTTTGGGGTGCAATTGGGAGCTCTAAACAGTTACTACCTATGTAAAAAACAAAAAATGAATACATAAAAAATGAAAAATATTATATATATATATATATGATGTATATATTCATATTTATAGCTCGGCATCCATGATGTTAAAGTTAGTTATCCTTTCTCCAGTTTCCAACTGTTTGGCGTCTGCTTGATAGGATAATGGTATCGATCAGCAGTTTCGTCCGGAATGACTTGCACTTTGCTGCGTGCTTAGAGGATCATGGGGCGCAGTCATAACTCCAGTACTTACGAACTTGCTTCCTAAGCCCCAAGATCCTCCCTAGGGGGTAAACACTGAGCCACAAACCCTTAACCCCTACACTAGACTTCCTGAAGCGAACAAACTTGGACCCAGCAACCTGGCACGATTGCCAAATGGTCCAAGCAATAGTATAGAATGTACGCTTGGGGCTCAGTTACCTGTACCATCCAGGTGCAGACGCTTTCATTTGTGAGAATGGGTATCAAAAAACACCTAACGGTAATTCTGCTAGATGACTACACAAGCCCAAAGGGTCCTGAGTGGATACTTGCCCTAAGCATATATGTACTAGTGATTCCTATTATAGAAAACTGAGACCCTACAAACTACTATGCAGGTACGTGCTTTGGACCCTTTGAGAAGACTTCCTGATAGTGGGCACGGGGCTTACGTCGGGATTGGAGCTTAGGAATGTGGGTTACAGTAGGGTCGGATATGCAAGCTATTCGGCTGCCATAGCATCATTTAAACCGGACGCGACAGGAAATACCAGCCAGCTTCGAGCGACTAATGCTCGATCTCCACTTTGCGCTTTCAGGCTACATTGCCGCGATGGCCCCAGCTATCTGTATCAGCACCACATTCCACCAGCAAGCGCACAACCTCCAAGTGATCCCCTTCAGATGCGAGCATCATGGATGTCTTGGAGTCATGGTTGCAAAGCTTTGTTTCAACACCAGCCTCCACCAGCAAACGTGCAACCTCAACATGGCCAGTCCTACATGCGAGCATCAGGGCCGTCATGCCACAATTGTCTGCAGCATCCTTCTCAGCACAGGCTTCCAACAACAAACGTGCAACGGCTTTGTGACCACTCCTAGATGCAATCATCAGGGCTGTCTTGCCGGAATTGTCCCAGTAGTCTGTGCCAGCACCAGCTTCCAGGAGCAAACGTGCAACCGCTAAGTGACCACCGCCGGATGCCAGCATGAGGGCTGTCTTGCCAACATCGTCGCAACAATCCGTTTCACAGCAAGCAGCCACCAGCAAATCAGCAACCTCCAAGTGACCACTCGTGCAGGCCAGCATCAAGGCTGTCGTGCCACAATGGTCTGTGGCATCTTTTGTGGCATCGGCTTCCAGCAACAAACGTGCAACCTCTAGGTGACCATTGCCAGATGCCAGCAGAAGGGCTGTTTTGCCAACCTCGTCCCAACAATCCTTTTCGCAGCCAACCTCTATCAGCAAACGTGCAATCTCCAAGCGACCAGTGGAACACACCAGCATCAGAGCCGTCGTGCCACAATTGTCTGCAGCATCCTTCTCAGCACAGGCTTCCAACAACAAACGTGCAACCGTTAAGTGACCACTCCCAGATGCAATCATCAAGGCTGTCTTGCCGGAATTGTCCCAGTAGTCTGTGCCAGCACCAGCTTCCAGCAACAAACGTGCAACCTCTAAGTGACCACTGGCAGATGCCAGCATGAGGGCTGTCTTGCCGGCGTTATTCCAGCAATCCTGGTCAGAACCGGCTTCTACCAGAAGACGAGCAATCTCCAAGTGCCCACTCGCGCATACCTGCATCAGGGCCGTCGTGCCGGATTTGTCGGCGGAATCTTTGTCTGCACGGGCTTCCAGCAGCAAGCGCGCAAGCTCAAAGTGGCCACTCCTAGATGATGCGAGCATAAGACCTGTCTGGCCTACATTGTCGCGGCAATCTGTGTCAGCGCCAGCTTCCACCAGCAAACTTGCAACCTCCAAATGACCATGCCCAGATGCAATCAGTAGGGGTGTCATGCCCACCCAGTCTCTGCAATCTGCTTCCGTTCTAGCTTGCAGCAAACAGCGGACCACTTCGACCCGATTTTTTCTAGCAGCTGCTATCAGGTCTTTGGCAGCATTGAACAGTTGGGGACCGCCAGAGATGGGCAGCAGCACCAACTGCAAATCCATGGCTGCTTCCACCTTCATGTCATCAGTCAAAATCGCGCCTTCGTGCAGGAGTTGCTGCAAATACGTCGGGAAGCCATGCAGCTCCTGCAAATGCTTCTTCACAGCACCTGCGTTCTCGAACTCTTCTGCGTTTGCGGCCGCCAGTTCTTGCCCAGAAGCTTGCCAAATACGTAGCATCGCCAAGAAGAAGGCGGGCCCCGCGTCAGGAAGTCACTAGAATCCCAAACCCCAAGCCTAACGTTCAAAGTCTTTGCCCATATTTTAGAATAGCGGGCTTCGATAGTATGGGAGTTAGGATTAGGGGGACCCTCGGGGCTATAGACCCTCTCAATAAGGCCCCTTTTAAGAGAGCCAGAAGTAGGGTTCAGAAGGGGTACCCTCTAAGGGGTCCCCCTAATGATACTACCCATAGTATAGGATTATTATGGTTTGGGAAAGCATCCCCAATGTAAGTACTTATTAGGACGCTTCGAGAAACTGGGATCCTAACCACCTGTCTGAAACAGTATGCGCCCGTCAAAGATCCTTCAGTTAAGGAATATCCTTTGAGGTTTTGCAGGACCCCTAATATGGTTTATTCCTTAATGAATGGATATGGGAAGGCCTGGGAATACGTACGTTGGTTACGGATAGTAGTTTTGTAGGATACTTTCTGTGAGAGCATATGGTTTTAACATACTTGGAGCTGTTGGGAAATCCTAAACCCGTTTTTCCTAAGACTCTGCAGTCCAGAACCCAGTACTTCCAAACCGGAAAGGACCCTAAACCCTGAAACACTAAACCCCAAACCCTCCACCATAAACCCTAAAACCCTGATACACACACAAAACCCCTAAACCCGAAAACCCCACACACTCCAAAGCCTGGAAACCTGACAGACGCCCTAAAGCCCTAAACAACTCAAAGCGTCTACTGTCTGAGCTGGAGCCTCCTCCTGTCCACGCTGGAAGATCGGCACTGCTTCGAGGGTAGGGTTTAGGGTGTGGGTCTTAGTACGTAGTTGGCGTATACGAACCCACTGACGGGACTCGTAACTCTGCTTATTATATACCTACTTACTAAGTCCTCCGACCCTCCAGCAATAATGCGAGTAATTGTAACAACAATGATGGTAGCAATCATAATAATAACAAGAATATGCGTACTGATAACAATAGTAGTCACCACAATACTAAAAATTGCAATTAGCAGCAATAACAAACACAACAATAATAACAGGTGTAGTGATAATAATAATAATAATACTAATAATAATAATAATGATAATAGCAATAATCATAACAATAATACAAGCAAAAGCCATCGTAATAACAATAACGATAGCAACAATAACAAGTACTCAACAAAGTCATAAATGGTAATGATAACAACAACACGAACAACATCACCACCAACAACAAAAATGATAGCAACCACAACAAGCAGCGTCATAAAAGTAATCAAGCAATGGGCGTAATAACGAAATTCAAAAGTACGAATAGCAATACGAGTACCTTAATGGGAATAACAGTAATACGGGAATATCATGATTGCTGATGTTGGCATGGAGATCACAACCCCAAAACCCCCTGACCCCTAAACCCCCATACCCTACACCCTAACCCCAAAGCCCCCAAACCCCCAAACCCTAAACCCTAACCCCAAAACCCCCTAACCCCAAAACCCCCAAACCCTAGGGTTTAGCGCTTGTTGAAGCTGCTCAAGGGCCGAAGTATCCACGAGAAGATTGCCTGGGGCCCTGAAGCCTCAACCTCGAACCTTGAGCCCTGCTCCCCATACCCCAAGGGTCCAAAGGACCCAATAATTAGGTACTCGGTTTTGGGATACTAGTTACGTAGGTTAGGATTTCGGAGAGTATATGATTATTAGGTACTTGGACCCTTGGGGATACACTTAGGATTGAGGGTTTAGGGTTTGGATAAAAGAGCTACTATCAAGTGCCTAGTATAAGTATATTATAAGCATTCTGCAACTGCTACTGAGTAGGGTCAGTACCCAACCTGAACCATTTGTTATTGTTGTTGCCCGTCTCCAGCACAAAACAGAGGGTAGATTCCGTTCCGCTTAGGACGCTGAGTTAGATGATAAGCCGGCGGTGTAGCCAATGGTCCCTACAAAAAGGTGGGCCTTGAGAAAATTCACCCCGATTCTTGTAAAGTTGGTCTAAACCCTTATAATGCACTTGCATGCCAACTACACAGAACCTGTAATAGCCTTGGCACCCCTGAACCCCAACCCCTGAAACCTGTTACCCCAAACCCCTAAACCCACCCCTAAGCCCAAAATCCCTGAAGCCCTAAGCCCTCAACTATCCTAAACCCTAAACCCCCCGTACGTCCAAAAGCCCTCCCTAAAACCAGTGAACCCACAAACCGCTAGACCCTAAACCCTACACACCGAAAACCCTACACCCTAAACCCTAACCCCTAAACCCGCTAAACCCCTAAACCCTAAACCCTAACCCCAAAACCCCCTAATCCCCAAACCCCCAAACCCTAAACCCTAACCCCAAAACCCCCCTAACCCCTAAACCCCCAAACCCTAAACCCTAACCCTAAAACCCCCTAACCCCCAAACCCTAAACCCTAACCCCAAAACCCCCTAACCCCTAAACCCCCAAACCCTAAACCCTAACCCTAAAACCCCCTAACCCCCAAACCCTAAACCCTAACCCCAAAACCGTCTAACCCCTATACCCCCATACCCTACACCCTAACCCCAAAAACCCCTAACCCCCAAACCCTACACCCTAACCCCAAAACCCCCTAACCCCCAAACCCCCAAACCCTAACCCCAAAACCCCCTAACCTTTAAACCCCCAAACCCTAAACCCTGCTCCGAAAGCCCTACACCCTGAACAGTAGCCAGGCCGAGGTCCTCGGAATTGTCAACCCACGAGATTCCTGAACCCAGAGGTGGGAGTTAGGATTAGGGGGACCCTTTAAGGAAAAAGACCCTTTCAATAAGGCCCCTTTTAAGAGAGCCAGAAGTAGGGTTCAAAAGGGGTACCCTTTAAGGGGTCCCCCTAATAATACTACCCAGGAGGGGCTATGAACCTAAAGAGCAAAAACTGTAGAAGGGGCCCCCACCCTGTAATAGTGGCATAATAGGAATATAATAGGGCCCTAATATAATCCTTATGGTCACTATTACAGGGTGGGGGCAGCTTCTGGGCCCCAATGTACCTATATAAGGACTACTTTAAGGCCAAAGTTTATACTATTTGGGTATATGGATTTTTGGGGGAAGTGATTGAGGGCTTGGCCTCAGGGTGTAGGGTTTTTAGGGTTCAGGGTTGAGGGGTGGGGGGGTTGAGGGCTTCAGGGTTTAGGGGCTTTAGTGTTCAGGGTTTAGAGGTGGAGAGGTTGAGGGGTTTAGGGTGTAAGGGTTTAGGTTTAGGGTTTGAGGTGTTCGGGTTTAGGGTTTGCTTTACGGTTTGGGGGCTTTGCTTTCCGGTTTTGGGGTTGGAGACTCGAGGTTTGGGGATATAGGGCTTCAGGGTATAGGCCCACAGAGGATAATGCACCTGAATCAAAACTTTCTAACTTTAGGGGTTTGGGGTTTAGGGTTTGAGGTTGAAGTGCCTAAATCTGAAAACTCTCATTCATTTCCCAAAGGGCCCAAGTACCCCAACACCAGGGTTTTAGATCTCAGCAAATTATGTAAAGAAGCGGATCTCGGAGCCTAAAACCCTAGGATTTGGGGACTTGGACCTTTCGGGTTTCTTGTGCTTTGGAAGTTTGGCGCTTGAGTTTCAGATTTGAACTCCAGGAGTTTATGTTTTGTAAGGGCTAAAGTAAAAGCCAGAAAGTTGGAATAATATGATTATCCTAACCCCTTCTATGGTAAGTTATAGGGTATCCTACCATGAAACCATATTCCAACTTTCTGGAGTTTCCTACAGGGTTCAGGTCTTAAGGTTTGGGGTTGTAGTGTGTAGTAGTTCATGTTCCGTGATAGGGTAGGCCTCTCGATTACGGTCCATGTTTTTAAATCCCCAACAAGTCCGGCACCTGTATAAAAGCACCCTGAAAGGAACCGTAACTTTGAGAACTGCCCTTATAAAAACCCTTATGGAAACCCATAAAGAAACCCTTTAAACAGCCCTAAAAGAGACAGCAATTCAAAGAACTACCCATGTAGGCTCCGTCACTGAAGCTCCATGCGGGCAAACACTTTTCAAAGCCCCGACAAACCACGGAGGCCGACCCTCTTAGTCGCAGCATAATTCCAGAGGGTCCATATGGGAGTTTCCGAAACTTGGGGGTACCTGATTTTGGTGTCCTTCTACTAAGGCTCCTACTATTTAGGGTACTATGTTAGGCTCCCCTATTGTTGAAGACTGCCATATACACTACTATGATGGAGTGCAGGTGACAAAACCCAATATGGGGATGGTCTTTTGGGACCAAATTCCATAACAGTAGTGTATATGAGTATATGGACCCTCCGGGAATGTAGACCTCGCAATGGCCTCACCAGTACCTGTAAGCATTATGACCCACCCGAAAAACCTAGAGACCGAACTTACCTGGGTTTCAGGTTTCCTGGGTTAGCGTAAGAGGAGCCAGCCTTTTTTAGAACCATCAGAGAGGCCGGCTGCCCACCTATCACCGCGCATAAAACCCATAACGCTGAACACTCAACCCTAAACCCCTAAACCCTAAACACTCTGAGAAAATCCTCTAAAGCGTTAGAACACATAGCCGGAACCCGAAAACACCAGCCAAAGCCCGCAGACCCTCAACCTTAAACCCGAAAACATCAATCAAAGCAGGCAAACCCTAATCCCCGTAAACCCTAGGTTAGGGTTTTGGATTTAGGGCTCTAGACACTGAAACCCTAGGTTAGGGTTTAGGGTTTAGGGTTCTAGACACTAAACCCCAAACATCAGCCAAAGCCACGCAGGGATTCGAGGACGTTGTTCGTGAGGCCCAGCAGCAGAGAGCCTTGTCGTTCACTCCAAGCCATAGATAAGGCCTGCAGCAGCTGAGGGATGAGGCTTAAGGTTTCAGGGTTTACAGTTGGGTAGTTGTCAACATTATGGTCCCTTTTAGGGTACCCTGATTATTAGGTGCCGTATTTTATAATAAGGACCCAAAGAGGGACCCTGCAGCAGTCGAGGGTTGAGGCTTACCTTCAAGGGTCCAAGTACCCAATACTCATATACTCTGCAAAACCCTAACCTACATAACTACTATCCTAGAACAGAGTACCTAATTATCGGGTCCTTTGGACCCTTGGGCTTAAGGTTTCAGGGTTTACAGTTGGAGATTTTGCGTTTCGGGTTAAGAAGACTAGGGTTAGGGGTTCAAAGCCTTCGGGGCGGAAGCGTGTGGGTGTCAGACATCAGTGTACGTCTTCATAGAGCCCTAAGGGTCCATGTACCCAAATAGCATATACTTTGAGCCCAATGTACCTAAAAAGGAATACTTCCAGGCCATTTTATATATCGCCTCAATGCGAAGATCCATCGCAAGGCGGTGCCGGCGGCAGTGGTTCTCCAGGAAGCGGAGAGTTTCGGCAGTGATCATGGCCTTTAAGCCATCCTCACGTTCATCAACCGTGACGACAACTCCTTCCCCGTCAGCACCACAAGGTACACTCATGCTCCATCAGGGATATGAAGTGCCGCGCTTAGAGGTTAAGCGTTCTGGACTGAGGGATCCGGATTTAGGGTTTACAAAGGGAGCTTACATGCAGGGCTGGCGGGACTTGTGGAAGAATTGTATGCGGCTCACATCGACTATGACTATTTCGGCCTGCAGCATGCGTCACACCGGCACTTGGACAACAGTCATACTTATACAGTTTGGCAGTGCAGGGTTTTAGCCATGCGAGCTGCACAGGGTACTTGGAAAATCATGGGAATTAGTAAATGAGGTTACAAGTGCCTTAGTTGGAGTTAGAAGTAATTGTAACTATTGTCATCGGATTTATAAACCCTAGTTACTGGCTAAGGCCCATGACCCTCTAAGTACTGAGTTCAAAAACTACGCGGGCTAAAGGTGTGGCCCCGAAAAGCTACCTGAGCCTTAAATTAAGTTGCCCTTCTTTAGGCTCCCCATTACGATTTGTTTCTATGAGTCCGTTAGAAGCCCTACACCCTCATTATTAGGACTGCAGGGGTGGCCCGTTGCTCTTTGATTAAGATGCAGATACAGCTGCCAGCTCAACCACGATCGTGTGCGCAGAGGGCTACTGCTACTACAACCGTACCGCATCCACTACAGTTTGGTTGCTATGGCTGACACCAGCAAGTATCTTGAGCATTGCTAGCACTTGCTATGTTAATATCCTGTGAACCTATCTGCACTTTCCGAACGATGGCTCCTGGTGCCCGCCTTCGCTGTACATCGATGCGTCTGCAAATGCGTAAATTCCTGGGCTACACGAGATTCAAAGGGTAAAAAGAGGGACCCCTAAGAAGGACCCCTAGGTATATACCCTTAATATAGCCATTATATACCCATTATTAGGCCCATTATAGGGACCCAGGGGTCCCCATTAAGGGTCCCTCCTTTTCCCCTTTGAGAGATGGGTCTCGTGGACCGACGACTAGAGGCTGAGTCGTAACTCCCATACGGTTTAGGGTTCAGGCTTTACCTTGACCCTGAATAACCTACCTTTTTAGGGTTCCTTATTATGATTTCCTTATATGAGTCCTTAAAGAGGTAGGTCCTTCAAGGTTAAGGTAGGGTTTAGGATTTGGCATTTAGGGTGCACGTGAAGGAGCAGGAGACTCGGTATGTAAATAGCTTGCAAGTGGAGGTCTTAAAAGGGGGCTTTCTCAAGACCGGCCCTACTTCTACCTTGCTTGCTAAGTCCCCTGAGCCGTCAAAGGGTTTAGGGTTTACGGTTTAGGGTTTACGGTTTAGGGTTTAGGGTATAGTCTGAGAGGAGACATACACCGTAATACTGCACTCCCCTCAGAAGACAAGGAAAAACAGAACCCATATGTGAAGGATAGCACAGTCCAACACAACAAACACTTTGCACAAACAACAAACAACCAAATGCACTTCAATTCTACATGGACATGTAGAACTCCAACGTACGTGAGAAAGAAACCCTCAGAAAAATGAGAATGCTTCTGGTGCCAAACTATAGACCCTCTCGGTACATACATGCTAGCTGAAGAGGAAAACACCCCTGATCCTATCCTGGCCTCCCTTATAAGTGTCCAACTACCTAATTACTAATCATGGAGTCTCCCAAATATTCAGTGAATACCTACTATCCTAAACTCAACTACCTTATTGATTGGTGCTTTGGGCCCTGTGGATCCCGACAATAAGGACAACTTCGAGTTACTGAAACCATCCAAACCCCAAACCCTAAACCCCATGAGCCCTCTCGTACCCTTAAAGGAACCCTATAGTAGACCTTAAGGCTTGCTTCAAAGGTTCTATCGAAGATCTGAACGACAACATCAAAACCCTGAATCGCCTAAACTCCAGCAACCCTATCCGTCCGTCTATTATCTCAAACCACAAGACCCCGTAAGACCCAGTACCCCCCCCCCCACCAACACATTAAAAGCAAAACGACATGCCTGTAAAATGCCATGTTTTCAACACCCTAGACCCCTTACCATAAATCCCAGCTCCTGCCTCCCCCCTCCCAAAACAAAAATTCAAACAACCCGCGGCCGCCAAGCAGCATCCGCGGCGTGATCCTCCTCAGCGCCATCCCCCTGGCCAGTCGTCTTCGTCTCCTTCAAACGTCGTTCAGGGCTTAGGGTATCTTTTCAACAAGGCCCAAGGCTTAAAACAGTGGGTTATACGGCTGTATATGGGGTTTAGAGGCTTTATTTAGACGGGCTTTTAGGCCGTGTAGGGATATCAGGGGTTATATGAGATGGTATTTTTAGGTCTGCATAACTCTTTATACAGGTTCTACAAGGTCTCTGTAGGAAGTTGCAAGGACATCTGCGGCTCATACAGGGGTTCAGCAGCCTCTTACATCTGCATGGTTTTATAGGGATGTCTGAGCTACTAGCGTGTCATGTATTGCATTCTTGAAAGGATTGTCTTGGCGCAGTTGATTCAAGTTACAATAGTATTGCAAAACTCTCTTGGCGAAGTTGATTTAAATTGCGATAGTACGGCAATTAACCTCAAGCGCCAGGACTTGGAACTTAAGATCAGAATCGAAGGTCGGTTAACAACTTTCTCTAGATGACAGCACCTAAGCGATGTTCCACTGCGGAGTCTCCTACTCTTCTCCCAAACACTGGAACACCAACTCCGAAACTGCTATCCTGGAACTCACTGTGAAGCCCTGAAAGAAACCGTGGAAAACTGGCATAGAGCCCTGATCGCTCAATCCTTTATCGCACCCTAAAGCCTAAACTTCAACCTCGCCCTACTAAAGCATTGAGCCCTGCATCCTGATCACGCAATGCTGAAGTGCAACAGCACTTGCCATCTTGTCTTTTGCGCAGCCACCTTCAAAGCCTTTCCGTTCTCACAAGCGTGACCGATACAACAGGACCTCCGAAGCAACCCCCAAGGCAACCCCAAAAAACGAGCGGCCCGGAAGGGCCCGAAATGGAGATATTCATTGACAGTCCTCGATAATGAATACTTCAGGCTTTGATAGCCGGTAGTTGGAGGTCCTACAAACCCCTTCTAAACCTATGACGTCGGAAGTGTTGGGGTTTAGGGTGTCTCCGTGTAGGGTTGAAGATTTGTAAGTTTAGGCGTTCATGCGCTCCCTGTCAGTCTAAACCCATGAACAGTAACCCATAATCACCCCCCCCCCCCCAGAAGAAGCACGGAGCAAACCCTTAACACACGGGATCCATGAATCAGCGGTCTACATGGGAGTTGCCGAGAATAGGGGACCCTAATATAGTACCCTAAATAGTAGGATCCTGATTAGAAGGACCCCCCAAATTTGGTACCCCTAATTTTCGAAAACCCCCTATACGCCCTAAACCCAAAACCCTTTATAGGACCCTTATAGATCCCCACAGACCTTCCAAAATCCCTCAATTAAGGAATATACCTTACATCTTATTGGGGATCCTACTATAATTTTAGGTATATTCCTTA
Source organism: Symbiodinium sp. CCMP2592 (assembly GCA_905221615.1). Taxonomy (NCBI): domain Eukaryota; class Dinophyceae; order Suessiales; family Symbiodiniaceae; genus Symbiodinium; species Symbiodinium sp. CCMP2592. The sequence continues at coordinate 873,938 of CAJNDT010001569.1, read as the reverse complement.
ATTAAAGGATTTTGGAAGGTCTGGGCCTCTAAGGAACCCTTTTAAAGCACCCCTTTCAGTCGAAAACCCCCAAAACCTCCCGCAGATCCCAAAAGCGCAAGGAACCGTTTACGGTTTACGGTTTAGGGTTTAGGGTTTAGGGTTTAGGGCTCCATGTACCTTTATAGTAGATACTTAAGCCCTAAAGGGGTCCCTATATAGGTACTTTAAGGCTTAAGTATCTACTCTATAGGTACATGGAGCCTTAGGGAATGGTGAGCACTAGTTACTAAGGGTTTTTTTGTTTCTTTTGAAGGCCCTTTTCCTCCCTGCTACAGTCGGAATACCTAGTAGGTAGAGTTACTAAGATTTTTTTGGGTTTAGGGTTTACTAGGATGCCCAATAACCTAGAAATAAAAAAGGGCTCCCTTTTTGATATTGGGTAGCATAAGAAGGAACCTGGGGCTACAAAAAAGGGAATAAGGGTACTACAGGGCATCCTAGTTTATGTTCTTGTCGTTTTCGAGCATGGGATCAGCGGTCGACAGTCACGAAGGCCTAAACCTCATAGAAGCCTTAGACATATTAGAAGTTTGCGAATTTCAGCTGGTGTCCTCATCCTCCTCCTCCGGCTCAAGCACCTGTCCAGACTGCTCCGCTTTCCTGGGAATGAGAAAGCTCAAAGGGTTTGAAGGACTACGGGTTAACTAGGATACCCAGTAACCTGAAAATAAAAAGGCCTCTCTTTTTGGTCTTGGGTAACTTTATAAGGAACCTAGGACTACAAAAAGGGAATAAGGGTACTACTGGGCATCCTAGTTAATTTAAGGTTTATTTAGTTTTAGGGTGCAACCCCGGTGTTCAGGACTTAGGAGCTAGGGCTTAGGAGAACGCTTCTCATTTTAAAATCGAGTCGTCCTAGTGCCCCCAAGTGCGAAGTTTTGGGAACACAAACACTCATCACCAACCTGTCAGTCTCGAACCTGGCGGCACTATTGCAAGATAGTGACCTTAATCAATAATATCTGCTGCAATTGCTTATTCTACAAGTGTATTTTGGGTTTTCTCCAAGCTTTGGTCATATGACGTCATGTGAGCACATATGTATAATTGGCAGAAGATTTGGGGTACGTTATAGTATGCTCTTGATAAGGAGCCCTTTGTCAGCCTCCAAGCTTCTTGGGACTGGACCCGTGTCTACAGACCCTAAACTGCGAAACTCCCAAACGCTAAACCCCTATATAAGCCCTGTTCGAGGCTTCTGTCACCCTTGCACCTAAACTCTATGCGTTAGAAGCTGCCCCCACCCTGTAATAGTGACTATAAGGTTTATATTAGGGCCCTATTATATTCCTACTAGACCACTATTACAGGGTGGGGGCCCCTTCTAATCTAAAACCCCCAGTCTCCTAAACCTCAAAGCCTTGTGGTACCCTTATAGCTCCCTTTAAGGAACCCGATTATAGAGCCCTATGCCCTTAAGCTAAACTCTATACCAATCCGGGAAAACCATGTCCGAATGAGTTGAAGCTTCAGGGCGCGCCAGGAGCCCCCACGAAACCTAGGGACCCGAACGACTAGAACAGGGCTTAGGGTATTAGGGTTTAGGAGGGACCTGAATGACTAGAATAGGACTAGTGTAATGCGGCCTCCCAAACCCTAACCCCTAAACCCTAAACCGTATTAATTCGCCTCAGCCCCGGCCGAAGCGGTCAGAGGTTCCTATTCGGATTCCCTCTATTCCCCACCTCTTAATCCCCTCCCACTGACCCACACCAAAAATCGGCGCCACTGCCCCCCCCCCCCCTTAAAAATGGAAACGTGTCACTGAGCTCCAAGGTACGGCAATGAATTCTCGCCCCCTCCAACGGATTTTGGCTTCTGTGGGCAGTCTCACCCAATTTCCGCCCGCCCCCCGGTGGGTTTGCCATCGATCTAAATATATCGGCGATGTAGCGAGTCAGCTGGACTTGGTGGCCCTGCAGCTTTCTTCATGCCTCCGTTCAGTTGCTTGGCACCCACCATGGCGCACCAATCGCAAGCTACAAAAGGGGGTTTCCGAAAATAGGGGGGGTACCTTATTTTGGGCTCCTTATGATAAGGATCCTACTATTTAGGGTCCTATATTAGGGTCCCCTATTTCGGAAACCCCATGTAGCTTCTGAGGTTTCTTCCACATACTTGGGGAACCCTGAGATGACACTTGCTTAATGGGTTCGGATTACCTAGGATTCTTTTGAGAACCCCTACACCCTAAACCCCTAAACCCGAACTCTCTCGTCGAATATATGATAGGAACTTGGTGCTGCAAGTACTTTCCGGGACTTTCTCACCCCTACTGTTTTAAAGTTTCAATCTTAACCCATATATGACCGAAGCACGCATGGCGCGCAAACAGCCTTCCTAAGGGTCCATGTACAAATATCTATATATGTGTGTATGCGTATGTGTATGCGTATGCGCATGTGCATGGGGATGGGTATTTGTATGTGTCTGTGTCTGCATCTGCATCTGTATATGCATATATGTAATGTATAGGTATGTGTATGTGTGGATGTATGTATGTAGGCAACTAAACAGGCAGACAGGCAGGTAGGTAGGCAAGTATGTCAAGCCCTTAGGCCCGGAAGCCTTTGAAGATGTGTATATATATATATATATATATGTGCCTGTGTGTATATATATATACACATACATACATCAAGTCTAAAGTCAAAAGTATGTGTACATAACTATACGCATACATGCACGCATATCTACCGGTGTATTTCGGAACCTCTTCAAGGCCAAATAAAAGTATACTATATTGGTACATGAGCCTTTTGTAGCCACTCATGGTACGCCTCCGATAAGCCCTGCAAAACAAGCAACAGTAACAACAAGAAGAAGAACAATAACAAGACGTCGTTCACTTGAAGAAAGCTCTTACAAGGCACCTGAACCCTTCGGGATTGCAAAATGTCTGCTGCGTTGCCATGGACCGGTGCAGCTGAGGCTCTTTTGCTTTTTCACCGCACGCCCTGGAGATGGGGATCATAGGTTCACTTAAAGGATCATGGGACTTAGTGACGAGGGATATAAATATGGTAACTATACTTATAAATGCTTATAAACCCCAATCAGAGTACTTATAGCCTATAGCCTTACTTACTAAGTCCCATGATCCTCCAAGTAGGGTTTAGGGACAAGGGGGTTTGGGCTTAGGGTCTTTAGGGTTGGGCTAACCTTCGGTGTTGCCTACACTGCTAAACCCTAGAAACCCTGAAGCACCTACCCCAAACCCTGAACTCTTACGGTTACAAATAAGGTGGCTATACGTACCTTTACTTGTACCCACACGGTACTTACACACTTATCCCAGACGGTCCATGTACCGAAATAGTACGAATACTTTGCGCCGAATGTACCTATATAGGGGGTACTTTAACGCCATATTTGGGCACATGGACCCTTAGGGTATCCACTTAGTTACTAAGTCCCCCGATCCTCGTACCGCATTTCGAACGGAGACTGAAGGCCAGCCGTAAGCCCCAAACCCGAAAATACCAAGCCGTCCCGAAAGGGGTCCAAGTACCTAATCATGGAATACTCTGACTCTCCCAAACGTAGAGCTACAAAACTACTATCCCAAACCCAAGTACCTTATGATTGGGTCTTTTGGACTTGTAGGGGAAAGGCCTTATAAAGCCCCAAAGCCCATCAGCCCGAAACCCGAACTGCGAACCGCAAGCCCTGAAGCCCTGAACCCCAAAACCCTCCAGATCCATCCCAAACCCTACACCCTAAACCCTAAACCCTAGCCCTAAACCCTAAACGCTTAAGCCCTAAGCCCTAAACCCTAGACCCTGACCCTAAACCCTGACCCTAAACCCTAAACCTAAACCCTAACCCTAAACCCTAAACGCTTCAACCCTAAAACCGGGGATCGGGATCTTTGGTCTTCGAAGCCCAGGAGCTCCGCTCACGCCGCTTTCTCCTCCTCGCCACCTGTTGAAGTCTGGAACCGAACGAAGGCTAGGGCCAGGAGTTTAGGGCTTTTAGGGCCTTTAGGGTTTAGGGCGTTTAGGGTTTAGAGCGTTTCGGGTTTAGGGAGTAGGGTTTAGGGATTAGATGGCTAAGTCGTGTAAGACTTTACAAAGGTTAGACAAGGTCTTCTTTATTACGGGTTCTGTTTTACAGGGGCTCCTTCAGACAGACGAGGATTCTTTGTGGCTTTTTTCAGTGCTCTGTATGGGGTTTATTTCATTCTGGCTATAGTTTTGTTGTTTAAGCTCGGTTTTCCCCTGCCCAAGTCACCCCTGCACGGGAATCCGCCTAAACTCTGAACGTTCTACACCCTAAACCCTAATCCCTATAGGCCCTAAACCCTAGACCCTAAACCCTGTGAGCCCGAAACAACTCGGGCCCGCATCAGAAGCCCTGCGCTCAGAGACCCTCCCATCACATACCACACGCCTGCTGATCCGTCTGTCTCCTTCGTAAATAGGCCTTATTAGGTCCTTGTTATGAGCATTAAGGCCCCCTACTTCCCTCCTCCCCCTGCCCCCCTAAGGTTCCCTATGACAAAACCCTAAACCCTAAACGACAACTCTAAATCCCAGTCCAGACCCACGTCACAGTCTCGGTCCCAAACTCCCAAGCCTCAAAAAAACTTAGGGTTTAGGTTTAGGGTTTAGGGGGCAAAGACCACCTGCCCCCAGGGTCTAGGGTTTAGGTTTATACGGTTCAGGGGCCCTGTTACATGCCGACGGAAAAGGGTGTGTGACAAATACCTGAAACACTGAAGCCCCAAAACTACCAACAAACCTATGCACCCGACCCGAAACTTCAAGCTTCAAACGCTAAACCGCCAAGAGTAGATTTCCGGGCTGTCAACTTTCTCTTTCCTAAACCGTCAAACTACAACCCGATCAAAACCAAAACCTTAAACTTTGAACCTCCGAAGAAGCGGAAACGGGACCGCTTCCGCGCCCTGCAAAGTGTCCATTGCATTGTGGGCCGTAGGGCAACACAGTTCAAGCCGACAAGAAGCGACTCTTCAGGACGGTTGAGAACGGTTGATGATACAAATGCTGCATTACCCATAGAAAGGAATATACCATAATTCCCATAGTTTTAGTATAAATCCTGCATTACCTAAAATAAGGAATCTACCATAATTCCCATAGTTTAGGGTCCTTAAGGTAATGCAGGATTTGAATCATCAGCCGGAGTGTCCCTGGGATTGGGGGTGGGCGCCACCCAGGAAGGCAGCCACCCACATCATTGCCGGCATCCACATGGCCGCACACCACCAGTGAAAACCTCGGGGCACCGTCTTCAAGGGCCTGGGGCCGTCAAGCTAACTGCAACCTGGCGGCCTCGCCACCTCGCGGCATTGACATGTCTGTTCTGATTTATTTATGGTTGTGCTGACTTCAGAAGGAACGTTTGATCCCATCAATCTAGAGTAGAGTACGTCTTAGCAAGCTGACTGTCCATAGTCCCCTACCCCGCTCCCCCTTACCCTTTCAAGGGTTTTGTTTATGATGTTGCGGTTTACCCATAGGCTGCATTGTCGTTAATTCTTGGTTGTAGTTCCTTTTGGGGATTAACTTATAGGATCCTAAATATAAACCACAAGAAGGAACTACTATGGAGCCTAGGTAGAGGGGGTAGTATTTAACAGAATCAGGGGCCTTGGCAAGAAGGCATTGCAAGCGGGCCTTCACGCAGTCAGGGCAACCCCACTCAGGGTTCTAGGATACCCAGTAACCTAGGAATAAAAAGGCCCCTCTTTTTGGTATTGGGTAACTTTATAAGGAACCTAGGACTACAAAAAGGGAATAAGGGTACTACTGGGCATCCTAGGACTCTTATTACCCCACTCCCAGAGCAACTTAAAATTCCCGCTCAAGAAACCAGAAATCTCAGGATAGGATGTAACACTCGGGTGGTCCTTGTGGCTGAGATATGTACCGGGGCAATCGAAGACCCTCAAGCTGAAAAAAGAATCCACTTCCGAAGCCTCTATGTAAGTAGGGCATTGTCAACTGTCCGGGTTTCGGTGGCTCTACGTTTCGAAAGTTATCTTCGGGAACCATACGGAATGATATTATTTATTCAAGCCCCCGATCACTCTTCCCTCCACCTGGTTGGCGGAGAAGCACCTAAAGACCTGAGATGCAAGGCACCGGGACAGCAGGCCTTTGGTGTTCCAGTGCTTTGAGCCAACCTGGGCTTAGCGTTTAGGGTTTAGGGTCTAGCGTTAGGGCCTCTCAAACTTGTGGGAATGTGACATACAAAGGTTCGTCTAATTCCCAAATATAAACTAGACCCTCAACGCCAAGCAATACACGTCTCAGTACGGGGTTGGCGCAGGTCGCAAGAATCTGCAATAAAGCCACTGATTGTAGGACTGATTGGGGTACAGCGGCGTTGGGTTACTGTAGGATTCAGACAGCCCCCAAAGCATATCGTACAGAACCTCCAGTAAAATCTCCGGCTGTGAAGCGTCACCTTCCCCAAGGCTCCCTGTACCGAAATGGTATCTATACCTCATATATAGGTTTACCTTAACCTACCAAAACCTACAAAAAAGTAGGGTCCCTATAAGTTCCATATTAGGGTTTGTAATAAGAACCTACAAAAAGGTAGGGTTTGGTAGGTTAAGGTAAGGCCTATGTATATACTACATAGGCACATGGAGCCCTCGGGCTGGAACCCAACAGAGGTGAAACTCAGCAGGACAGATCAAAGGGTAAAAGGAGGGACCCCTAATAAGGACCCCTAGGTATATACCCATACTATAGCCATTACATACCCATTATATAGCCCATTATAGGGTAGGGGTCCCCATTAAGGGTCCCTCCTTTTCGCCTTTGAACCGATCTCTGAAACCCTAAACCCTAAACCGGCCTCAACGGTGCGGCCAGAGCCTTGGCAAAGCAGCACCTTGCCGGGCGAGCTGAGTTTTTGGGAGCAGGCCCATGAATGTTTAGGGTTTCGGGTGAGAGGTTTGGGGCTTGGCATAAGCATGACCCATTTGAGAGAGGGTGCATGCAGGGTCGAATCTCGGAAACAAACCCAAGCCCCAAGTCTGCAACACCCAGAGTCCCTGTCGACCCTAAGGTAGGGTTCAGGGCTTTAAACTCTGAACCCAGAGTCCTAAAGTTTGAACCCTAAGTTTCCGAAATGGGAGTTTCCCAAAATTAGGGGTACCTTAGTTCGGGGTCCTTATTCGGTTCGGAAACTCACAAATAGCTCTACAGACCCCGAGAATGTTTCGCTGAACACCTGCAAAGCTACCCAGATGCGACGATAAGAGCGTTTCTAAATCCCAGCCATAAGAGAGATGATATTTCAGGGGAAGGTACATCATGGTAGTGCATACGAACCCTTCTAAACCAGAAGCCACGAGAGATCCGACACTGCATGTTTGGGGTTCGAGTTGTAACACCTTAGGCAGAAGGCTAGGATTTACCAAAGCCCAAAGAATCCACAACAAAAAAAAAAGCAACACACCCAGGAGGGCCTCGAACCCCACCGCCGGAGGTGCTGCGAAGCACAGGGACACTGCTTGCCCCTGTCCCTCCTGGATGCTGTGGTTTAGGGGTTAAGGGTTTAGGGTTTAGGGGTACCTTACGAAGCTACTACGTCGAAATTCGAGTGATGGCGCACCATCCGGCCTAAGCAAGCGCTCACTCGAAGGATCAGATATGAGACTCTCCCACCTTACTCCACGTAGTTCGCACACACTCACTTCCTGTATATACAACATTTGCCATACCCATTGGTGCCAAAGATCCGTTGCAGCTCCAGCCGTCGGTTTATACCACAGTGACTATTGTGCATAGTTGGGTGCATATAGGCTTGAGGTTGAAGGGTCAAAGGTCTCCCTATGGGGTTCACCATCGTCGGGCTACGGTGCTAGACTCTCAAACACGGCAAGGATGTTGGCTCGGGGGTGTGCAAAGAAGGCCTGGCACTGGCGGTAGAGGGTTTATTGTCCTAGTTGGAGGACAAGAGACACAGCAAATATCCTGCACAGGGATGATGCAAGCAGGATAGCTCTTGTCCAGGTACCCATGACTGCAATGATTGCAGTACTGATAACAGCCAACTAACTTCTGACCCAGACCCCTAAGCCCAAACCCTGAAACCTCGCCCCAAAACAACCTAGTCTCTAAACCCGAGAATTCCAACATTTCTAGGCTGATTGTTCAGCTCATCCCGCCAGCCACGTTCAATTCTACTGTCTTCGAATTCTCTCATTACGCATATGATCGGTACGATGATTGTTACCCAGGCTACTATTGCTACTTGTACCGTTGATGGCTAAACAGACAAGGACCACAAGACCTGTACTATCGTGCTTTCGTTTACCGACCTTGCCACGCCCGAAATTATGCAAAACCCCCGAAGCTTTGCAGACGCGCGAGACCCAAATGGGTCGAAGCTCTGGAAAACATTAAGCGTACACCTGACGGAAATGGTTCATACTAAACCCATATTACTCCCTACCAAAAATCCCAAAACGAAGGGGGTCGCGGGACTTAGTTCTTTACAGAGTTTTTGGGCTCGTTAGGATCCAACTCAGGGCACTTATACAGCTATTTACTAAGCACCCTACACATTGAACCCTAAAAACCCCTCGCAGTAACCCTTACAACGCCATTGTTCTGCTAGTGCCCCAGAGCAAGAACCCTTGCTAAGTCCTCCAATCCCAGACCTTCCAAAATCCCTTAATTAAGGAATATACCTTAAATTACAGTAGGATCCCCAATATGATTTAAGGTATATTCCTTACTTAAGGGATACTAAACCCTATAGATCCCTTATAGATTTTTTTACAGGAACCTTAATTGAGGGATTTTGGAGTCTCTGGGAAGCAACACCCACCCAACCGCTCCGCTCGCGGAAGGGAGCCGAGGAATTGGGCCAGGGCGTGTTCACCTGGGCTTCTGGGTCAACCCTA
>CAJNDT010001569.1:825003-862503 GCA_905221615.1 Symbiodinium sp. CCMP2592 | reverse complement strand
CCTACTATAATTTAAGGTATATTCCTTAATTAAGGGATTTTGGAAGGTCTGGGTACCTAGACCCCTGGGAGGATCCAAAAAGCAGATCCGTTAAAAAGGGTTTACCACAAAGTACTCCCTGTTTGTATAGTGTCCCAGGCAGGAGTCTGGGTGCTAGCTCATAATGCAAAGGGTGCTGAGAGCCTGCATAGTTGAAGTATTTAGGGTTTGTAGATTCGGAATTACTGGTTTGGTTGGGCAAATATCTCCCATAAAGGTACATGGACCCTGTGGCTAAGTAGAAGGTTTGGGGTTGCCGTGTCCCTCGACCCTGGGTTTCGGTTTGAATGCCGAAGTCGGGGTTTAGCTGTAGGATCGCTTCAGATGTGACCAGAAAACGTAAAACTCCAAGTTTGTGGTCAGGACTTTCGGGGATGGACTTCGGTATTCCTGTTGCGGGGATGCCGTGTTCTTGTTGACGAACCGAATGTTGTAGCTACTGTGAGGCTTTAGAAGGGCTTTACCGGATGTTTATTGGGCTTGCAACTGACTTACTATGCACCCCAACCCCTATCATGATAACTTAAGAAAAATAAACCCTAAATCCTGATAAACCCTTATTATCAAACCCTTTAACAGACCCTATTAAGAGCCATAAGGCCTCTATTAGAGGGCCCTTAACCCTTAAACCCCTAAACACTAAACCCCTAAACCCTAAACCCCTAAACCCTAAGCCCCTGCCGCCTGGTCTGCTCGGCGTTCATCGCCAGGGACCAGACTTCGGTCCGATGGTCCGCGATGGCCTGGGAACTTAGAGGATCATGGGACTTAGTAAGTAAGGTTATAAGTACCTTAATTAAATTATAACTATAGTTACCTTACTTATAACCGTAGTTACTAAGTCCCATGAACCTCTAAGTATCGGGGCCTTAACCCGCAGACTAGGGTATGCTAGGGGTTTAGGGTTGAGGGGTTTAGGGTTGAGGGGTTTAGGGTTTAGGGGTTTAGGGTTTAGGGGTTTAGGGGTTTGGTGGTTTAGGGTTTAGGGGGTTTAGGGGTTTAGGGTTTAGGGGTTTAGGGGTTTGGGGGTTTAGGGCTTAGGGGTTTAGAGGGTTTAGGGGTTTAGGGTTTAGGGGTTTAGGGTTTGAGGGGGCAGCCTGAATCATAGGGACCCTTAGGGGGGTAAGGGGGCCCTATGCCCAATAAGGACCTAATAATATGGCCAAAGGAAGTATTGTCCCGTACCCCCCTAAAGGTCGCTGTGACTGGAAGTCTATCGGGGCCTTAACCATCAAAATAATGTAGGAATGGAACCTGATGAAGAAACCTTGGGCCTTTACTAGGGTTCCTTATATCCTACTATTTTGGGGGCTTATAGGGCCAGGGTTTCTTAATCAGGTCCCTACATTAGGGTTTGTTAGGGGCTTGGGGCTTATGGTTCAGCAGCTCCGGATCGAGCAGTATGGCAGTAAAGGTGTTGTTTACGGCTTTGATATAAAGCCCACCCACCCAGAGTATCCATAGTATTAAGACAACCAAACCAAACCATACAGGTTTGTTCAGCTATTCAACATTGACCTTTTTGGTTTGGTTCGGATTGCTTTTTTAGCATCCGGACTGCTGTTTTAGTATTCGCAATAAAATTTTAGGGGTCGGACTACCGGAACCCTAAACGAAACCCTTAACGGAACCTCGAGGACTGGCCACCTGCCAGAAATTCAGTTTTGCCCTCAGTAAGAATACAAACTGTCATAATCAGAACGAACTGAACATACTGTAACCCTGAACCCTAAACCCTAAAACCCCTAAACCCTAAGCCGCCCTTAACTTTACTCTACCACGTTGACCTAGCTTGAGACCATATCTCCTATACCTACCACCCAGAAAGTCTGGCATGAAGCCACAACCCGTGCTAAGACTGCGGACATGGGAGTTTCAGTCCAAAGGTACCATGGACCCTGAAAAAATGGTGTTTTACTACGAAAATTTGCCGCCTACCATAACATAAGTCCTTGTAAACGTCTAAACTCTTCAGAAAGCCACCCAGGGAGACCAATACCCCTTAATTAAGGAATACGGCTTAAATTATATAGGGCTTCACATTTTGATTTGAGCTGTATTCATTAATTAAGGGGTATTGAGCTCTCTGGCCACGGCAGGAAGTTTGCGGCCTGCACGCAGATTTGCATCTCGACAGACCAAATTCGTATCAGCCGGTCCTGTCACAGGAGTAGAAAGACTTCCGCTAAATGAAAAAGCGAAATGGCTATGAACACTATTCTTTAGTTACAGTAGTGTTCTTAATTATAGATATAGGAAAATTTAACCTACAACCTGGTTCAAATTGTTCATCCCCTATACTAGTACATAAGGCTGCGTTGGGCGATGCTACGTGCTTTATAGACTGACCCTAGAACCCTGCTCTTTTATCCCCTAAACCCTAAACGCAGACTTTAAATCGACGGCTCCACGGTAGAGTCCTTTTGGGGTTACCTTATAGGATTCTATATATGAACCCCAAACCTTTTTGGGACTACCTTAGAGGATTCTATATACGAACCCCAAAAAGGAACCACTGCGGAGCCTTAGGGTATCCCGAAGCTTCAGCTCGACCCACTCAATACGCTACAGGGCGTAAACCCCGGGGTTCCCAGAAATCCCACCCTACATTCTACCATATCGGTACATAGGACCCTTTGGGAGTTTAGAGTTAGAACATGCCGATGTTGTAGTCCCGATAAACTCAGAGTGCAACGAACCTCGGAAGTCTTCACTGACACACCCTAAAAATATTTATATATAGGGTCCCTTATAAACCCAAATAAAGAAAATAAAAAATGTCCCCAAAAGGCCACCCTAAAGGCCGGGGCTAAGCCAAAACACCCCGATGGATGCTAAAAGGGTTGAGGTTTTAGGGCTTAGGGTTATGGGTTTTGAAACTTAAGGCTTAGGATGGGGGCCTTAGTTAGCTTGTAAGAAGTACCTACATCCTGAAATGTAGTGCTGTGTGTGGTTACCTTTGTGTCTTATTGCATAATCCTAACCATCAAGCAAGTCACCCATGGACAAGTACTGCATTCTGGGGTCTAGGTAGGGTTACAACTAGGATACCCCGCTTAGGGTAATACTCTCATTCTATTCACAGACTACAAATTCAAGCCCCTGACCCTTCAAGCAAACAAAGCGCTTCCAGAACCCTCACGTAGGCGAGTTACTGACTAGAATAGGGTTTTGGGGCCCAGGATATTATAACACTAATAAGGACCCCCCCCCCTCCCCACAAAAAGAGTAGCATAGGTACTTCGTTAATTAGGCCCCTATACTAAACCCCCGTAACACCCCTGATAGTCATCATTATAGACCCATTTAAAATGAACCCTGTTCTAACTGTTCTATAGTGAAAAAGCCCTGCCGGTGTCTTCCCAGCCTTTGAAGCGCTAATCAGCCGCAGAGGGGCATCAGGCGCCTGGATCACACTTTAGGGTTTAGGAGTGTAGGGTTTAGGTTGGGGTTTAAGGTTTTTTAGGGTTTAGGGTTACCAGGAAGTGCCGAACACGACTTGCTTTCTCCAGGATAGCCCCTATCCCCTAAACCCTAATAACCAAACCGTAATGACCTAATGCCCTAAACTGGGCCATAAGGGCTCTATCAACGGGCCCTTGCGGGGATCATGGAAAAGAACCGTTAAGATTTATGCTGTGGGTGTTCCGGCACCTCCCAGAAAAGCACCGAGGTAACGGCATCCACATGACCTCGGACACGTTTGGGAAAGCAGCTCCGCTTAGGTTTCGGGCTGTTTCGACTTGTGGGTTTCAGTCTCAGTTTATCTGGTGGTTTTGGGGTAAAGCGTTTAGTTAGCATCTACGGACGGGGAACTTAGAATTGCCTGGATCACTTCTTCACGGTTTGTCATTGTCGGGGACCTGTGGGCCGTGGGGCTCTCTGTCGGGCTTTGACGTTATGGGGCGCTGTAATGGCTTTATAGTTTTGTCGTGCTGAATGGGATCTTGGTCGGGACTGTGGATGCTACCCCCTATGACTCCAAGTATTCTGACACTACCTACATGTGCCTACATTGGGGTTTCAAGGTTCAGGCTTTAGGGCTTCCGGTGTAAGCAGCTTTTAAGGCATTTTAATGAAGGGCTTCGGATGGTCTTTCATTCAACCACTCTGAGAGGATCAGGGCCCTCAGCAACTAGGTTACAACTATGACTCTTACTTAGACCCCGCTTTTGGTCTTACATACGAAGACCGGTGCTCCTTTATGTACATACACACCGAAACGGGGCTACATGGCCAAACGACGCTTGCAGACCACTCATTACGAATACTGATATGGAATTTTCCAAGCACCCAACGACAAAGTAGGTTTTGGTATGTAAAGGCAGGGCTTACAGTTCAGTGGGCCAGTCGTCGCTGACTTGCCGTCATTCTCAGAAACTACAAGCCTCTTAGAGCAGAACTGGCGGGTGAGCCATGGACAGTGCAGTCGGAACCTCTTTTGCAGACTGTAAGAAAGGGGCCTCAAGAATAAGAATAGGATTGGGGGGGCGCATTTTAAGTTTATAGAAAAGGAATCCCAACATGGCTTTGGTAATTTGATCGACCCCTTGCAGTTAAGATATCCTAAACCCAGAAACCCAGTGGCCCTAATCAGTCCCACGAGGCTAGCTGGCACCTGCAATGAAGACTAAAGCCAACTCCAGGTTTCTGGCAACCAAGCATATATGAACAAGCAACACCCACAAACAAAAAAAAAACATACATCGCAAAGAGACAACCCAATAAGACACACACGCACACACAAACAAGCGCCATGAACAGAAGAAACAAGACATATCTTCGACTGGCCACGCAAATCCGAGTCCTATCCTCTCTCTCTCTGCACAACCTCAAGGGAAGGGTCGCGGATGAGCACCGAACCCTGCACCCTAGCCCTAAACCCCTCGACACCCTAAACACCCTAAACCCTAAAGCCCTAAACACCCTAAACCCAAAACCCTAAACCCCTAAACCCCTAAACCCTAAACCCCTAAACCCTGAACCCCTAAAGGACCCCTAAACCCCTAAACACCCTAAACCCTAACCCCTAAACGCCAAACCCTAAACACTAAACCCCTAAGTCCCTAAAGGGAACTCCAGAAAGTTGGAATATGGATTAATGGTAGGATCCCCTCTAATTTACCTTAAAGGGGTTACGACAATGATATTCCAACTTTCTGGCTTTTACTTTAAACTCGAGATCCGAGGTTCTCGGGCTGAAGGCTTCGCAGCTTCTACGAGAAACCAAGGATGAAGACACTCAAGCTACTGAGTTTGGAGTTTAGGGGTTTAGGGGCTTAGTTGTTTAGGGTTTAGGTTTTTAGGGGTTAGGGGTTTAGGGTTTTAGGGGTTTAGGGGTTTAGGGGTTAGGGGTTAGGGGTTTAAGGGTTTAGGGGTTTCGGGGTTTAGCTGCTTCTGGACTTCAGGCCCCAGAGTTCCAAGCCCTGAGCCCATTACCGATGTTACCAGTCTTAGTATAGGGTTTAGGGTTTAGGGTTTGGGGTTTGGGGTTTAGGGTTTGGAACATGGATTTAGAATGATTTGTGCTAGGGATCATGGTGTTCCAACTTTCTGGCTTCTACTGTAGCCCAAGCCAGATAGAGTACCTTAGCAGCATCAACTTGAACAAACACTCCAAACACGGCTCCTGTCGTGGCACGGCTCAAAAACCAGAACGATGGTGCCTATGACAAAACCAAAGACAAACAAATACAATAGCGCACATTTCTACCGCTCATAAGGGCTTTCTTATGATGACCTAAACTAAAGAACAGACGTTGCAAGCGTTTAATGTCTAGACCCATGAGTAACCTAGGAATAAAAAGGGTGCCCTTTTTGGTTTAAAGGGACTTATACGGGAACCTGAACCCTAAAAAAGGGAATAAGGGCCTACTCTAGGTCCTAGATGTTGAATCAGGACCTGAGAGCTATCGACTTCTCCTGGTTGCCATCCTGCAGCAAAACAGAGATTAGGACCCCCCCCCCACTCGCAGAGCTTGAGCTTGGTGTTTGAGTTTTGGTGTCGTGCTTAGGGATGTGGGTTTAATGTAAGTAGAATAGGCGAGGTTAAACTTAAAAGTAGCACATCTGAAAGGCTCTAAAGCCAGTAAGCCTAAACACTGAACCTCCAATGTTTGACTGTGTGGGAACAGCAACGCATCAAGCACAAACTCTGTCCGAGTCATCGACACTGGCTGGCTATAATCGATTGCATCGCCTAGTTTCCTGCATCGTTGCATAGCCTATTCCGTGGCCTTGCCGTCAGGGTACACTCGCAGGAAAGAAGCGAGAACCTGTTTGCCGAAAGCTGCGCCGAGGCTTTTGGGCAGCACCATGTCGTAGTACTCCGGCGCTCGTGTGGCGATGTGCTTCCAAATCAAGTGAACATCCTTCCCATTGCGAATGACAACAATGTCGCCTGCATCGTTCAGCAAGGTGGAGGCCGCCTGTAGGTACATGGTCAGTAAAGCATGTAAGAAACTCTCGATGTGTAGTGTCCCTGCGGTTGTGCCTGAGCCCGTAAACCCTAAACCCTAAACCCTAAACCGAAACCTCAAGTGTGGGCCAGGGGCCGGTAAGCCGGGCAATGCCACTCTCTGCGGCGATGTCCCACAGAACGATGTCCTCACGTCTGGGTCTGAGCTGCTCTAGCGATTGGAAACGAAAACTCCTGAGGCTAACTGAACCTATATAGTATATACTTAGCCCTTCAAATACCTATGTAGCAACACATGTCGCGTGAGAGACCGGATATGTTCAAGGGCTTTCGTAAACTTCGAGGGCTTGCAAAGGTGGTGCATATAGTTTCATTGGTTCAGAGTATTGAAGGCTGTAAGGAGTTGCACAGAGTGTTGAATCAAAAGTTTCGAGGGCTTCATCAGATTCTGCACCTGAGTTTGAGGTTTGCACTTGGTCCACGGAACCTCCAAGTAAGGTCATTAGGGGTGAGGCTTTATTAGACTTTATTCTCCAGGGTTAGCTTAAAGGCCAGGTTACGGTCAGTGTGCCCGAATAGGATATACTCTTAGCGGTTGAAAATTCAGGCGGCTGTAGGATCCGTATAGAATTATAAGGACCCTAAAATAAGGTACCCCATATAGCTCGAATTATGTATATATATATATATATATATACATATATATATATATATATATATAGAGCTCTCTCTCTCTCTCTCTCTCCCTCTCTGTCTCGGGGAAAACTCACCTAGACCACAATAAGAATTCCTAACATCAAAATCCTGCTCCTAGTATATAGGTACTCAAGGTTCTTTGGGGTTAATTAACTTTAATCTACCCGAACCTACCGCTATTGTATGCGATCATAAGAAACCCTAACATCTAGCATCCAGTAACCTAGGAATAACAGGGCTCCCTTTAGTATTGGGTAGCTTTATAATTTATAAGGAACCTAGGACTACAAAAAGGGAATAAGGGTATATACTACTGGGCATCCTAGATATAGACTTGTTTAAGGACCCTGCCAAAAAGGAAAGGTGGGGTTTGGCTGCAGGGCTGCTGAATTAGGGTTTAAAGGGAACTCCAGAAAGTTGGAATATGGTTTCAGGGTAGGATACCCTCTAATTTACCATAGAAGGGTTTAGGATAATCATATTCCAACTTTCTGGCTTTTACCTTAGCGTGTAGGACTTAGGGTTCGGGGCTTTATGGTTGGTGCTTTTGGGAATACAGTAGAAGCCAGAAAGTTGGAACATCGTTATCCTCATGCCCTTAAGGTAAAGCAGAGGGAATCCTAGCACTAATCATCCTAAAACCATGTTCCAACTTTCTGGGATTCACTGTAGAGGGTTGTTTACGGGGGACTTAGCAGCAAAGACACTTTAATCACAGGTAGTTACGAAGTCCCTGTGGGAGTTTCCCAAAATGGGTATAGTTGTTGTAAACCACTGCACACACGCACTGATAATATACCCGTCCAAGTGTTAGCAAACACAGCAGAATACCATTGGGTATCTACCTTTTTCCTGCTAGAGCACTTGTGCCACAACGCCGTACACACAACATGCTACTTCACACGTGCACAAATTACACCCCCCTCGCCGAAGCGTCAGTCTGAGGCGCAAACATGCACGGAAGCTTGGTGCTGTGTGGCCTGCCGTAAAGGCGGCTGGATTGTGGCTCGGGGCTCAAAGGCTTTCTACTACCGTAAAGCGGAAGATACGGAAGCAGATTAATTCTTTTAGCGCGCAGTTTAAAGTCGCGACATGCATTATAAAATGGCGACGATCCAGCAAGCCTTGAATGATGGCGTGGATACGAGTCGCAAGACATGTGCAGCATGGGACGAATACATCATCCACTGGAGCTGCTGACGAATCCCCTCGAGGTCCAAAGACCTGGTGTCGGAGTTGTCACAAAGTGACTGCCAGATGATGCAAGATGAAATTTTTCTGGTCTTAAGGAAATTCGGCCACCTCTAAGAGGGGCTGTATTTCGGAGTACCGGTTAACGTGACGGAACCACGAAATGTGGGTCAGGTACTTAGTACCATCCCCGGGAACCGGAGGAGCGTCCATAGGGGTGGGATCCTCGCTGGTAGCCGCGATCCCATCCCTGCTCCTGGTAGCGCTGCTGCTCTGCTCTGCGGGCATCAGCTTTGGCTTGCGCGATGCGAGAGCGTTCAGCATTGCGCTGTCGCTCTTCGTATGCACGGCGTGCAATTCCGACCTGTTCCGCGAATTTCTCACGGAGCCACTCAGTCCAGTCCTCAGCAGAATAGCCGAGTCTTGGATCAACATAGAGTGCCTCTTCTGAGAAAGTAACAATCATCTTCACGATTTTGTGCTGGAGGAAAACATCTACGAATTTACGCAAACTGTATGCCCCTCCCAGCCACATGATGCAAAACGGATCGTCACTCACTGCGGAGATCAGGCCTGCCCTAAGGGCGGCTGGATTGCAGTCGTGCAGGTAGAGCAACCGAGCGATCTCCTGGTTCCGTGGCCCTTCGGAGCTTCCACCATAGGTCCCGACAGCTAACTGTCGTTGCTCCTTTGAACGGCCATGGTTCGGCAAGGCAGCATGCGTAAGCACGTCTTCGATGGCCAGAAACTCTCGATCGTACCCATTGCCGATGGAACTCATTGTGTAGTCCACATCGTTATCGAACCGGTGTACGATGCTTGTGTAGCCTCCTTTTGTAGCCATCTTGAGCTGCTGCCGGGCTTTGTCCAGCGCCTCTGCGTCGAGCGATGTCGTTCCCCGCTGTGTTGAAGAATCTCTGGTCATTTCATGAATGACCTCCTCCGGTGTAAGCTGGGAACGTGGCTTGCCCGCAGCGGCGGCGGCTGCCTCTTCAGCGAACCAACGAGCCGAACGCGCTTTCTTGCGTGCGTTCTGCTGAGAAGGCTTCACGATGTGCACGCCACAGCTCAAGCATATCATCTGTCCCACAAGGTGTTGAGTACCGCAGTGGGGACATGCCCTGTGGCGGCCACCCGTAACGGGGGCTGGAGGGAGAGCCAAAGGAGTCGATTCCGGCTGAGGCGGTGCCTGCTCGAACATCGGCTCGATCTTAATCTCCTCCTCCTTTTTCACATCTCCTTCTTCAGGCTCGATTTCGATCTCGACTTCAACGGGATCTTCCGGCTCGAGGAAACGGACACGCTTTCTGGACTCAGTCGGTGCCTCCGGTGGAGAAGCACCCCCCTGGTCCAATGTTGTGGTTTCCTCCGGAAGGAAGTCGGATGCTGTGGCGTCGTTGAGTGCAAGAGGTTCTGGCGATGATGCTGGTGGTGCCACCTCAACCTCAACTTCGACCATAGGCTCGTCTGCTGTTGCAGACGCTGTTGTCTCGACCTCTTCATGGCCACCACTAAGTGGGGCTGAAGGTTCCTCCGGTACATCGGGGAACTGTTCCGGCTCAGCTGCTCCAGGATCGACAATGGGATCCTGGGCAGTCTCCGGGATGATGGTGTCCTCTTCCTCGCTGGACTGACGCGACCACAGAATGATGCCTTTGATCGTGTCCCTGATGTAGAGCACACAAGATCCTGGCACTGGGTCGCGCGTGAGTATGCCTTCGGAAGTTGTTTCAAACAGGTAGGCATAGCGGTTCACCTCCTGAGTGTCGAGAACAACTTCATAAGGAAGGTTTGCTCGGCTGCCAGCTTTATTCTCAAGCTCGCTCAGCGTGGCCTTCGCGAAGTAGTTGTGAAACTTCCCGCTCCGGTTGAAGCCAGCTGTGAAGCCAGTAGAGAGAATATTGAAAGCTGAATCATGCGTGGTTCGATGATACAGGCGTGGGGGAAACTCCCCAAGAGCAAGGAATGGCCTGCCTTGATAGGCGGCTGTAGGACCAAGCTCCTCACGCGTCTCGTTCGTGAACCAATGCAGAGCAATCGAGGAATCAGTCACCTGATCTTTGATGCGTTCACTGTGACCATGTGACGCACAAATCCACGACGGCCAAATGTCCGTCTCGACGAAGTCAGCACGTGGATCGGTGGGGAGGCCTGCCAAGTTAAACCTCGATTTGTTATCGTAGGCGACTATGGACAAGATACCTCGAGTTCCCAGATCCACACGGTGCTTCTTCCACATGTGCTGAATGAGGTCTTGGATGCATACCCATTTGCCTCGCCGTGAGCTGAGCTTCACGTTCGACCCTCGGACAGCACCTGTGAGGTAGCGCTCAACATAGGGTTTGAGGCCTAACTCAGGGAGGTGGTCCTTCGGGATCGAATCGGGGAGGATCTGAACGATCTCGCTCCCCTCAGGATCCTCCGGACACACATCTTCATCGACGAAGCCACACATCTCCATCAGGTCCAAGTCGTCTTGGAATTTCACCCCAATGTAGTCGCGTGGGCGAGCCCTTAAAAGGCCGCTGGAAGGGTCCCGGTCCTTCTTGGTCATGCCCTCTTTCGCAGCAGACAGAGTACGGTGTGACTCAGTGCGATAAGGGATGGCCTCGATGACATCGTCAAAGGACACCTCCGGTACGTCGCGAGATGATGCACTGCCAGATAGGCCACCACTAAGTGGGGCTGGATCCTTTCGCTCAGCACGGGCACGTGCTTCCGCCTGCTCTTTTGCACGCTTTTGCGCCTGTTCGCGAGCTGTGGCCCATTCCCAATTCAGGACATCCTGAGCCCATATGCTCCGATATAGGTTAAAATCAATCGATCTATTGATTTTTAAGTCTTTTCAATCTTATATTGAAAACAGACTTTTCGAGCTGAAAATCAATATCGGCAAAATGAGGATCTATTGATTTTAACCCACTTCCGCGATTGATTTTTCTATTGGTTCCACGCTTGATTTTTCTATTGATTTTTATGCTAGCCAAGAAAATTTCTATTGATTTTACAGGCGACCAAAAATGTCCTCTATATATATATATATATATATATATATATGGCAGCTTTATAAGACAAGAAATAGATTCGGTGCCTGGAAAGGCAGGACGTTATTGTGCTGTTTGGAGAGACAAGTGTGTGTCTGGAGAGACAAGTGTGTGTCTGGAGAGACACCAAGTTGTACCCAAACCCTAACCCAGTAAAAGCGCCGAAACCCTAGACCCTGAACCTTAAGCCCTGAACCCCACACCCTGAAACCTAAGCCTTGAAACCTGAACCCAAAACCCTGAACCCTACACCCTGAAACCTAAACCCTGAAACCTAAACCCTGAACCCTAAACCCTGAACCCTACACCCTCAAACCTAAACCCTGAACCCTAAACCCTGAACCTTGAACCCTGAAGGATCCATGGGCGGACGCTGAGAATGATCCATGGGCGGGCCACAAGGAGGAGAAGCTGGTAGATCAGGACTACGATGGCATGGCTTCGGAGGCTTTTTTCAGAGATAACGCAAGCTTTTTCAGGGTGTGCAAGGAGTGTGACAGGATGTCTTTTGTTCACAGAAATTCGGACATGAGACTAGAGAGAAGCCTCGAAGGTTGCATGGTCAAGTCATGCAAAGGTTTCAGGGGTGCCTCGAAAGTCAGAGACCTTTGGAGACAAATGCACCGTGTCTTTAACTTCAAAGGCCACAACGGCCTTTGAAAAGGCTCTCAAGGCACCTAGGAGATGATGATAGCTACATGAATGCAGATGTTGAGGAGTGTTGTTTTGTGGAGTTTCTAGCAGCTGTGATGTTGATGAATGTAAATCATAAAGATGTTGATGACTGAAAGGTGCCGAGCCTCCGTAGAGTAGCCTCTTTTGCATCCTCATGCGAATTTCGCATGAAGGGATCGCCGAATGGCACAACGAGGGGTGGAGTCCCGCGAGAAAAAGAGAGGGAGAGTGTGTGTGTGCTGTTTTGCAATGCTTTGAATGCCTGGACAGGCAGGTTGTGCACGCACCATTTTTTTGTGCATGCCTGGATAGGCAAGCTGTTGCACATGCCTGGATAGGCAAGAATCTGTTGTGCCTGGATAGGCAAGAATCTGTTGTGCCTGGATAGGCAAGAATCTGTTGTGCCTGGATAGGCAAGTTGTTGTGCCTGGATAGGCAAGTTGTTGTGCCTGGATAGGCAAGTTGTTATGCCTGGATAGGCAAGTTGTTATGCTGGATAGGCAAGCTTTTTGTGCGGTGCCTGGACAGGCATTGTGTGTGTGTGTGTGCTCATTAAACAAATAACCCTGAAACCCCAAACCTAAACCCTCAAACCCCTAAACCCTCGACCCCGAACCCTCAACCCTTAAACCCGTTGGGGTTTTGTTTGTGTGTGTGTGTGTGTTCACCATTGGTGTCTGGATAGACAGATGTCTGGAGAGACAAATTTGTTGTAATGTCTGTAGAGGTAAGCATGAAACCTTTATCGTCTGGCCAGATTTCCTATGTATTTTTGTTCAATCACTCATGAAACTTTTAGTGTCTGGATAGATTTTTCCGAAAGTCCCAACGTCATGAAACGTCATGTGTCGTCTTGTGAACCCCACTAAACGCCATGAAACGTCACAAGTTGTACTCATGACGGTTTTGGCGTCACAAGTACAACTCATGACGAATTATGGACGCCATGAAACGTCACAAGTTGTACTCATGACGGTTTTGGCGTCACAAGTACAACTCATGACGAATTATGGACGCCATGAAACGTCACAAGTTGTACTCATGACGGTTTTGGCGTCACAAGTACAACTCATGACGAATTATGGACGCCATGAAACGTCACAAGTTGTACTCATGACGATTCGTGATGTTTGGCCCCAGATCTTTTCTAGAAAATCTGCACGCTCCTTTTATAATCCAGCCATGGCCGTGCAGTCCAAAATGAAAAGGCCAGCAGCCGCACAGGCCGGAGATTAGGAAAATCGTTTGATTTTTGATTGCACCAAAGAAAAAACAGGAGAAGAAAGAAAACAAGAAGCCAAAAAACACAAAGGATCCCATGAAGAAGCCAGCAGCCAAGGACGAAATCTCTCTCTCCTCTCTCTCTCTCTCTCTCTCTCTCTCTCTCTCGCTCTCTACCCCGAAAAAAAAACAAATTAACCCTCAACCCTAAACCTTCGACCCTGAACCCTTAACCCTTAATACTCCCTCTCTCTCGCTCTCTTGCTCTCGCTCTCTCGCTGTTTCTCTCTCCCTCTCTCTCTCTCTCTCTCTCTCTCTCTCTTTCTCTTTCACTCTTTCTCTCTTTCTCTCTCTCTGCAAACCAACCAAGAAGCCAGATCTCCCTCCATCCCTCCTTTTATTTTCTCTGTACATGTCGCTTTCTCTTTCTTTTTGTTTTTCTCTTTCTCTTTCTCTCTCTCTCTCTCTCTCTGTCTCTTTCTCTTTCTCTCCCTCTTTCTCTCTCTCTTTCTCTGTCTCTCTCTTTCTCTCTCTGTCTCTTTGTCGTTATTTTTCTTTATCTGTTTATCTGTCCCTTTCTCTGTCTCTGTATCTTTCTCTTTCTCTTTCTCTGTCTCTTTCTCTGTCTCTTTCTCTTTCTCTCCCTCTTTCTCTCTCTCTTTCTCTGTCTCTCTCTCTCTCTCTCTCTGTCTCTTTGTCGTTATTTTTCTTTATCTGTTTATCTGTCCCTTTCTCTGTCTCTCTCTGTCTCTGTATCTTTCTCTTTCTCTTTCTCTTTCTTTTTCTCTTTCTCGTTCTCGTTCTCTTTCTCTTTATCTTTCCCTCTCTCTCTGTTTATCTTTCTCTCTCTCTCTCTCTCTGTTTCTCTTTCTGCTTCTCTCTCTCTCTCTCTTTCTCTTTCCCTCTCTCTCTGTTTATCTTTCTCTCTCTCTCTCTCTCTCTCTCTGTTTCTCTTTCTGCTTCTCTCTCTCTCTCTCTTTCTCTTTCTGAACCGAAACCAAAACCGAAACCTAAACCACACCAGGGTCCCGAAACCCTAGACCGCAAATGCAGGACGACGAGACCGAGAAGGAGCCGGAAGAGGAAAAGGAGGAGGAGGAAGAGGAGGAAGAGAAGGAATAGACACCCTAAGCCCTAAACCTCAAACCCTAAATTCATGCACGTACTATAGCTTTATCGAGTGTCAGTGTTTGATAACAGGACTTTGTCGATTCTTCAGTGTCTGGGCAGACACGACATATATAGCTGTATGTATAAATAAGTATATATTTATGAATTTTTGCCATGATAGGTATATGTTGTTTTCCACACATGGGAGTGCCTAAAACACACTTCCGCGATTGATTTTTCTATTGATTCCACGCTTGATTTTTCTATTGATTTTAACGACACTCTGCGATTGATTTTGTCGCTATTGAAAAAAGCCTCTCTGCGATTGATTTTGGCCTCGTTTCAATCGGCGCTTGAAAAAATCAATCGCGATTGATTCCAACCAATATTGGAGCATATGGGAGGTACCTCACGCATTCCAGTGACCGGGAGATCAGGTGGAGGAACATAAGGGGATTCCCATGGGTCAGGGCATTCATTTGCAGCTTCGCGAATCTCGGCCTGCCTTAAAAGGCGGCGGGAGAGCTGGGACCGATACAGCGCCTTGTCAAAGACATACTGCATGGAATATACCCGCGTTCCTTCTGGGTCGAAGGGGAAACGGCGGGCCAGCTCATCCAGTGTCTCTGAGGGCATCTTTGCGAATAAGTGGTCAGCTTGACACACTTTAATCCGCTGCCCGATAACAGAGGCCAAGGCTGCGCGATGCGTAGAGTCCTCGCGGAAGTGGTAGTGGTCGTGCTTTGGGATCTGGCATACGCTTTCTTTGAGCGAAGCGGTGTATAACCCCCTGCTCCTTGCGTATCCGAGGAATTTTCGGATAGCTGTTCTGTATTCCGCTGGCAGCCCATAGTCCAGTGGGTCGGCATCCGAGAGGATTTGTATCGACCCAACTGTTGGCCTGCCCTGAAGGGCGGCTAGACGGCCGATTTCACCGCACACACGTGCGGCAATGTCCGCCCAGATCCCTTCCGCGGCAACGCCTTCAGGACCAATCTGCCAGTGTGGCGTTCCTGGGTCGACGAAGACATCTCTGCGACCGCACAGTTCGTTGCCCATCCACACAACAACGATATCGACCTCGAGATGCAAGGGATTTAACGATTCGTTGATGATCTGCGGCAAGAGCGTGTGAACTGCCTCAACGATCGAGTGGAGGTTGCCTCCCCAAATCGCCTTTTGCCGGACATTCGTGTATTGCTGAAGGATATGACCAGGCCCCGTCAGAGCTTTAAAGTCTTCCGCCATCTCAACGAATGTTCTCGCCCCAGCCTTGAAAATGAGGGTAGAGTCGGAAACAATGATGCAGGCTTTTTCACGGCCACGGCTATCGCCGGGCTGGAAACGCGACAACCCCTCGTCGTTGATCCGTGCCACCTTAGGGAGGGCCTTATAGCCATGATCAACATCTCCCAGACACGTAGACAAAGCGGTTTGCGCGATTGCGCCTGTGTAGAGCTGTTTCACGCTCTCTTCCCAGTCACGGTCTGGGTTGAGTCCGAGCTCGTGTCCGAAGACACCGGCCCACATATGGTAGTGAGCCCACTCCCGCTTGATTGAGTCACCCGATGCGGCAATCGTCGCTGGCGCCGACGGCTTGTTCTCGCCTTCTGCTCGCACTCGGGGATCACTAATCATCTCTGGCGTGCTCTGATGAGCCGCTGCACAGGGGCAGGCAAGCACCTTCCTAAAGTTCGCAAGATTAGCAAGATGTGAAGATGTGAAATCCTCTAAATCATCATGATCTGCGACTTCGTGCTTGTAAGATGCCTTAGCGATCAGATGCTGGTTTCCTGAGCGGAAGCTTTCCTTAGCAAAGTTCGCAAGTGGCAATGCCTGGAGCCCTGCGCACACCAGATATGCGTTTTCAAGTCGTGCAACTTCGGCATTAATTCCGTCGAACATGAATTCGTCGACGGGCCCACACAAGAGAACACAGAAGTTACTGGAAAACAAGTGAGCCAATTCACCAATCTCAACAAGACTCCTTTGTAACCTCCTCAAGTCACCTTTAGAGAGCGATGTCATCACCACCGTGACAAGCGAAAGTGAAGTGATAATGACTGCTCCCCCCTCATCGCGAACAGAAGTGATGAGGCGGGTCAAAGGCAACCATTGTAATGGAGTTTCGTGGCGAACCGCAATCCACCATCGTTCAAGTCCCAGACCCCCCTGATCGGTGCATGCAATTGGCCTCGGCGAAAGCCGGGCTGGAGCAGCGACCGCAGCTGGTTGGGGCAGCCTGAACTTCAATATCTCCAATTGTTCTCTTACTTCATTGCTAATACTATCTACCTGGGAAGAAGTGAAAGCGATCAATCCAAACCGGGTGCCCTTCCAGGGCATCACGCAATGGTGTGACTCGGGGGCAAAGTACAACGGAGAGTGCTTTGTGTTGTGAGTTCCGCCAGTAACAATGCTTCCATTGTCCTTAGTCTGGGTGGCCGGACCTTGTCCCGGCATCCCTTCAACCCACAACAAACCTCCCGAAAAATCCCCGAAACTAATCGCGAAGTTCTCACTTCCCTTAAGGTTCCGTGAATCCGCATGCAACAAGGATCTGGCGTCACGATTCACCGCGATTGAAGTCCACGTGAAATCGCGACGTGCATGTTTGCTGATCCACTCGTTCATGTATCTACACGCCAAAGGGTACCGTTTGGTGATGTTGGTAATCCCTTGCATTCCACTGAACGAAAAGAAACCCCAATTGTGGTAGTACGAATTGTCATTCGTGGTAAGACGAGACTTGCGTCTCTTGCTCACCTTCACTGGAAATTGTGATGCAACTGATTGCAAACCCTCAAAACTAAAATCCTTAGCCTGAAGTAGAACCTCAGCAGTGGCTTCAAGATCTGGCCGGCCATGGCTGGCGGCTGCAATCTGAGGTTTCGCAACCAAATGACTGTCTGAGTCCTTGCCACCTTTGTTGGCAACAGTAGGGCACAGATTGTGGTTGATCAACCTGAGAGCGTGAAGCCACTTAGTCTTCTCGGCGAAGGGTTTCGTAAAGATATCGGCAACCTGTTCGAGCGTATCAACATTGACCATATCGAAATGTTCCACCTCAAACTGCTGCTTCAACCATCCAAAACTGATGTTCTGAGTGCGATCAGTGTGTCGCATCTTTTCACTGTCACCTTTGTGAACGATCGTGATCGTCGCTTGGTTGTCCTCAAGGAACTGAACGCGAAACTTATCACTCAAGCCCACATTCAAACCCTGAAGATTGGCTACCGATCGCCCACCTGGGATTCCCCCATATCTGATCTCGTCAAGTTCGGGGTCAACTCTTGCTAGAACACCATCAATCTTGATGGGTGGAGGTCTCTTTGGCCTAACCTGATGGTTGGCTGAATTGATCTCAACCTGTTGCCATAGGAACATCCAAAGGCTGAGGCTGGGCAATCCCTGAGCGCGAACACCATGGTTAGCACTGATGACCTCGCTTTCTGTGCTTGACATCGTGATACTGGTCTGCTTCTTGGAAAAGGCATTCAATGGGTAGTAGGTGTTTGGCCCCACGAGATACAGTGCACAGCCCGAGGTTGATTTGCGATCATGTTCCCCAGACAAATCTGCATCACAGAACAGCCAAAGTTTACACTCACTGATGCGATCCCCAATAAATCCCTGCATCCGAACATCAAGTGAAGAGTTGATGTAGCAGACAAGCCTGTGAAGTGCTGCATCGCAGTCCCTGCTCCACTTCGTCACCCTGCTGGCGAGGCTTTGAGTAGCCCGCAGGAGATCCCATCGTGCCATCCTAGCGGCAAATAGGATTTTCATGAGAACCTTGCTAGCAATTGGTTGGAGGCGCCCAGATGGCTCTTCCCCCTCGGTAGGCTTAGCAATTCTGTTCTCTGAAAACGGAGTTGGAACATTGGTAAGGGACTGCTTCGAGACCTTAGCGAGATCACAGTACCTGTCCACACAAGAAATCAGGAAGTCTTTCATGTCATATGTCATAACGTTCACGGGCTTATCCATTGAAGGAATAGCGTCTTTGCAAATCGTGTCTGTTCCCTTGAACTTCTGTTCCTTGGCTTCCCTTTTGGCCTCGGCCTTAGATCTAGACGGCTTGCCTTTGGAGGCAGCTAGAGCGTGTCTGATCTTTTCGGCATCGTGACCTGGTAACGGGAACAAGGATCGGCCGGTCCACCACTCCTCGCGCTTAAGGTTGGGGTCAAGGTTGACATCGTGTTCCTCAATCGGACCTTCATCGAAAGCGGTTACCCTGGTTGTTGACAAGTTTGGGAAAACCTCAATGTCCCTGTTGGTGGGAACATACAACCTCTTCCTAGGATACACGTGATGACGAACAACTGCACCAAGCTCGGTGTCGACTTCCCAGAAGTCTTCTCGAACTTGTGGCCTCGGGTCACCCCGGGCTGGAGCAGCCGTCTTCTTGTCGAACACGTATGCAAACGGATGTGCGGACCTGGGAAGTTGTACCTGGGTTTTCTCAAAATGATTACAACCAAAGTACCTACCAAAAGGCTCAGGAGGATCCATGTCGATGACACTCTCAACTGTCGCCCATCCCTTAGCGAGATTCTTAGTTGGCCCAGCCATCTTGAAATCATCAACATAGATGACCAACAGAAGGTCAAGTTCGGCGTGATAGAAAATGGACTGCCAGATCTCGGGCAAAACCGGGGTCCACCCTACGGTCTTCAACTGGTCTTCACAGTGTTTTTCCCAGATTCCGCCAGAATCCGGGTGTCCGTAGAGGGCTAACATTAAAGGTACGACTGGATCGGAAAACCCTCGCCATTCCTTAGGCCACCGGTTGCGCGGAAGTCTGACCCAAGTTTCTACCCCTTTAAATAATGCTTGCGTGTAAGCCTGCTTCGCGTCAGCTTGTTGCTTCGAGTACCCTGGCTGGCTACCGAAGACGTCGATGACTTTAGCGGCCTCCATTGAAGCGGGGCTGGATCCGAGTT
The DNA here is from genome assembly GCA_905221615.1 of Symbiodinium sp. CCMP2592. Taxonomy (NCBI): domain Eukaryota; class Dinophyceae; order Suessiales; family Symbiodiniaceae; genus Symbiodinium; species Symbiodinium sp. CCMP2592. The sequence goes on along the minus strand of CAJNDT010001569.1, from coordinate 843,163 downwards.
CAGAGAAGATCGCATGATCGTTATGTTCATCTGAAACCCGATTCCCCTGGAACACGCTACGTCCCTTCCACTTCCTGTCAGGGTGTCCTTCTGGAAGTTCGTCGCCCTTGATGCTGCAGATTTCGAAGATTCTTCCGAAGTGGGTTTTGATGCCTTTCCTGATTGCTTCAGCGGAAACATCACGAAACTCACGAACCTTCGAATGCAACCAACAAGATTTATCGACTAGCTTCTGCCACTCTTTGTCCATAGCTTGCTTGGCTGCTGGGGTGCGATCAATCTCAGCTTGGTTGACGACCCTGGCTACCAACGCATACTCAAGAGCAGAAAGTTCCCCTAACTTTTCCCAGTAGAGGGTTGCCATCCTGACACGATGAGGCTCGTTCTGACAAGTCATCACGGGCATAGCTGGAGAAGCGTCCCTTTCTGCCTCTGCTCGGGCGGCTTCCTCGCGACGGCATTTAGACTGATACCTTTCGATGTCAGCCTCGCGCTGATTGCGGGACATCATGTGCCACTCCTCGCTAGAGGTGTCTGGGGGTCGCTTCGAGCCCTTCTTGTTTCGAACAAGTCTGATCCCATCCCAATTGTATCCTTCAGGCACAGGTTTACCGTCGGGCATGGTGTAGGGATCATGTCTCTTTGGAGGCAGTTTCGGTTTGGAGCTATCTGACGGCTTGTCAGTTGATGATCCACGGCCATCCCCTTCCGGGGGGCTGGAACCACTACCTGACTTACCATCAGCCTCAGGGAGTTTGTCCTCATCAGGAACTGAAATGGGTTCGGAAGCTCTCTGCCTAAGCTTTTCGAGCTCTCCCTCCACGTCTCTGCCCTCTGGGTTCCAAGGATCAAGTTCCTTAGGACCAAAGATGTCATCGATACCACCTGAAGGAGGCAGTGTCGTCTCCTTAGCTGGAAAAACACAGTCTTGATCCTGAAGCTTGGGTGGATCACCCCCCTGATCCTCGGAAACCGCAAGAGGAAAAACCATATCCCCTATCGGAAGTTCCATGCGCTTGACCCGAATGATTCTCAGGTCGTCATTGTCAATTGCATCTTGGCTACCCTTTAAGGGAGCTACGAGGTATTCCTGTCTCCAAATGAAGCCAGGTTGAATGTGGTATCCTAAGAAGATACCGTCTTCGGCCTTTGGGTCGAACTTAGATGCATTTGTGATGTTCTCTTTGGGATTGTTCCAATAGAGAACCTTGGCACCAAAAGGAATGAGCTTACCGCTAAACCCTTCACCGAACCTTTCGTCCCATGGGATCTTCGCGGTGTCCATCCTTTTGGACAAGTTTAGAGCCATAGTGTGATGTTGAGCAGCTAAGGGCCAGAGCTTCGTTGGAAGTCCTGCCTGCAGCAAGTTCGCCCGTGTGCCCTCGAGCACAGTTCGAATCTCTCTCTCAACAACAGACTTGCTTTCATCGACGTAAGGTCGTGAGGTGTTGTGACGAACTTTGTATTTTCCAGTAGCATTCTTGAGTTCGGGGGCGTTGTCGGAGTAAATGATCCCTGGTTCATCATCTACAGTGAAGTAGTGCAACAGGCAATCATAAACCTCTTCCGACTCCTTCGTACCTGCAGGGTACACATAACGAAAGTTAGTGAACACGTCCTTAACCACAAGAGCAACTTTCTCACCTTCGATCCCAAAATCACGCAAGTCCTTGGTCACAATGTGATCAATCGTCACGTGGTCTCCGAACTTCTTCGAAAAGATAGTGGAGCTCCCCCCTCGCTTTCTGGCATGTGGCGCTAGCATTTTGGCCTTTTGGCATACCTTGCAGAAAGGGTTCTTAGGACGGTGGGTGAATTTGTGCTCCGGGCTATTGGCCTGCAGCTTGAGCTGGGCTGAACGTTTTTCGTCCTTTAGGTCAGCTTCAGCTTCTCTTTCGCTGTCAGGCTCCGGCTCGGGGTCATCAACAGGTCTTTTAAAGATCGTTACACTGAGAATGCAGGCATCAGAGGGGAGCTTGGCTACCCGATTGTCCAACGTCCTTACATCCACGTCTTTTTCGATCTCCTGCCATTTCTTGACATAAGTCCAAGTACTCCGGATGACGTGCTTTGGAAACCTTGTAGCAGGCGTTCTAAAGGTTTTGGGAAAGTGCCCCACGATCATCTGTGGAAAGGAAGGATGCGAAACCCAACCTGGTTTGTTCAAGTACTCCGCCTTTATGCCTAACGGAGCAGCCTCTTTCAGTGCTTTTTCGATCCTGGGGTCGAGGCCACTGCCCGAGGATTCGCCTTCCGGCTCGGATTCTGCTGCATTGGCGTGCCTTATTAGGCCGCTGAACGGGGAAAACCCGATGTTGCCTGGATGACTGGCGAATGAGCCGCTTTCTCATCCTTGGCGGGAACGGCGATTGTACCATCCCCAATTACCGGGACTCGCCCGCGCAGCTTGCAGTAAAGTTTCCGGCCTTCAGGTGTCACGAAGTAAGGCGTCTTCCCTGCGTACCAATGGAAATCGAAGCCCTCATCCATGCATCTCCTACCAACAGAGCACACCGGCGGCGTTGAATCTAGCACGTAGCATTCGAGGATTTTGTTGATTTCAGGGACCTCTAGCTTAACGGCTTCGTTACCTTTTACCGGCCCGTTGGCGGTGATCAAAGAAACAGGACGTGAGGCAGGTTCAATAGGTACGTCGGGGAAGTGAGTTCTGCAGTCCGACTTGCTGATGAGGTCCTCTTCACTTCCGGTATCCGCTAGGAATTCTAAGCCGGGGACCAGGCCTGCACATGACGGACGTGCAAGTCGCTCGCACTCCTCGCAGAGGAAGCCTTCCTCCATGCATTCATACCCGCATCCCGCAGGCGTGTCGTGAGTCATGCATTCGATCATGGTGGCAAACTGCTTTGCCCACACAAGAGCCCTTTTCAGATCCTTAGGATTCGAGCGTGGACATGCCTCGACAGTGGGATAGACTTCATCATAAACCCTGGGAAGGTAGGCATGCTTTCTCTGCTTTCCTTCCGGTTCGATGGCAATCATTTCTACGGTGCTGTCGAAACTCACCTTAGGGAGTTCTTGCATGTAGAAGATCGTCTTACCTACCCATGTGCTGCCGGGTCCTTTGGTTGGGGTCTTCCTCCAGTTGTAGATCTTGTTTCCCACGAAAGGGGAGACCGGCAAAACCTGCTCGAGCTTAGCTTGGCTCCTAAGCTTCTTGGGGTTCACTGGACATGAATTGTCAGGAACATACCAATCCGTTCGGTACTTCTTGTGGTGGCGGATGATTTTGTTGCCGGTGAAGTCTACCTCCCAGTAGTCCTCGTCATGTGACGCTGCCATAGCGAGCTTTGGCGAGATCTCAAGATCCGCTGTATTCTCGAACGCGATGGCGCATGCGGCCGTCTTTGGGGCCTTGTCACTTGACTTAGCCCTGGGACTTCTCCCTCTGCGCGGAGCAGGAGAGTTGGCCCTGGGTGACCCTGGCTTTGGAGCTGCCGGGGCTGCTTCGGACTTAGGTGCTGGAGCTGAGGGCTTCTCTATGTCCTTATGCTGGAACCGACATTTATCACCCTTGTTGCAGTTGCCTTCTTTCCAGAACTTACATGTCACGTTGATTTTCTTCTTGGGTTTGTCGCCTTTGGGGGACAATGATCTCTTCTTGTGAAGGAAAGGGCAGTTATTGCCTCGCTTGCAAGTTCCTTTGAGGTAATCATAGCATACTCCCTTTGGGCTAGGTGTCCTAGGCTTGCTGGGAGACTGGGATCTACCTTTGCTGGGTGATCTTGGCCTTGGGCTCTGCGATCTGCCACGGCCTCCTCTTGAAGAGGGGCTGGAAGTTCGGCCCGGAGACTTTGAGGCAGGGGCACCGTACTTATCTCCGTGAGATCTTGCGATGCGGTCACGGTTCTTGCGTTTGCGCTCTCGGGTCAAAAGATCCTTAAGTGACTTCACGAGAAACTTGTACGTGTGCTGATCCGTGCCCTCTGCTGCCCTGTCGTAAATCTCAAGATCGTACTTTAGTCTCTTGGACTGCCTGAGTTCACGAAGGAAAATGTCTCTTAGGGTCGTTTCGTCCGGTGTGTGGCTAAGCCCAGACATGACAGATTCCCAGTTGCTAATGAACACTGAAAGGTCGTCATTGATTAACCTTACTTTCAGCAGGTCCTCCACGGAGTACAGTGATCCAACCTCCTCGTTCGTCTTGAAGTACTGATCGAAGAGGTAGAGCACCTGTCGTCCTCGTACCGCCCTGAATTTCGCCGCTTCTGTCTCCTTAAAAATGAGGATTTCTCGGGAGAGTTCTCCCCTAGCGACTTTGGTGAGTGCAGCAAGAAGTTTCGTGTCAAGGGTGAGGAATTTCTCGGGGTCTCGAAGGGATTCCTGCGATGCGTCTTTGTCGTAGGCCTTCATCACCCATTTAAACGCCTCATCAGGTGAATCTGATGCTGCCCTGACCGCTTCCCTAGCTGCCGTTTTCCACGAACGATACGACTCTGGACTTGGAAACTCCGGAAGGCTGATAGACTCTGCTTCTTTCACTTTGGGTTTGTCAGCATCGGTTTTGCTCTCACCCCTTATGTTTCTTAGGCTTTGAAGAATTGCCATTTGGGTCTCTAGGAGACCTGTGTTGAAAGCATCCGTCCCTGGCGTGCCGGAATCGGCCGCTGGAGGGGCCGCTGTTCCTGGCGCTGCCTGGGAAGGTCCTGCCTTGGGGATTGAAGATGCTGTTGCAGACGGAATGGACTGAGCATTCAAACCTCCTGGATTCATTGACTCGAACAGACATCTGGCGCCTTGGGGGATAACGTTCGGCATTGAGAACATGGGCGCTTGAGGAGCTTTGGGGACGACAGAAGGACCTGCAGGGGTACTTGGAGCAGGCACTGGCTGACTCTTTGGAGTAGCTGGATTGTACTGATCCAAGACCTTCTCTAGTGCAGTTTCCGCAGAATCCAACTTGTCCTGAAGCTCTTCATTCTGTTCCCTACATACAGCAAGGGACGCCTCATACTCTTCTTTCTGCCTGTTCCTAAACAACTCAAAGTGTGCTTGGAACTGTTCAACCATGACTTCCTGGGAATTCTCGATGTGCCGTCTCGCCTGTTCTTCGAGGTTCTGTGCAAAGCGTGATTCCGCCAAATGTTGATCCAATGCGTCTGTGATTCGGCTGTTTTGAAGTTCCGCTAACTCTTGACGCAACCTTTGATCTTCATCATAGGAATGCGCTTGACTCAAAGTCATTTCCGACAACAGGAGCCTTTCACGATTTGCCGCCTTGAACTCGCTTTGTGCCAAGGCTGCTTGCAGTTCTGCTACCACTTCAAGGTGGTTTCGTTCTGCTCTGTGCTCCAAGTCGGCTGTGTGAATTGCGGATGCTTCTTGATAGGTCAGCATGTGTTGCCTGTGTCTTGCTTCTGCCTGAGCCTCTAGTTCTCCGACTTCCAGTCTGATCTGGTTAACGTGTACTTCAACACTATACTGTGGTGCGAAGACGTTGAATTGTTGGACTGAGGCTGGTGCCGGGAAAACTAAGCCGGGGGCGCCGCTCCCTGTATGGCCACCCGTGACCGGGGGCTGTAAAGGGTTCACGGTGCTTGTAACTGTATCCATACTTGCAGGAATAAGTTCCGGTTCGCTCATGCGCTGATTGATTGTATTGTAACCAACCAGTTGTGACCAGGCCGTAGGCTATACGGCTGATAACCTATAGTTGTTGTAAACCACTGCACACACGCACTGATAATATACCCGTCCAAGTGTTAGCAAACACAGCAGAATACCATTGGGTATCTACCTTTTTCCTGCTAGAGCACTTGTGCCACAACGCCGTACACACAACATGCTACTTCACACGTGCACAAATTACAATGGGGGACCCTAATATGGTACCCTAAATAATAGGATCCTTATTATAAGGACCCCAAAATAAGGTAGCCCCCCCCCTATGTTCGGAAACTCTAAACCCTAAACCCTCATGGAACCCTTATAGATCCCTTTAAGGAACCCTTTACAGGACCCCTTTATCCTTGTATCTGTGCAGAAGGGATTTCCCTTGGGTTTCTGGCGGTTCTCGAACTCAAACTCTCCACGCCGACCCGGCAGAACCTATTCTTGAAAGCGATCTGTAGGGGCTCTCGTGTAAGGGATCTATATGGGGGCTTCCGAGTATGGGGGGACCCTAATATAGTACCCTAGATGGTAGGATCGCTATTATATTCCCTAGGCTTCAGACACTACCTAGATTCGACCTAGATCCAAGTATGTAGTGCCTTATTTTGGTTGCCTTTTTTTCTGGAAATAGTGTTCTCGGATCCTAGCCTTGAAGTAATAAGTTGACTAATTATCCCCAAAAAGTACCAGCTACTCTCTTGGGGTCTGGGTAACCCTAAACAGCTCAAACCCCAACCTCAAGGCTAAATACCAAAACCGAATCCCTGAAAATCTTTTCCGTGACGGCTCCTTTTTTCGTCCGACGCTCCTTCTGGAGTCCACGATGCAAAAGAAGAGGCCACACCGCATGAAGCAAAGCAGAGCACCAAACATTTTAGGGAGCCAAAGCATGCTTAGGCGCCCCAAACCCTACCTGGACCCTATGAGTTATGAAACCTTCCTTTTTAAGGCTCCCTATTACAGCTTCCTATGTGGGTTCCCGATAAAGAGGTCGGTCGTTGGGGGCTCCTCCAAAAAGTTGAACTCACCTTTAAACCCGAAAACCCCTAGTATCTAAACCCTCAACCCCGGACCCTAAACTCCTTAGACCCCTGACTCCCAATCCCAAACCCCGTCAGACCTATCTAAACATGCACACCTCTAAACCCTAATTTGAAGTTCAGCTATCCACTCGACTACCAAGGATTACTCAGGCTGCTAAGTGGCAGCAAGCAAGTCCCCAAACCTGTATATCCCGGAACCCTACTGTAAACCCTTTAGGGTTCAGGGTTGCAGGGTTTAGGGTTGAGAACTACGCGAGTTAGGTCTAGGGTTCTGAAATGTCAACCCTAGACCCTGAGCCCTAAACCCTAATCCTAACGATTCTGCCTGCTTCACCGGATAGGCTTCCGGGAATGCTTACAACTGGTGCGCTTACAGCCAGATTTCATGTTCTCCCTGGCACTGGCAGTTACCAAATACAGCTTGCGATTTAGGATTAGATTTCACCGTTTGAGGCTTCAGGGTTAAGGCTTGGGGTTTCAGGTTGTCGGGTTTCTGGGCTCAAGTTTTAGGGTTTAGTGGATACGGATACTCTGACACTTAAGCACTCTTTTAATCATGAGACGAACTCCGAATAGGTATACTCGAGGGTTTATAGGGTTGGGATTTAGGGTTCCGGAACGCTTCCCGTCCACACTTCCCAACCCGACAGCCTAAACTCCGAACCTGTCCCTGAATCGGGATGTTTCCCATCTTAAGCCTTTGAACATTGTTACGGTTTAGTTTGTTTTTTTTGTTTTTTGAAGGGCTCTCTTCCACCTGCAGGTACAGCTAGAACTCCTGTACTAGGTGGAGCCTGTGCTTGGGGCCTCTTTTTTAAGATTTAGGGTATAGGGTGTTAATCATCCCTTGGCGTTCTGTTGCAACAGAAAACAATTCCTAAGAGCAAACCATACCTCTTCAGCCGATGAGACAACTTGTCGAGACGGCGAGACCGCCAAAAAGACAGCATTAGCCCTAAGGGTCCAAAGGACCTATGATTTGGGGCTTGGGTCTAGGGTTTCGGATAGTAGTATTGCACCTTAGTTTCTGGGAGAGTATATGATTATTAGCCACTTGGGCCCTTAGGGTGCAGTCATAGTTTATGCAAGAGCTTGTGTCAGATGTCACTAGCGGTTAGGTGGAGTAAACAAACAGCTTCTGCATCCTCGAACATGGTTTCTTTGCAACGTCCTGAAAAAAGTAGCTGTTTGGATGACAAGTAGGGTTTATAGGGCCAAGGACTGTTCCTTTTAGGGATCTGCACGGGCCTCGGTTAGAATTCTATAACGGGTGTGTATATACTGAGACCTTTAGATGTTGAAGACGTCTAGTTCGAGAGTAAGCAACCCTAAAACGTCGGCAGTTTCGGCTACAGGTAATATTTATGTTGCTTTCCGAAAACGGGGACCCTAATGTAGTACCCTATATAGTAAGATCCTTATTGTAAGGACCTCTGTGCAAGGAGCCCCGAATTTGCGGAAGCTCCCATATCAGTAACTGCCAGGAGGGATTGAACTGAGCCTTAATGCTGGCCCGCACCCAGGGAAAAGCTTGGGCGAAGTCGCTGTTAGACTGCTTTGGTTACAAGCCTTCATCTCTAAGGCTTGGGTACGGACCCCCAGAGAGCAACCGTCTATAACAGGGCGAGTGTCAAGAGCCTTACATACCTAGTGTATAAGCAATGCAGGAACCTGATTAAGAAACCTTGTGTCTTTACAAGGGTCCTTTATATGAACCCTACTATTTTGGGGTTACAGGGCCAGGGTTTCTTAATCAGGTTCCTACATTATTATTCAACTGTTACTACGTGGCGGCAATGCCTAACACAAGGGCCTTGGAGCCTCAAGATGCATCCTCAACCTAAATGGGAGTTCCCAAAAATAGGGGACCCTAATAGAATACCCCAAATAGTAGGATCCTTATTGTAAGGACACCGAAACAAGGTGCCCTAATGTTCGGAAGCTCCCAAATAGTTCTAAACCCTAATCCCTAACCCAAAGGGTCCTATGTACCGATATAGTAGAATGTAGGGTTTTCCGTGTTAGGATTTTTTGTACTGACTTAGGGAAGTATCACCCATAACAGTACATAGGACTTTTCGGGTAAGCATCCTCAAACCCTAAGCGGCCTACCCGCTAAGCACGCTGTAGCCATCGGGACCGGATCCAAAAACCTCGTGCTTTGTAAACCCTATTCGCCTAAAATCCGAAACCCTAAACCCTACAAACCCCTAAACCCAAACCCAAACCCCCCCGAAAAAAAGCCCAACGCCTGGAGCCCAAAAGCCGATAATATGAACCCTTACACCCTGAACCCCCTTGAAAACCCTCAAGACCCTAATTCCCCTAAACCCACAGCCCCTAGAGGCCTTAAACCTTAAATCCCTGAACCCCTAAGAACCCCTCTTTCAGCCTTAGCGCATGTGCCCAAACTGGAGCCGACGTGAGGGAGTTTCCGCAAAAAGGGGGACCCTGATATAGTACTGCAGATAGCCCGAAGACTCCAAATAGCCCAAAGTAGGTAGTATTTAATAGAATTTAGACCCCCGAGTAGGTACTGTTTGTATACTTGGAGTCTTAGGGTAGTAGGATCCTTATCATAAGGATCCCCAAAATAAGGTACCCCTAAAGTTTCTGAAACTCCCATGAGTTGCTGGAGATCTTTGGCTGGGATGGGACCCAACCCTCAGTCCGAACTTTGGGGTGTAGGGGTTCAGGGTTTAGGGTTTAGGGTTTAGGGTTTCCATCAGAATTTCCCTAAGACTCCTCCAAGTATACAAATAGTACCTACTTTGGGGTCTAAAGTCTATAAATACTACCTACTTTGGGCTATTTGGAGTCTTAGGGTGTAGATAGTGTAATTTTATCGGAGTCTATGTTGGGTATGGAATTTGATACTCTTCAACTCAAACATGATGTCTGTTTGGAACATACCAGGACCCCCCAAGGGCCCTCTAATGGAGCCCTTATGGCCCTTGATAGTGGGTACTCGGGGTATGTTAGAAGGTAGTTGGGGGGTCTAGGTAGGTTCTTGCGCTTAGGGTATGTGGTTTGGGGTATAGAGTTTACAGGGTGTAGGTAGCGTATAGGGCAGAGGCATTAGGGTGTAAGTAGGGTTTAGGGTAGGGGGTTTAAGGCTGTAGGTTCTTAGTACGAGCCGCAGTACAGAATCTATAGGATCCCCTACACTAGTTTACGTGCCTCAATTAACAGGGATTTGGGCTCCTGTATAGTAATAGAATAATCAGTGACCCGGGGGAATAGAACTGGCAACGGCTAGGGACGAACTAGGGCTGTTAGGCCTGTTTGAGTTGAGGGTTTAGGATAGTGTGGCCTTTAGATGTTCTTCACCGCGGGAACAAAAGTTAGGGGGCGGTCATAGCTTCGGATCTTGTAAGTAACTTATTTGGCTTAGGGCACAGCCTCTGTGCCTTTCTGAGTTGCAGGATCCTAGACCGTACAAAAACGCTTCGAATCAGGTGTAGGCTGTAGAGCGAACTTGCTTGAATCTACGGCTCCTACAACTTCAAGCCGCTCGACGAGAACTGTCTCACCACAAGCTCGACGATTTGTGGGTTTGGGGTTGGAAATGTCTGTTGAGAAAGCCGGGGACAACATAGTGAACCCTAAAGCCTGAACCCCAAAGCCACCTTTTCTAAAGTTCCGGGCTTCTCTTGGGCAGCCCCGATGCCCTAAACCCTAAACTCTTTCCGGCAGCACCCAAACCACAATAAGCATATTTACAGGGATGGTAACAATGAATATTGAACTTAACAAACTGTTAATAGCAGCAAGCATGGTACCAGTATTGAGAACAGCAGCAACAGCAATAACACTCATCACATACTAAAAAATGACATCAGTAGTACTAACCAATGACAAGAATCTTCATAAATGCTAAAAAACTCGGCGAGAAGCTCGGACTCGCCACGGTTCGACGAGTTCGTGGTATCTACACTTTAGCCACAAGGGTCCCACCTAATAATCATATACTCCCCGAAATCCTAACCTACATGACTTCTATCCTAAAACCGAGTACCTAATTATTGGGTCCTTTTTGGACCCTTGGGGGGAGTGGGGAGGGACCCTGCAGTACCCTAAGTAGTAGGATCTGCATTATCCCAAATGTAGAGGTATAAAGCTACTATGCTGAACCCAAGTACCTTGTTATTGCGTCCTTTGGACCCTTAGGGTAATGTAGGAACCTGATTAAGAAACCCTGGCCCTCTATGTTAATCAGGTTCCTACACTAGGGGTTTATGACCTATTATTTGTTGAAGCCCTTGAGCCCTCCATCGAAACTGCAAGGATGTAAGGTGTACGCCGTTTAGGGTCTAGAGTTTTTAGAGTTTAGGGTATAGGGTTTAGAGCTTAGGGCATAGGGTTTAGGGTAATCGAGACTGCAAGGATGTAAGGTGTACGCCATCCGAACCTCTCCGAGCAACCTTTGCTGGCGTCGCTGCCGAGAAGCGATGCCGACTAGTTCGACTCGCGCCAAGCAGGTTCTGGAAAATCAATCTTGAACTCTGGGACTTCCACCTAAACCCGTTAGGGTTTATAGGGGGTTAGGGTTTAGGGGTTAAGGTTTGGCGAAGCTCTAAATCCTGAATCCCTCAAGCCCTCAACTATTCACATTCGGCTCGTCTTTCAGGGATCGGGACTGTGGCTACGGCAGCTTTGAGAGTGCGACGGGTTTGTATGAGGGCTTAAGTGCAGGTAGGATTTAGGGGTTTAGGGGTTAGGGCTTCGGGGGTTTAGGGTTTAGGGGGCTGTTCTTCTGGCATGCAGGACTAGGACATGAAATTGGGGGGTTTAGGGTTTAGGGGTTTAGGGGTTTGCAGTAGGGTTTGGGGGTACTTGATGGATCAGGACCCAGGGCAAGTAGGTTGGAGGCAGGGATATTCATCGAACCAGCCACATTCAACGGTTGAAACCATGGGCCCCTAGTACGAACACTTAATCCTGGGACCCTTGTATACCTACTAAATACCTCTCAATGGTCCCTAGAACTCCCTCAAAAAGGTCTACGGTCCATCTTAGGGGCCCATACTTCTAACCTTAGACACATTCGAGCGCCTGCAGCCAAACTGTTATCCTCTACAGGTGCCCAGAACAAGCCGAGGCACAGTTCAAGGACGAATATGATGTGATTCGTGCACAGTCTTGCATCGTATCCAAGAATTACAATTTCAGTCTGTTGCTAACCATAATTGGGGTAATACCAACTTACCCTAAACCCTAAACCAACTTACTCTAAAGCCTAAACCCAAGGATGCCTTTCTAGGAACCCATTTGAGGTCTCGCCTGAGGGCTAGGCGGTTGCTGCAGAGTTCAGGGCCAAATGGCCACCCCCCCTCCATCGGATCTCTTCTTAGAACTCCGATTGGCCAAGCTGATGGCATTTGATTCGAAATGGGAGCTTGCGAAAGCCAGGAGGGTTCAGGGATTTTTTTGTGTTTAGGGTTTAGGTTTTAGGTTTTTACTTTTTTGGGGGGAGGGGGGGCGTGGGTTGAGGGTTCTTTTTAAAGTGAGTCTGACTTGTGCAAGCTGCCGTCCACCCCTACCGAGGCGCTCACTGAACAAAACCACAAACTAAGCCAGCAAAGCCACACTCAGAAGTCACCCCCTAAATGATAACCAATACAATTTGTAAGGAATCCTTGTTGTCAAGATAAGGCCCCGGCTTTCACAGGCTCCGAAATGAGCCCCTGAGCATAGTCAGGCTGCCCTCGAAGAAAGAAGAGTCACAAAAGATAAAAAGGTGTGCAGAATCAGTCTTTGCTGTGCAACGCTCGGCTGAAACCCGAAAGCCCTGTACAGGCAATGCAGTATTACACCACCGAGGCTGGTGAGAAGGAGTGGAGCTAACAAAACCTTTGCGAAGCGACATCTTGACTGCTCAAAAATCTGCACGGAAATCTTGAAAAAGACTACTTAGAGGATCATTGGGCTAAGCAACCACGGCAAGACATACGGTAGCCACGACCACAAGTACTTCTAGATCCCCCCCAGAAAAGCTCTTCTAACCTTACCCTAAACCCTAAACCCTAAACCTTAAAACCCTAAACCTTAAACCTTAAACCCTAAACCTTAAACCCTAAACCTTACTAAGTCCCATGATCCTCCAAGTAAGGGGCTTCTCCACAAGCTGCCATGATGTCTGAAAACCCGGGCCTCCCACCACTTCCTGTTCTGAAACGCCTTTCCTTAGTTGCTGAATTCATAAGCCCCCAAAAGTGCACACTTTAAGTTTTCAAAGTGGGTAACATTGTCCCAAAAAAGTGCACACTGTAAGTTTTCAAAGTGGGTAACATTATCCCAAAAAAGTGCACACTTTAAGTTTTCAAAGTGGGTAGCATTATCCCCCAAAGTGTAAAGTGTATCCACTCAGCTACTAAGTTTCTTCTACTCAAACTAGATAACACGGTTGGGTTCAGGGTTTAGGCTTGACTCACAAGGGTTTAGGTTTTAGGCTAGGCCCACAACCTTTGGTGTGCAATCCAGAGGGGTCTTTAAAGAGGGATGTTTCGGGTGGACCACGAACCCTTGTAGGAACCCCTAAAGAACTCCTAAACCCTAAACCCTAAAACTTAAACCCTAAACCGGTTGAACTTTTGTAGGAGCCCTTAAAGAACCCCTACCCCTAAAGAACCCCTAAACTCGAAAAATCCATTAGTAGAGATGGCTCTAAACCCTAAACCCAAAACCCTAAATCTACACTGAACTTAGAACCCTAGCAAAAATTACAATTTTAGCTGTTTCTGAGGGATTAAAATAACAATAACGAAAAGTTCAAATTGTAATAACCAAAAATTAAACAACTATTTCTAAGTACCCCTGAGAAACCCAAGGAAGGAACCCTAAACTGCCACCACACAATCGCTGGGGTGCAGAAGCCGGTAGCCTAGACCCAGACCCCCGGGAGGATCTAGAAAGTAGATCCCCTAATTTGGGGCCCTATACTACTAAGGCTACTTTCTAGGAACCTCCATTAAGGGATCTACTTCTTGATTCTGGTGCTTTGGGATGTTGGGTCCGTGACTTCGGGCAGTGATCCCCGGCAGCTGGAGAAGATGATCACCTGAAGCCTTGAGCCCTGAAACCCTAAACCCTAAACCCGTTGGAGAGACCTGAATAGGCGGAATTCATTGCAGTCGGCGCACTTTGTGCAGCCTCACAGCACCGCCTCACATCACACATGTGGAGAAGCCTGAAAGTGGACCAAAGGGCGAACACCAGAAGACTACAGCGGGTTCAATGCGGTTTGACCAGGTTTTAGTATAGCTGATTCTACTATCACCACAGCTGCTAGAACTACCAGGGCGACCATAGCTGCTACTGCTACAGACTACTGAGATGGCGATGCCGGCAGCGGCAGTTGACTTTTGGGGCGCTGATCCCTACCCAGAGAGCCCAATACCCCTTAATTAAGGAACCTATCTTAATTCATAATATGAAGCCCTATATAATTTAGGCCATATTCCTTGATTAAGGGGTATTGGGCTCTCTGGGTAAAGACCTCCAGTTCCAAACCCACATAGGCTGCAGCTTCTGTTTCCTAAACCCTTTCCCCCTGAACCCCTAACCCATACTAAACTTTAAGCATCCTCAACCTTAAAAGACTTGCGAGCTCCTACATCCACACCTTACTATGATCAAAGGGGAGAAGGAGGGACCCTTAATGGGGACCCCTATCCTATAATGGGCTATCTAACGGGTATATAATAGCTATAAAAAGGGTATATACCTAGGGATCCTTATTAATGGTCCCTCCTTTTACCCTAGGAACACCTTACTATGACTTCCAAGTGAAGGGCCTTTTGCTTTTGTATCTCTCATCGCTGTCGTTGGTGCCATTGAAGCCCTAGCGATTGCCTAAAATACTCGGTTGCAACATGCAAGGTGGACAGCCCTGCAGCAGCAAGTTGCCCTAAACCCTCAACCATCAAGAACAGATGTGAAGAGGTAAGTAAGATTCTGAGTGCCTGAATTGGAGCTCGAAGTAATTAAACAACTATAGTAACCTTATTTACAACCCTATTTTGCAGAGTCTCATGATCCTCTAAGTACGTAACCCTAAACCCCTATTGTAGACCTATTGTAGAGCCCACATAGACTCCTTCGGGTAACCCCATAAGGAGCCCTTTAAGGACCCTTTAGGTACATTGCCCGGACCACGAGCACCTCCCTTTTACATTGGCTTCCCTGAGGCTCCATGTACCCCCATAGTATATACTTAGGCCTTGAAAAGGGTTCAGGGTTAAATTAACTACCTGCATAGGTAACCCTTTAAGGCCTAAGTATATAGTATATGGGCACATGGAGCCTTAGGGCTTTGACTCTAGGAAATGTACATACTCTAAGGCTCCACCTACCTATATGGTCCGACAATATAGCATACCTTAACCTGCCGAAAGCTACTGTTCCTAGGTTCTTATTATAAACCCAAATATTGAACTTATCGGGACTCTACATAAAAAGTAGGTTCTGGTGGGTTAAGGTCTACTTACGACGTACCGGCGTTTCTGCATAGGTACTGTAAGGCCTAGGTAGACACTCTATAGGTAGGCTTTAGGGGTTTAGGGTTTAGTACGGGCAGCCTTGAGGAGAAGTATGAATGTGGTCATTGGCGTGGAACTTACCGCTCGAGCTTACGACTCAGGGGCTCAGATGTACAGGGCCTTGGGATCTTATAGGAAGTATTCTTCGTGGTTTAGGGTTTAGGGTTTTAGGGTTTAGGGTTTAGGGGTTTAGGGTTTTAGAGTTTGACCTCATGGTCGTCTGCATGCTGCATGCAGAAAGGTAATAGCAGTTTGGGACGTGCAAGAGTCACGATAACAGTCGTTCAATCCCTGCAGTGGCCACATACTGCACCTCAAAACACCCCTGTTCGAAATTAGCTCGTTCATGCGGAGAAGCTCTGCTCCCAACTGAACGAGTCCCGGTGTTCACGAAGATGGTCGAATGGCAAAAAATGGTGCAGCAAACGGTGGCAACAGACATGCCCACCTACCTTCGGGGCAGGCCCGAAGGATACAACACAGAGGCCTCAATCATCGTAACAATGTTTAGGGTTACGGAATTGTTATTATTACTAAACTACGACGTACTTCCTAAACCCTAACTAAACGCCAAGGCACAACCCTTGCTGAATCAACAAGGCCCCTGTATTCGATTCGGAGGGTTCTCTCGCAGGCCCACGTCTTAATACACGGGCTATGAATAAAGAAACACAAATACATATATATATATATATATATATATACACACACACACACTATTTATGTGTGTATGTGTATATATACATATATATATATATATATATATATGTATATATACACATGTATATCATGAACGAGTTGTCAGAATAGGGGATCCATACGCATATAGAAAAGACTTGTACATGGTGGTTAGAAAAAGGGATCTACATGCAAAGTGTAGTCTAAGTATATTTGTCCGCTATCCTAACTAAAGATGAACCTTTGGGAGAATAGTATGGGGAATATAGTACCCCCCCCAAACTGTGAAAGGATACCTACTCTACTACCCTGTTTGACTTGGCGGCTACGGAAAAGCTGGAAGATTACGCTTCATTTTTGGCTTCAGGGTGTAGGGTTTGAGGTACAGGGTGGGCTTTGGGGTAGGGTTTGGGGTTTGGGGTTCAGGGCTTTTCATACGGTAGACTACTAGGATCATGGGACTTCGGAATTAGGGACATAAGTATACAAGGTATCTGCAGTTATAACTACTTATATCCCCATGGCCAATGAAGGTGCTTATAGCTCATATCCTGACTCACCAAGTCACATGATCCAAGCCCACAGAGGCTGAAGTTATCACCAAGAAGGGGCCGTTCCCTGAGTAACCCTCCGCTTTCAAAGACTGTCCAAATGGAAGCTCGTGACACCCGGTCCGGATGCTCACACTCTCTAAACACCAAATCGAGCAGCGCCTAAGTGGAGCCCGGGATTTCCGTACTGCCGAAGAATCGAAAAGCTGAAGTCGGATCCGGTGCTCTTTCCATGACACAGGAAAATACCGCGTTTAACAAACCCTAAACCCCTCGAAGCCCTAAACGTTCATCCCTTAAAACTTTATTGACTCCGGTCATCTGTATCCAGGTCTTAGACTTGGCCATGAAAGTCCCCCTGTACCGCCTTCAGCAAACACAGAAAGAGCACCAAGTATCCGGAGTGGTGCAATACTATAGGGGCCTCCATGGTTAGAACAGGGTTTTGGGGCCCATTATACAATAGTTGTAGTTCCCCAAAATAGTATACGTAACTATTAAGGCCGATATTGTCGAGGACCTTCAAATGGCACACGATTTTCGCAAGACGCCTGAGAGACGGTCCATAAAAAAAGAGGCGGAAGCCAAGAAGAATCACGGACTTCGCACCCTTGCCGTGCGCGGCAAACTTTTTTGAAGCGCAGTGCTTAGGGTTTAGAGTTCAGGGTTTACAGGTTTATAGTAGAAGCCAGAAAGTTGTAACATGGCTTTAGGAGGATTCGTGCTAGGATCGCTCATAATTTGGGTACGGCCCCCACACGGCAACAGTCTATAATAGGGCTACTATTAAGGTCCTAATATATTATCTATATTATGAATATTATTCAACTATTACCGAGTGGGGGCCGTACCCAACTCATAATTTACCTTGAGGACATGAGTTTGTCTTAAAGCTTAGGGCAAGATTCAACCTAAACCCGAAAGCCTAAACCGGGACGCTTGCAGTCGAGAGAGAGTAACTGTTTATCTATTTCGGGCCTGTCGAAGTTTCACGGAAAATCCAAAGCTTAGCCTCTCAACCCTACCCTAGCAGCCCTACGGTTGATGATATGAACCCTGCATGACCCATAATAAGGAATATACCATAATTCCCATAGTTTAGGGTCCTTAAGGTAATGCAGGATTTAGATCATCAACCCTAACTATACCCCTGAGCCTCCAGAAATGAGTTGCGCCTTGGGCCGGGGCCCTCTTCTAAAGGGTCCTACTTGGTCTGGACTGGATTCTCCTATACTCACAAAACCTAATCCCTAAACCCTAAACCCCAAAGCATGGGCAGGCAACATGAGTCTCTGCAAAGTTTCTATAACGTGGTCTACAAAGGATTTCCAGCCTTTGCAGGGGCTCTGCTGGACCCAAATGAACCCAGACCTTCCAAAATCCCTTAAGTAAGGAATATACCTTAAATGATATTAGGGATCCTACTACTATAGTTTAAGGTATATTCCTTAATTAAGGGATTTTGGAAGGTCTGGGCTCAAACCCCTAAATTGCGAAACCGCTAAGCCCCAAAACTCTCGAATCATGTGTTCATTGACTCATTGATCCACCCATCGGCTCCAAAGGAACGACGAAAAGAGCATACCAATCCTACTTGGGAGCATGACTGAGCATAGCTATTTTTGTGAATACCCTTATGGGGGCTCTAGCTTACAGAAGTTACACGTATGGCTTGATGCTATCACTTAATTATAAGTACAGTTACCTTAACTAAGGT
>CAJNDT010001569.1:787503-822503 GCA_905221615.1 Symbiodinium sp. CCMP2592 | reverse complement strand
CCCGGTCCCCAAACCCTAAACCTTAAACTCTACCCTAACCCTCGAACCTAAACTCTACCAAACCCTAGAATCAAGAAGATCGCAACATGGAGGCGTCTGTAGCATCAACCCGGACACCCAAGAGCCCCTCCAAGCAGGAGGCAGTATGCAGGTCAGGTCATAGAAGGACTCTCATTCGGGAAGGACGTCCTTCTTTGGCTTCGCTGTTCCTCAAGCCGGTGGTTCCGAGGCTTCGTCGCTTAGGCATTCGATTCAGGGTTAGCATTTGGGGCTGTAGGGTTCAAGTTCAAGGCTTGTGTAACCCTATGCTGAAGACTTTCACTAAGCTTTGCGTCGCTAAAGTATGGGGCTCCATGTACACGGTATCTATATAGAAACCCGTTCCACGCCTAAGTATGTACTATCTAGGTACATGGAGCCTTCGTACCTTTTGTTGGACCCCTTCGTCGTTGCGAATTATGATAGGGTCGAAACCATTAGCTAGCTTATCCAGGAGCCGAAGAGTCCAACAGTCTAGGTCCAGAAAAGCTATACTGTGAATCGCCTGGGGAAACTATAATCCTATATGTTGTTTGAGGGCATAGGCCATAGGGCCTTGGGATAGTCCCGACGATAAATCATCTCAATTGCAGAATCTGTTTCTTGCAAGAACGAAAGTGCTTCCGTGCAGCAAAACTACACACGAATACATCTAATTGAAGGGACAGCGGGATCCAGGGTTCAACCTGCCAAGTGATGAGGTGTTCGACCCGGCACAGACGTTTGTGGCAATTCCTAACCCGACCAGAATCCTAAGCCCTAAACCCGAACATCCTAAACTGGACACCTAAAACCCTTAAACCCAGAATGCAGGTAGGGCACTGATTGTATACGATCACGGGCTCGCTCTCGGATAGCTTGCTCGAAGGACCTCCATGGGGCCAGCTTACCCTAACGGTCCAAGTAGTTACAAATATGGTATTCACTTCAGTCACTTAAACCTCACAGTACCGCATGTAGGAACTCCTTCAAGGTCAAAGTAAAAAAAAACAATAGGTACATTGTCATGGATCCTCAGGGTTTGTGATGTTGTTTCCGTGTTCGCTTGAATGCTCTTGCTCGAACAGTTCCAAATCTTGAGGATTGGGGTTTGGAGTTTGTTGCTTCTTCTTCGGTTGTTGTAAGTGTCTTATGAAGCACACTCGAATTCTTCAGAGTTTGCGGCTTAGGCTTTGGACTATTGTAAAGTGTGGTTACGTCATGGGTGCCTGCTGCAATGCTAGCACTTGCGGACTGTGGGCACAGTGGAACGTTTGGCCGTGGCTCACCAATAGCGGAGTTCCGGAAGCGTATCCTCTTCTAAGCTAATGCACATAATCGGTAGCCCCCCTCCCCCCAAAGATGTGCATTTTCGCGCTGAGAGTATACAGACTTTCTTGGGCATCACTGGAGGGATCGGGGACAAGTCGGCGATAATGTCAAGTTGCACCGCGGGCATTTGGACCATATGAGCGTCAACCAAAAAGGCAGTGGAACGAGCCAGGACAGAATGTCGAATCCGTGGAAGCTCAACCCTGAGACGAACTGTACTAACACCCGGGACCCATCATATAGACTTACCAGGTTCCGGAAGACGCCTATTTGCAGTCACCGCAATCCCCAATGTACACCCTGCTTTTTAATCCCGTATACCGACCGGAATCTCCCAAACCCTTCTCGAAACCCTTGAAACTGCGGTTTAGGGTTTAGGGTGCACCGCCAAATCCCCTCCCACAAGACAACAAACCCTCACATCTACCTGGCAACGAACCCTGCACCACTTAGGGTCTGAGTCTAGCCAAAGGCTGGCGCTCTTCTCGACTACAGTACGTAATCCCCACAAAGTTGGAAACCCGGATTAAGGCCAAATAGTGCTGGGATTCCTTATACATGACTCTTAAGGATTGAGGCTATTGGGTCTCCGCTTTTGGGCTTCTACTGTACACAGATTGCCCAACCCCAAAGCCGTTGAGCCAGCGGCTGAAGGTTCAAGAGGCCCAGTAAACTCTTAAACTCACACCCCTCCAAAGGATCTAAAGAACCCTAAACCATCAACCCTAAGAACCCTCAAATCAGGCAGTATGGGCTCCTCTGTTAGGCTCTTTACGGGGTTTCAGTCTGCTGCAACCACGGCCCTAAACCACAAACCCGTAAATTCTGAGAGGCCGAAACCCGAAAGTCCTGAAGTAAGAAGCCCCCGACACATCTGAGGAGAAGGCTGACACCGCTGTCTTCCGGCTGTAGACTGAAGGAGCTGTTGTGTCCGCTCGCCGGGCTGGGTATCCTCCGTCAGGTTTGGGGCTTAGGCTTGGGTAATATAGCCCTAAGGGTTCAAGTACCCAAATAGCAGGGTTTCAAGGCCCAAAGACCATTCAGAGAATGGAGTTTGGGATCTAAAACCCCACTATTTGGGTACTTGGACCCTCCGGGATGGGGGCCTTAACGATTAGAATAAGGTTTTGGGGTACATTACGCTATAACCTTATTAAAAAACGCCCACGATAGTATTCATAGTTTAAGCCCCTATATTCCTGCCCTTGTAACAGTCTAGCGGGAGGGTCATATGACCCATACATATTCATATTATGAGTAATCTCCAACTGTTAATGTAGGAACCTGATTAAGAAACCCTGGGCCTAGGACCCCCAAAATAGAAGGATTCATAAAGGAACCCTACTGAAGGCCCGAGGTTTCTTAATCAGGTTCCTACATTACAGAGTGGGGGCAGTACCCGAGGTTTAGGTTTTAAGGCGGCGCTGTGGGTTCAAAACCGGGGCTCTGAGTTGGAAAGGAGTGACTCATTGTGCCTAGACCCTAAATGGGAGCTTCCGAAAACAGGGGACCCTAATATGGTAGGATCCTTATTATAAGGGGCCCAAAATACGTACCACCGAATTTTCGGAAACTCCCAAATCCTTGATCCCTCAACCTTGAAACCTTTGATGGTAACTCAGAAACAAACCCTTGTAGGGTAAGCAAACGGATACTTTCCGCAGATTCCACTGAAAGGAGTCGTAAAGCTACAGAGAAACAAACAACGACACAGTACTCAAGGGCCTTCCAGGAAAGCAGGGTGTTGCGGGCTTGGTTTCAGGAGCTTGGTGTACAGCAGTAGAATTAGAGAGGTTATCTTCGGAGACAGCGTCAGGTGCTAGGACTTGGGGTTTCCGGGTGATGCCAGACTCGGAGTCTTGGGAATGGGCTTGGGGCTTAGTATGATCTTTGGGCACAAAAGCCTTAATATACTGCAGAAGCCCAAAAGTTGGAAACCCAATAGCCTCAATCCTTACGAGTAATGTATATGGAATCCTAGCACTAACCCTAAACCCTATAACCCTAAACCCGTAAACCCAAAACCCCTAAAAACTAATCCGTGGGGTTTACTATAGGAGCCCGGGGAGCCCTAGGGGTATATACTTTGGCCTTCGGCCTTCAAGTACTTGGAGGATCATGGGACTCACTAAGTATCCCAAAGGGTCCAAGTATCATAATGGCATATACTTAGACCCCCCAAATACCCTACAAGTATACACCAGAATGGTACTTGGACCCTTTGGGTATGGTTACAAGTACCTTAATTGGGGCTATAAGTAGTTGTAAGTATGGTTACCTTATTTATACCCCTAGTTGCTAAGCCCCATGATCCTTTAAGTAGTCTGTAAACAGGCGCCGTGGGCCCGAGGCATCTACTACCTGGGTACAGTACATGGGCCCTCTGGGACATGGTCTCTACCGTCATTCCTAAACCCAAACCCCTTAAACCCTAAATCCCAAACCCCGTAAATCCAAACCCTGAACCCCTAAACCCTATACCCTAAACTCCAAACCCCTGTAACCCTAATCCTAAACCCTAAACCCCTTAAGCCTAAACCTTCAACCCTAAACCCCAAGCCCCATGTCGAATGTAAAACAGACAGAGCTGTACTGAACTTAGAACCCTAGCAAAAATTATAATTTTAGCTGTTTCTTAGGGATTATAATAACCAAAAATCGAAAAATAATTTCTAAGTACCCCTAAGAGAGCCCCAAACCTGTCCTCAGGCTGAACTCGCTCCGTTGGCTCGGCGGTCGTAGGCTAGTGGATTGACTGCACTCAGATATCCTAGTTCATTGTTGAGATAGGATGAAAAATCTACATTTTTATTCCTTATTGGGTTTAAGTACCAATAAAAATGTAAAATGTTACACAACAATGACAAAGTAGCTGCTCACAGCCACTCTCACCGCCGCCCTGAGATGTGGGTTCAGGGTTCAGGGTTTAGGGCCTGGAATGTGGGTTCAGGTTGTGGGGTGTTGGGACCCGTACCGTCGAAGTTTGAGCAGTTTGAAGAGGGTTTGGGGCACTTCTTGCTGCAACACTATGAGGGTTGCGCAGGTGGAGTTGCTTTTATGATGAGGCTCCTGTGCTCGAAGCGGCACTTTGTATTAGCTACCCTTCTGCCCTTCATGGACGCCTGGACTCCAAGCTCTAAGCCCATGTCCTTTGATAAAGTACGCGCAGGCAAACCCACACATACACACACACAGACAAGAATGAAGGAACAGTACACGCACTGTGCATGTGTCTATATATAAAATATACATACATAGAAAGCTTCATGGCAGTATGATATGTACATACGAATGACTAGTGACTAAGATCTTCAAGCTCGAAAAGCAGGCTTAATCTCCACAAGTATAGTTTTTTTTTTGCACCGTAGGCTGTACAAGCTTAAATAGTTACCCACACTATTCCCTGGCATTCCCTGATCTATTTCAAACGGTGTACCCCATCTTCTAGTCTAGTTATCACGGCCCTGGTGTTTCCTTAAAGCCCAACCAAGAGCTTTGCCGATCAGAGCCCTGAAACATCACCACTCCTAGACTCCGTGGCCAGGATCCTGAGTAGCACCGCTAACCAAAAAATACTTTTTTTTTTTTGCCGATTTCCAGTTCCAAAAGCGGGACCCGAAAACACCAAATAAATACAAATACCACCGAGGAACTTGGGCGATTTGCTTCTGCTTCCTCTGTCGTCTGTACTTGCATACTCACCCCAAAGTCTGTATTATTTTGCATTATCTGGCGCGACCTTCCAAACCTCAAATTCTAAATTCTGAACCGGTTAAAGGACCTAAAGCACTACCTATAATATATTCTCATCCTGTTTTGTGTTACAGCATAAGATCCGGAATATAGAAATGGTTAAACCAAAAAAGTTATATTAACGAACTACAGTGGGGAAAATAGGTAAATCCTCACCCGTTCGGGTTCCGGGCATCCTTCAGACAGAGACACTTCGGTCTGAATGTCGCGAAGGAAGGGCTCGCCACGCATCCTGCTCAGAGTCGTACCCTAAGACTCCAAATAGCCCAAAGTGGGTAGTATTTATTGACTTTAGACCCCAAAGTAGGTACTATCTGTATACTTGGAGTCTTAGGGGTATTGCGGTGGGAGGATTGGGGCTTGCAGGATTTTGTGCTTTAGAGGTGCCATGAGGGGGTAAGCTAAAGGATTTCTTGAGGGTGATGGTCGGGCTTTATATGATCGCTGGAGGGCTCCATAGTTTGTATTCCCTTCAAGGCATAGTAAGTACGTAGCCCCGCAACCCGGTCCTAAACCCTATAAACCTGAACCCTCACATCACCAAATCATCAAAGTCCTGACTTTGCAATGAGTCCTTAAAATCCTGCCCCTGAATGCCAGACCTTGAACCCTGCTGCAACCGAAAGCCCCAAACCCCTGAACCCTATAGCCTCGATGTTGTCCTCTACGCTTCCCCAAGTCCCAACAACTCGCATACCCTCTACACTATTCCTGATTGGGTTCAAGTACCCATGAAAATGTAAAATGTTACCCAGCTATGACCGAGTACACCAGCAACACCAGCTATACCCTAAAACTCCCACATGGTCCTGTTCAGCTCTTGCTTGGCTTCGGCGCGCTTGCGCTTCACTGAGGCCTGGCAGGACCAGGATCGGTTTTTACCGGGATGTGTCGGGTTTAGGGTGTCGGCGTTTACTGGGATGTTTCGGGTTTAAGGTTTCGGATTTCACGAGGATTTTCGGGTTTAGGGTTTCGGGTGTTACCGGGATGTTTCGGGTTTAGGGTGTAGGGTATACCTGAACCCCCCCCCAAGTGCCCTTTCATAGAGGGGGGTAGTAGGGAGGTGCCGGCAGGCTCGAGGATCTGGCAAAATGGATCAAGTAGGAACCCGCAAACGAAAAGGATACGGTACGGTTGATGATATAAATCCTGCAGGACCCATAATAAGGAATATACCATAATTCCCATAGTTTAGGGTCCTTAAGGTAATGCAGGACTTATATCATCAACAGTATGACCCTACTGGCAGGGAACGAAGATTGGGATCCCAGACACACTCGAAGCTAGGCTTCATGGGACTTGGTAAGTAAGGATATGAGTACATTGGGTAATGTAGGAGCCTGAGGGCCTATAACCCCAAAATAATAGGATTCATATGGGTGGTTGTCAAAATTAGGGTCCCTGTTTGGGTACCCTAAATAATAGGTGCCGTTTCATAATGGGGACCCAAAAAGGGACCATAATTTTGACACCGCCCATATAAGGAACCCTAAGAAAGGCCCAAGGTTTCTTAGTCAGGTTTCTACATTGATTGGAGCAGAATCAGACCAGTAGCTGGACACCCACGTCTCGAGCGCGACCTTCGAAGTAACCCTAAACCCGAAACCCCTAAACCCTTAAGCCCTAAACGCTAAACCCTAAACCGAGACCTTCGAAGTTCGAAGCCCAGGTCGCGGAAGCAAGCGCGAACATGTGGGGCCAATTCTCGAAGCTGGGAACCCAAAGGCTCCATGTGCCATATAGTATACCCTAAGGCGCCATAGTAGTTCCGTTTTGGGATTATAGGATTCGATATATGAACCCCAAAAAGGAACTACCATGGAGCCTTAGGGTATACTTAGGCCTTAAAGGGGGTACCTATACAGGTACTTAAAAGCCTAAGTCTGTACTATATGGGTACATGGAGCCTTAGGGGAAGTGTCCGCATTGTGCCAAGGCGCGAGATCGAAGATGCGCAATTGGACGGAATCTCGGCATCCATGCGGTTCTAGACAAGATGTGCCCTAAACCCTAAACCCTAAACCCTAAACCGAACACCTTCCATGGCTTCTCCAGTCTCCTTGCTGCTCGACTTTCCCCGTCCCTCAGACTGTGGCCAAATGCAATAGTCCTTGCCATCCACATGAATCGGTGGTGCTGCAATCGCTGCAGACCCCCTTCTGCAGGGTGCTTTATCTAGAACACCACAGAACCCCTAAACCCTAAATCCTAAACCCTGGAAACCCAGCTCAATTTCAAGAGATGCAATAAACCTCTGCATCAATGAAGGGGACTCAAGAAAAGGAGAATGATGCGGCTTGAGGACTTAGTAACTACCCTAAGGCTCCAAAAGGGGTCATGGGCTTTCAGGGGAAGGGGTTCGGGCTTTGGGGGCTGAGGGTTGGGATCTCACTACGAGGGTCCAGGAGCCTTAGGGCAGGGTTAGAAAACCGTCGCTACCCAGAGGCCTTAAAGTAGTTCCTTTTTGGGGATCATATATAGAAGCCTATAAGGTAAACCCAAAAAGGAACTACTATCGGGCCTCTGGGTATAGCTATATTTACTATAAGAGCTCCAATTATAAGGCACGAAGGAACGCTAAACCCCAAAGCATGCCTCGCTCTGTAACCCCTTCCCCTCCCTCCACCCCCCCCCCACAGTTTCAAAAGGTCCTTCCACTCTAAACCCCAAACCCTGAACCCTAAACCCCGGAACCCTAAACGCCTAAACCCTACACCGCAAAACAGTTGAACACTAAACCCTAAACGCAGTTTCCAAAGGCCGCACCAGCAGGGTGCGAGGCAGCAGCTCGACTTCCTCCGCTTGCCGAGCTGTAAACGCTTCAGGGTTTAGGGTTTAGGTACCTCGGTAGGGGAACCATACAGCCACACAGGGGAATCAAGAAGATTCCCAAGGTGTCTCTCTCGACTTCTTTGTGTGCTCGGTCGTTTGGCTCTTCTGGGGTTAAGCTTTAGGGTTAAGGGTTTAGTTGTGTTGTTCATTTGGGGGGTGAAGCATTCCCCTAAAGCCTCAGGATCCATGTACCAAATCGTATATGCGTATAGACCTAAGATAGGAACTGTCGAATATGTGAGTGCGACATATGCTCTGCTTGCAAAAGGGGTGCAATCCATAACCCGTCATGCTATATGCTGAACCGTTCCGAGAAGCGGAACCCGAAGCCCACTCTTTAGGGTCAAAAACGACCTTTGGTGTTGAAGCAAAGCCTGAACCGACAACACTCCGGTGGGGCTGAAGAGTGTCTCACAAGCCCCTACCAAGGCTTGCTTCGAGGAAAAAGAAGTATTGACTAGAGGTAGATGGATGCCTTCGTACCAATACGTAGCAAAACATGCCGAGGAGCAAGTTAACATTGACTGGCGACAAAGTCTCCAAGGCCGAATGGCCTAATACCCGTTCATGAGACAGTGTACGCGAAGCCGTGTGCAGGTTCGCACCGTGCCCGAACGGCCGCTGCCATAAGCATACATAGCATTCCAAGTCATAACTTCAATGTCCTATCCTAGACCCTAAACCCTTAACCGTAATTCCCTAAACCCTAAACTAATTAACCTTACTAAACCCTACACTTTACGCCGATAGTCATCATTTTGGGGTGCCGCTCCATTGCTGGAAACCCCAAATGGCATCCCCACCAGAACGGAAACAAACGTAAAAAGTCTCAATATAAGGGCTACTAGAAGGGATCTTTAAAGGGATCTATAGGGGTACCATAAAGGATCTACTGTATGGGGTTTAGGGTTTAGGGTTTTAGGGTCAAGGATTTTAACAATACACGAACTAACGACAGAAAGACGAAGAGTAATTACCCTAATTACCCTAATTACCCCTCTGTCCTTCATGTATGTCTCCAGCTTCTTCACGTGCAGATCATGCAGCTTACGGTCTGGCGGCATGGGCTTTGCACCTGCCCACGGCTCCTTTAGGGTCAAAGGAGGGGGAGCCTTAAGGACCCCTAGGGTTTCGGGTTTAGGGACCCTTAATAAGGACCCGGTTTAGGGTTTAGGGTTTAGGGTTTAGGGTTTAGGGTTTAGGGTTTAGGGTTTAGGGTTTAGGGTTTAGGACCCTTAATAAGGGTCCTCAGAGAGCCCACTACCCCTTAATTAAGGAATATGGCTTAAATTATATAGGGGCCTTCATATTTTGATTGAAGCTGTATTCCTCTATATTCCTTGATTAAGGGGTATTGGGCTCTCTGGGTCTTGGTGTCTATCGTTAGGGTTCGCTGTTTGGGACTCCGGGTATATATAAGGAATTCATAATAAGGAACCCTAAAAGGTAGGTTATTCAGTGTTAAGGTAGAGCCTATGCCCTTGGGTTTCGAGTTTCGGGTTCAGGACCATGAAGCCACATTTCAGAAAAAATGACGGCATATGATAGAAAGAGGGGTCCGTTTGGGGGCAGGGCTCGTTGTGCACGTGCAACTTAGAGCTTCGGCTTGGCTGGCTATGCTGTGCTGCTGTGCCGTGCTGTGCTGTGCTGTGCTGTGCTGTGCTGTGCTGTGCTGTGCTGTTGCGTGTTTTGGGCTGATGCTGGGGCTGGTGTTGCTAGCCCAGCTCGAAGATCACACCATAGCCAAAGCAGCCGCTCGGTGACGGTGGCGGTCGCTTGTGAGACGGATCGAACATGTCGTGCCGGTCTCTGGCCTCGGTGATCTTTGCTTTTGTTCCTTCCCCTAAGGGTCCATGTACCCATATAGAGATACATGGGGCCCAAGGTATATAGGGACTACATTAAGGCCAATGTATATACTATATGAGCACATGGACCCTTAGGGTTCTTCTCCTTCCTGCTCTCGCGGTGTCCTTGGCTGCTGTGGACCTCCGTCTGTGTAAGACGGGAACGAGGATTGGGAAGCCGAGAGACGCAGTTCGCGCACCGGTTTAGGGTTTAGGGTTTATGGTTCAGGGTTTAGGGGACTGCCGTCGGCACGTGCGACGAGTCACCCTGCATATCTGGAATGCAGCGTGGCTGATCCTCTCCAGACGCATTCCACGCGCGGGTTTTGCGGTGGCGCAATGACATATGTGTTGTCACGGAAAGCGAAGATGGCCTCACCGTCATGCAGCTGGGCCTGGACTTCGCGAAGAGTGGGTGGGCTGCTGTGCCAAGACATACAGGCCAAAAATCCGCGGGTCCCCTCTCTCACCACCTTTGCCCTGGCCAAACTTGGAGGATCATGGGACTTAGTAACTGGGGTTATAAACAAGGTAACTGTAGTTGTATGAGTACTTATAACCCCAATTAGGGTACTTATGACCTTACTTACTAAGTCCCATGATCCTCCAAGAACTGGTTAGGGGGCAACTATACTGAACTTAGAACCCTAGCAAAAATTTGATTTTAGCTGTTTCTTAGGGATTATAATAACCAAAAGTCTAAAATTATTTCTAAGTACCCCTAAGGCAAGTGCGCTAGAAGTGTGGAGCGAACAATTGGGCCAATGTGATGTGCGGCCGACCAAGCGCCGGACCAGATAGTTTCTAAGCGCCCAAGAGCCACGAAGCTAGAACTACGTCATACCCTGCCCCCCTCCCCCTCTTGTTTTTTTCTTTTTGTTGAACCCTCTTTTCCGTCTGCCCAAGGGGAGTTTGGTTTAGGGTTTTAGGGTTTTAGGGGTTTAGGGGTTTAGGGTTCAGGGGTAATGCAGGAACCTGATTAAGAAACCTTGGGTCCTTCTTAGGTTCTTAATAAGTCTTTAGATCCTAAGATATTGGGGTTAAAGGGCCAGGGTTTGTTACCCTAAACCACCCCTTAGAGCCATAGCAAAAATGATCAGTTTAATCTTCTCATGGGTTCATCTAAGAAAAAACTCGAGATGAATTGCTGTACCTTTCCTCCAGACACGTTTATTCCTTGGTTAGGATCACCGAATAAGAATTCACGAAAGAGCAAGAAAGGTGTGCGTGAACGCATCTTTCGAAGATTCATGTTGAATGGCCGTAATTCATTGCCAGAAAGTCACACCGGTCCTCATACTATGGGCTATGCCCAATACTAACTTGAAGGCATTCAACAGACAGACAAACTATCGGGTTCAGCGCTGGACCTTTGGGTTTCACCGTTTGAAGGTGTCAAACGCGGGGTGCTTAGGCGGGTGCCCTCCAGTTGAGATCTGCACGCGGTTTCGGGTTTATGTTTACGGGACCACCGCCCTTCTTCTAGTTCATGGTCGGGAGTCGGGATAGGATTTTTTAAAAATCAATTTTGTTATTCTTTATTGGGTTTACGTACCCATAGAAATGTAAAATGTTACCCAACGATGACAAAGTCTTGTCATGATGGTGCTCATGACCGAAATTGCTCAGCCGTGAACCCTGAACTCTCAAGCCTCCAACCAGTGTAGGAACTTGGGTGTGAAACCCGGGTTCTAGCAAGTGCTCTTGATATGGATCCTGTCACGTCGCTTTCGGGCCCGGGGTTTAGGGCTGATGGTTTAGATGTTTGTAATACTTCAGGTTTAGCATTTAGCATTTAGGATACATCCCCGGGCCGAAAGTTTCGAGCTACATGTGTAGTATCTAACATACGCGCTCTTGCGGAGTAGCGGAATACCTCAAAGTGTCGTTTACCCTATGCAGGCTAGCGGAGTAATTTCTACACCGTTTTAATCTTATTACCGTTTAGCTCCGGAGGAGGCCCCAGGGCTCACATGTGTTAGGAGTCTATGGGGAAGAGGGTGGGGTAGCTGGGTATTGTAGCATGTTCAAGCCAGTGGGTCGAACTGCTGGTTCGCCACCAGGCGACTTGATCATATTCGACAAAGGTACGCCGGAATGAACAGCTCACATTAAGCTTAGTCGCTTCTGCCTCCCGACAAGGAACAAACTTGATAGTTAAACTCATGAAGATCCTTACAGGGTGAATCTGGGCGGGGTCAGGGGACCATGCTTTCTTCGTCAGGCCGTGTTAAGCCCTTCTCAGGTCTGTATTATGGGCTATCAAGGTGCCCACCTCTTCCCCCCTTAGCCGCTTAATAAAGAGGCCTGCATATTTGGTTTCACCATTTTGATGGCTCCTTACTTTCAGTAACTCAGTATGGTAAGTATAGTATAAAATACCCCCAAAGAAGAAACGTTTCAGACTTCTGGCTTAGGCCCTTGAAATATGGTTTCGTATGATGAGCTCTCGGCGGCCTTCAAACAAGCAGAACAAATCCTAAACCAAAAACCCCCAATCCCAAAAACCCTCAAGCCCGAACCCGAAACCCTAAACCCCTAAACCCTTAGCCCCTAAACCCCCAGACCCCTAAACCCTAAACCCCTAACAAATCCTAAACCCGTAAACCCCTAAACCCCTAAACCTTGAAACCCTAAACCTTCAAACCCCTAAACCCGAAACCTTTAAACCCCTCCTAAACCCTAAACCCCTAAACCCCTAAACCTTTAAACCCCTAAACCCCTAAACCCCCCAAAACCCCTAAACCGGGAAAAACAAAAAAACTAAACCCCTAAATCCCTAGACCACCCAAAACCCCTAAACCGAAAAAAAACACAAACTAAACCCCTAAATCCCTCATTCCCGGCAGCGAGGCGCCTTCCAGGCCGATGGGCTTCTCCAGGCCGTTGAGGTTAAACAGGGTCTCGTCTTCCTGGGTTTAGGGGTTTAGGGTTTAGGGTTTAGGGGTTTAGGGGTGTAGGGGTTTAGGGGTTTAGGGGTTTAGGGTTTAGGGTTTAGAGTTTAAACACCCTGAAAAATATTTATCTATAGGGTCCCTTATAAACTCAAATAAGGAAAATAAAAAATATTTCAAAATCCAATCTAGCTTCGTCGATCTCCGGAGAGACCAGCCGCTTCAAGGCCTCTGCTTGCGTTTCTTTTTTTTTTTTGTGGGGGGGGTTAGGGTTTGTCTGTAGATTTTGGGGGGTTTAGGGTTTATATATATAGGGCTTAGGGGGTTTACGGATTATGTTTAGGGTTTAGGTTTTTTTTTGTGGTTTAGAGTACAAGGTTTAAGAAAACAGTTGCGAAGGTTTGTGTTGATGAGAGAGGGCTTCGACTGCCCAACACATAGCAAAGCATGCTAGAACTCGCCCAGTTCACCGTCATCACCGCACTGAGGCTGTCATAGGTGCTGCTGCAGACTACAAGCACTCCACCTACCTTGTTAAGGAACTATGGCTTATATAAGCAAATCTCATATATAAGGACATCATGATAAGAAATCCTAAAAGGTGGATTCAGGGTTGAGGTATGGCTGAGGGTCTTACCCAGCGTGCTAAATAAACTCCCAGAGCCCTCTCAAATAGGAGTTTAGGGTTTCTTGCAGTTTAGAGTTTATGGCTGCAGAGTTTTGGGGTTGAGGCCGTTAGGGTTAAGGATTTCGGGCTTGAAGTTTTAGGGTGTACCGTTTTATGCTTGGTCTTGACCGTAAAAAACCTTCCTTTCTAGGGTTCCTTATTATGATTTCCTTTTATCAGGGTCTAGGTAGAGTCTAAACTTGGGGGATATTTGCAATGGGGGTGCTCCTCGGCCCGACACAAACACGCACACATGTTGGGCAACGCGAAACCTGAAGCCTAAAACGCCCCAAACCCTAAACCCTAAGCCTGTATAAACCCTAAACCCCTATACGCCCCAAAGAACCCTGAAGAAACCCCAAACCCTATTACCATGGTCGCTGCCAAAACCTCAAGTCCTAGTTAGTCAAACCGCTTAAGCCCCACAGCCGGCAACCCTGCATGGAGCATGATGGGACTTAGCCATTAAAAAATTTTTATTCTCTAAATTCGCCTCGGCCCCGCCGAAGCGGTCAGAGGTTCCTATTCGGATTTCCTCTATTCCCCACCTCTTAATCCTCTTTGCGGTGACCCCCCCAAAATCGGGGCCCACTGCCCCCCCCCCCCCCCCCCCCTTAAAAATGGAAACGTGTCGATGAGCCCCAAATTCCAGCGGTGAATTCTCGCCCCGTCCAACGGATTTTGGCAGTCTGTAGGCAGTCCCACCCATTTTCCTCCCCCCCCCCCCCCCCCCCCCTCCCCCCCCTCCCCCCCCCTCTGAGATGTAACCTGGACGTGTATCCCCTCGCTAGGCGTACAGGAACACAGGCACTCAGGTGTCTCTTTTGCTACAGGCGCACAGCTGTAGTCCACTGCACTAGAACCTTGAGCAACAGGCATGGATACATGCAAGTGATACGTGAAACAGACAGGCACCTGGATGTGTAACATTCAGTGTTTCAACCAGGCACAAATTTAAAACACGTAGAGCTGCATGGCCGTGGAGTCGGCATTCAACTAGCCTGTTATTGCTCTCGGTCGAATTAGCGGAGTATTGAGCTACATCTGCGACTTGAAGAGAAACTATACATTCTCTCACCTGAAGACAGCTTCACTGAAAAGAGCAGAACACGCACGAAACGCAAACGGATCTTCAACTGAAAACTTTTGCTTGAAAGTTGCCCACTTGTGTTCAGTTTCCTCTCCAGGCGGAAAGCTTACTGTCACATAAAAGATTGTAGAGCTTAGCTCCACTTGATGCCAGCATGACATCTTGCGACACGGCAAATGTATAAGGGCATTAGAAGTATCTTATCCTGAGATAAGTATCTTCTTTCTGACAAGGTCTCTAAGGAAGTACCTCTTCATGAGAAAAGCATCTTCCTATGAAATGGCGAATGCTCAAACTGGATACCTTCTTATGAAAGAAGCATTCCGTGAAACACTCACTCCACATCTTCCAACGGACCTTGGTTCATCACCCTCTGGTCGTACTGCTCAACCATGCGACGAGTTCGAGGACTGTCGTCTGGATGAAGCAGCCGGTAGTGTGGGTAGTACCATCTCTCCAAACTCCAGTGATGAAGCTGTAGGCGAAATGGAAACCACGGTCTACCACCAAAGGATGCTGGCCAGGACCATCAGGAACGTCAACGTCTGCGTCCTCGCCCTCGTCTGAACCTAGTCAGTTTTTGCCTTTGGCTTTGCCTTTGGACTTGTCCTTGGTCTTGCCTTTGGACTTGCCCTTGTCGGCGTCCTTGCCTTTTCCTTTGGAGGACTTGCCTCCTTTGCCGCCTTCTTTGTCACCAGGAGGTTGTGCGGGTTCTTGAGGACGTTGAGAACCAGAAGCTTTAGCACCAGAAGCTGCCTCTTCCTGAGAAGAGCTTGCTCCCTGTGGTGCGGCTGCAGGACCAGTAGAACCAGAACCATGCGCCTTGTTCAGCTTCTGTCTCTCTTTTCTTCTGTCCGCGGCTTCCTTCATGGTGTCGGGATTGCGGTTGAGCGCCCTCATCCTGCTTCCAGAGTACTGGTTCGCGTGAACCTCGATGAGGAGCGGAGTGTGAGCGTCATAGTCCCGATCGTTGAGAAGGTACGCGGCGCTGGTGGAATTTAACAGCCACTCAGAGACATGGATGTCGAACTCGGTCTTTGAAGGTGGAAACTCCGCCCATTGATCGTCCGACATGCTGTGTCCCAATTCCATGACTGTAGCCATAACAGGATCCAAACCAGGAAAAGTATTCCAGTCTGGTTGCTTAGCTTCCTTGTATGGCATTCCCAGCGTGTCCTCATACTGCTTCAGAAGCCACATGGCGTTTGCTGACACATGTCTCGCACGAGGCGAACAGAGGTGTGGGCACTTCGGGCTTTCTGACCAGGCCTCCAAGAAGTAGTCGAGAAGGCTTTGGTACATCCCGCCACGAATATCCATTGACTCTTGCTTTCTGCCGGTGGCCCTGTACAAGGCCATGTTGGCGTCGCCACCGATGAGATCGACTTGGTAGTGCAAGCAGTCAACGAACATGTTGCCCAACACTTCATGAGCCAACGCCACCTTGTCTGCCGCCGCGTCGTTGTGGAGGTGGAAGACACAAACTCTGATACGGTCGGATCCGGCCCGCTCTAAGACCTTGGTCAGTGACTCATCTGGAACATCACCACGACTGCCCTGGAGGCCGGTCGGTAACGTCATGCCATACACGATCTCAGCGACCATATAGGTTATTGGAAGAGACTCGTGGGCGAATCCACTGAGAGTGGAGCCGGCAAGACGGGTGATCGAAGATCCGACACCATTGGTACGACTTCCCACCATCAGATCCTTGGACTCGTTACGCAGGAATTGCCACCCGCGTGACTTGAGGAAGGCCTCCTCGGAGTCATCGATCTTAGCCGCTTCGCAGAGCATAAACAAATGCGTCTTCGACTGTGCAATCGATTTTATCAAGGCTCCTTTAGTCATTGCCCCTTTGCACCGAACCAGAACCACAAGGTTTAGATCCACAGGGCTTTTTCGACAGAGTTGGCTTTTAAAGACGTTTACAGACTTTTAAAAACTTTCAAATGCAAGAAAAAACATTCTAAAAACTTTTAGAAGACTTTAAAAGACTTTTAGAAACTTTTAGAAGACTTTTGCAAACTTTAAAAGACTTTTCAAAACTTTAAAAGGCTTTTAAAATATTTAAAAGACTTTTAAAAACATTAAAATACATTTAAAAGCTTTAAAAATACTTTAAAAGACTTTTAAACGCTTTTAAAAGCTTTTACAAACTTTAAAAAGAATTTGAAAGACTTTTAAAGACTTTAAACAACTTTTAAAAATTTTTAAAAACTTTAAAACAAAAAAAACTAATGTTTTTTCCGAGAAGACGAGGATGAAGAAGACCTGGCACAGGGTTTACAGTTTCAGGGTCTTTAGGGTTTGGGGTTAAGAAGGCAGAGTGCCATAGTATTAGGGGTTTGAGGGTAATGAAAGGGTTAGGGTTAGAGTTTCAGGGTCTTTATTATATTTAGGGTTTGGGGTTAGAAGGCAGAGTGCCATAGTATTAGTGGTTTGAGGGTAATGAAAGGGTTAGGGTAGAGTTTCAGGGTCTTTATTATAATGAGGGTTTGGGGTTAGAAGGCAGAGTGCCATAGTATTAGGGGTTTGAGGGTAATGAAAGGGTTAGGGTTAGAGTTTCAGGGTCTTTAGTATTTTAGGGTTTGGGGTTAGAAGGCAGAGTGCCATAGTATTAGGGGTTTGAGGGTAATGAAAGGGTTAGGGTTAGAGTTTCAGGGTCTTTAGTATATTTAGGGTTTGGGGTTAGAAGGCAGAGTGCCATAGTATTAGGGGTTTGAGGGTAATGAAAGGGTTAGGGTTAGAGTTTCAGGGTCTTTAGTATTTAGGGTTTGGGGTTAGCAGGCAGAGTGCCATAGTGTTAGGGTTTGAGGGTAATGAAAGGGTTAGGGTTAGAGTTTCAGGGTCTTTAGTATATTTAGGGTTTGGGGTTAGAAGGCAGAGTGCCATAGTATTAGGGGTTTGAGGGTAATGAAAGGGTTAGGGTTAGAGTTTCAGGGTCTTTAGTATATTTAGGGTTTGGGGTTAGAAGGCAGAGTGCCATAGTGTTAGGGTTTGAGGGTAATGAAAGGGTTAGGGTTAGAGTTTCAGGGTCTTTAGTATTTAGGGTTTGGGGCTAGAAGGCAGAGTGCCATAGTTTTAGGGTTTGATAGTATTAGGGATGCACAAATCGCGTGAAGTGGCTACGAACTGCTGGATGTTGCGCTTTTCTGCGTTGACCACACTGTCAAGCGAATCACGTGCAGGCGAAGCAGGGTACAGCTGGGTGACGCGACAACGTCTGGCACTCTGCCTTCCCAGCTGCTGGCACTCTGCCTTCCCGCCTCAAGATCCATTAATTATTGCCACCCCAACTTTGCACTCAGCTGGTCGGTCAAAGGTATTGCTCCAGCATCAAGGTCAGGAAGTTCCCCCGGACCACCGAGACGGATGGCAACAAGTGAGAGGTGTTTCATCTGAAGGACAAACTGCCGTTGTTGTTCATCTTCGTCGTTCCAAACATAAACAAAATCACAAACGAGAGAAACGCGCGGCAACTCCAGCGGTTCTTCTCCTTCACCCACCTGATAACACTTCGGGAAGGGGCCTTGGTACCGTCGAAGAAGCCTGAGGCCTCCTGTAATGCGGGAGCCAATACGTGGCCAGTAACGCAGGTAGCGAACCATGATTTCCCAAGGCACGTCGTCATAAACTTCATTCCATCTCTCAGCTGGTTTCCACTGGTCAGGCGCTTTGGCCAATTTTTCGCAAGCGGTTTTGATCAAGATTGGGGAGAGCTCGCCTCTGAAGAAACACTCTCCTCGTTCGATCGGGGCGAAATGCATTGCTCTGGACGGCTACTGTTCAGTCACAAGCACGCACGGCTTCAAACCACATGTGCTAGTTTGTGCGGCTTCCGGGTTGTGGCACTCGAAATGATTGTCCATGTGCTTGCACGTGACAAATTCCACATGTGTGAAAATGCGAACATGCTTTCGCAATCCGTCTTCCCCAAGCAGAAACACACAGTCTCTCGGACGCATTCCAATCTAGCAGGACCCGCTGCCATCAATGCAAGCACACAGACAGACACACAACTTTTCTTTGCAGCGCAGGATGAATCCTCTAGTTGTTGCCAGGCCTCCTGGTCGGGCCACAACAGGGCCTATGGTCAATGACGTGTTGTCTGGCCTGCGCTTCTGTCATCTTGGAAGCCACACGTCCCCAGTGATAGGGTACGAGGTGGCTCCACTCGCCTTCAATGCCAGACACACATGGGTTCATGTAATGTGACACAACACACAGCAGATCAGGCAACCACATCGAAGCTATAACAAATGTTCCGAATCTTTCCAAGAGACCGCCGTCTGTCACACGAACTCGGAGAAACCATTTTGCTTTGTCAGTGCCACCAGGATTCGGGTCGTACTTCATCTCACCAGCGATCTTGGGACACTCCGGGCATTGAACAGGTGTCCATACCCCTTGGTAGTCAACACGGTTCGGCCGCCGCTGATGTTGGGGGCCACGGACTGCAACCTCCCGTGGCTCGAGTGCTGGGATAGGCACTGCAGGCACCTCCGGCATCTCAGCAGGAGGGGCTGGCACTCTGCCTTCCTCGGGCTCCACGTGATCATCAGGCTCTGGGACAGGGATTGCAGCAGGCACCTCCGGCATCTCAGCAGGAGGGGCTGGCACTCTGCCTTCCGCGGCCTCCACGTGATTATCAGGCTCCGGCTCCACCGGCACCTCAGCAGGAGGTGCTGGCACTCTGCCTTCTGCTCCCTCTTGACCACTTTCATCAGGAGGCGCGGGTTGCTTCCTGGGCAACATACGTGGGCGACAAATCTTTCTCTTGGCTTTCCGTTTGGCCTGTGGCTTGGCCTTTGCTTTGGTCTTTGCTTTGGCCTTGCCCTTTGCCTTGGCCTTTGCTTGCTGCGTCTTGATGGCCTGCCAGGTTTGATGCACCCTTTTGATTCTGCGTTTTCTGACTGCGTCTGAGACCATTTTAAATTCCTGTTTGTCCTCAGCAAGCAGGTCGTCAAGAACCAGCTCATCAACAAAGTCCCCCATGATAATGTCATCCTCATCCTCATCCTCTGTTGAATCTTTGGCTGTCGAATACATAGCCTCAATTTTGCGCATGAAATCCTCATCTTCCGGAAGGTGATGAGAAGCGATCAGGCTCATGAGCTTTGGACGGCGCATTCGTTGCAGCTCCTTTCGCTTTTTTTCGTCTACGTTTCCAGTCTGGGAGATCACATGCTCGGCGAGATTCTGGCAGTCTGCGAGAGTCCGACATGCTTGTGACATTTCCCTCAGTCGAGTCAGCAAAAACAAGCACAGCAAAACTTATATAAGTTTATTGTACTATTTACTGTATGGGTCGACAGTTGACAGAATCCTAAATGAAAACATGTCACTTGGGATGCTGCAACATATAGGATAGAAGTGACACTGAGCTTGTAGCACAACGACGGAGGCAAATGAAGCCATTCCAGAAGACTGCCTCTGTTTCGATGACTTCCCAATACTGGGGCTCATACAAATGAATCCAGCAGGCCTTGACGCTGGAACCATCCGGGCACTCTGCCTTCAAAACAAAATATATCTCTCCTGTCGACTGGTCCTCATGCTGGACCACTTGCCACATGAGAGCAGCCCAGGTTTTTGCCCCAAGAGAGAGATAGCATGTCAAATCCAAGACATGGTTCAAGATCTTCAAAGGGGCTGCAAGGCTGCTAAACTTCCCAGCACGCAAGGGAACATGCTGAGATGCCAGTATTGCATCATTGTAGTGAATTAGCCATGACCACGCAGCTGATGCTCGTTCGAGTGTCTCTTCTGACAGGGTGTTCCATGTCTTGTCGCCGACAATCTCGGTATACTGTGACGGCAGCTTGTGGACACATCCTCTGAAGCACAACTTTTGGCGCTTCCTTTCCACATTCCAAAACTCCCTTTCAAAATATTCCCGTTTGACTTTTGCCGGATGCCTGATTGAACGGCTTTCAAAGACGTTTGAATTCTCGATCACAGTTTGAAGCGTGGAGTATGTTTGCTTGCGGGTTTTGTTCAACAAAGAATCATTACGAATCTTGTTGTGCACATCTTCCACAATCTTGTTGTCTGGCAGCGTCTGCACCAGAACACTCAGCAGGTGGGTTGCAGGGCATGCTGGTACCGATATTGTTACAGTCCTTTGAGCTTGCACTCTGCCCTCTTGCCCGTCTAACAAAATGTCACCAACTCCGGCACCGTCATCTGCTTCTTCAGGCACAGAATCCTCCATCTCCCCGTCCTGCTCTGTGTCAACATCATCCACGACAATGTCTTCTGACCCCGGAGGCGCCACTTCATAGCCCTGTGCCTCCAATGTGTCCAGAAAAAGTCTCGAAGGATGGCTGATTCCAACTTGCAGGTCTGTGAAGAGTTGCCGGGCATGAACACTTGGAGTGGACCGTGCCAATGTCGACTACAACCTCAAGAGTGATGTGTGATGGCCCTTTGCCTTCAAAGCCGTGATCGTCCGAATTTCTGCATCAGGTGACAGCAATCCCGCATAGGCATCTGGTGGAAGTGAAAAAAGACTGCAAGTCCAGACCCTGTTCATCAGCAAATGCAAGCTCAACATCATGATTTTTTTCTGCGGGCTCGTGTAAATCAGTATCCAGATGCTCCTTCCACAACTCGGTCTTCTGCAGGTTGGAGACAATCTGCAACAAATGTTTGTCTGCTTTCCAGGCATCATTCACTGTCATCAACTCGGCATAACCTCGACCATCCTGCGGCGATTTAACGTTTTTTACTTGTTTCCCATACCATGTCCGCAACGGTTCGGTCACTTTGTACAATATCTTGGAGTGATCGAAAAGGTCTTCTGTCATGAGATAGTATGCCAACTTGAAGCCCCCCATGCTGGCTTTCAACAAGCTGAGTTCTTTCCGTGGATCAGTGGCACGACCAGCCTGTGACAGCTTTTGCAAATCACCCAGTGCATCTTCCTGCCTCTCACCATTTTCAGAGTCCGGCACTCTGCCTTCGGACTCTGGCACTCTGCCTTCGAAGAGCTCCTTGCCCGATTGTGTATTCGCCGAGTTGGAATACAGGCTGAGTCTTTCCCTTGAGCAAGGGCTGAAAGATTGATCTTCACCGAAATGATCAGCCAGCAGCATTTTGAGGACATGAAACTCATGAGGTTGCTCACAACATAGCTGGTTCCAGCTGAACCATCTGGAGGATTTCACCAAGCTGCCCTTCTTCATGAAGGATTCGACATTTGCAAGCATATGTTCAATCTCATGCTCGTCACCGGATAGCTGCCTGTCTAAGTCATAGGCAATCTTATCTCGAAAAGCGTCCCACAACAAGCTTCTGCTCGGTGATGTGCAGGAAACAAAACTCCCCAGCATTTCCTTCTTCTGCTGGTAGAAACCACCACTTCCAAAGGGTTTATAATTCAGGGCAAAGATGTAAGAGGAGTGAAGTTGTGCTTTCAGGAAGAGTCCTTTGAGGCATCTCGACATGCTGTTTTTGAAATCTCGAATGGCCCTGTGAATCTTGTCACATTTCACAGGAATCATGTTTTCACGCATAGCATAGGCCATGCCAGCAAGTCCGATGCTGCCCTGGTCAAGGCCCAAGACCAGCAGTGGAATGTTCAGCCACCACTTCTCTGACTCTGGCAAGACGGGGAGCACATTTGTGATCTCTCCATCCTCAGACATTGTCTTCAGAAAGGAGACATTAGGAAAAGCTGGTGGCACTCTGCCTTCTGGCACTCTGCCTTCTGGCACTCTGCCTTCAGCCGGATCCGGATTGTCCCTCAACCACTGAAAACAGCGGTCAATGTCATTGTCTTCTTTTCCAACTTGGAAAACCACCCTGCTTTCATATCTTTTCACAGCCCTCTGCCCAAGAGAGGGGGCGATCTTGAAAGAGCCCAAATCCATTCGCCCTCTGTGCAAAATCCAGATTTGGTGACTGATCGCTTGAAGCTGCCTGAATGCAGCAATCCTTTCCAGCTTCTTTCGCTTTGATATGTGAAGAAGCAGGTCGTCGTCAAACCGGTCTTGTGGAGAAACTTGTCCAGTCTTCATCACTTGCATTGGTGCAAACACTGCAGCAGAAATCTCATTCGCCCAAGCCACTGTCACAAGACAATCGCTGGTGCTGTGAGTAGACCCATCGGCGATGAAGTTGATTTGTCGACAGTGCTGCATAGCAGTGATAGCTCTCGCCTGGTACAACCGATTGGTTCGAAGCTGCCACTCGTCACAGCTGGACTCAGGCACACCTGAGCTGGCAAGTCAAAGAGCGATTCGTTCACTTCAATAAATAGTTGAGATACAAGTACAACTTGGACTTCAACACCATGCGCAAGCAACACCATTCTTCGCCCTCCCATGGAAGAGTCCGGGTCACCCGGGCTTCGTCATTTTCGGGAGGGGCCACCTGGCACGTTAGCGCATGTGTCCAGATGTCATGGTCGGATGCCCGCCGACCGTTGGCCCCAACCCCCCCCTAGACGGCACGACCCTGGGGCCCTTTCCCTGGCTCCACACCCGGCCAACAGTGTGTCGGTAGCTGCCAAATTGGCGGGCATGCAGCTGCCGCTTGGTAGAGCAACACACACCAAACCCCATTCTGAACATGTTGGCACTCTGCCTTCGACAAACACAACCGAACAGCAAGCCAAGCAAGGTTCTCTGCGCAATAACACAACCATGTCCCAAGAACGGACGGCGTCCCTTCTTTGTTCGGAACCTGGAAGTCTGGCCCGGACAACACGATCCGAGGTCGCAGAAAATCCATCTAGGTAAGGCAACCTTGAGGAGGTTCGACTGACACTCTAATTACTGTACTTCTGCTCGATATTTGGCCTCCCATGTTGCAAAGGGGGACACTCGGGTGCCGAGCTCGGACCCAGCCAGCACTTTAGCCCATGTGTCTGGCTGTCATCACCAGGTGTCCGCTCTGGTGGTTGGCCCCAAGTCCTCGTTCGGTTCCGTCTTCCACGGTCCCCCAAAGCGACCCCATGCCCGGCCATCGGCATGCCAGCGCGGCTGGTGAATCAAAACTGGACACACCGCGACTTGTTGGTAAGGTCCGTGTGACAACCCATGCCCGGCCATCGGCATGCAAGCGCGGCTGGTGAATCAAAACTGGACACACCGCGACTTGTTGGTAAGGTTGGTGTGACAAAGAATTCACTATAATCTTAAACAACTGGCTAACAAAACAACATTCTACTATGAATGAGACTGAGGAACACACCAGCTCAACAACACAGCCATGTCCCAAGAACGGCCTCCCTTCTTTGTCCGGTATTGCTTCCGGTGACTTGCATGACTGCTTCGATGTCACCAGGTCACAGCCCCAGCCGGCGCTGTGCCCGGCTGTCATCTACCCCCTGCCCCTGGGATAGGTTGGCCTCAAGGCTGTGACACAGGCAAACCGAACGCCTCACACATGGCCAATGGTGTGGGGAGCAACCCTGGTGGGGCAGGGGTTTACTCCTTAGGTAAGGCAACACCGAAGAGGTTCGACTGGCACTCTTCCTCGGCACTCTGCCTCTGTCGTCGATCCAAGAGAACAGAAAGCATGTGCTCAGCAGAAAGAGATATAGCCTAATCATGGGTTAGCGGCCTCCCCCATTTGCTGAAATCCACCCCGCTCGGCCAAGGTGGGTCGCCATGCTCACAGGGAATGAATTAAGATGACAGCGCTGTGCCGGATCCCGTCGCAGCTGTTGCTCAGCAGGCCATTTGGCACACCTGCGATGTAACAGATCCCGGAGACTTGGGTTGCTTCGGCGTAAACATCGCCCGCAACGCGCCGATAGAAACAAACCAGGCACAGGCCGAAATCACCCTGTGAGTAGCAGGCTCTAGGCACAGCTGGCGGCTGGGGTAGTGGAAACTTACAGCAGGCTGCTACACTGCCACTACAGCCCATGCCAAACGATCAACGATAGACCTGATCCCAGGGCCACTTGCGCGCAAAAGTGAGCACAGGCAAGAACTGAAGAAGGCACTATCTCACCCTTCTCTTTACCACACAACTCAAGCGGCCTCCCTTTTAGGATCTCACCGGGGGGGGAAGGACACACCCGCCCCCCATTTAAGCCACCCCCAGCAGGCGCATTAGCGCATCGCCCTGCTGTCATACCCCTCGGGCGGTAGGGGAGTTGGCCCCAAGGGTGGCCGCCACGAGGCCACGCAGGCGTCAGTGGCCAAGCTTTCAGCTCCGGATGGATCGCTGCCCCCAACACGGCCAACAAGATGGAACCTGGCAGGTCTCTAGGGCCCCGTCGGCCAGCCCGCTGCTCAGGTTTAGGTCGGGCAAGCGAATCGACAAGGACGTTTATGATCAAAAGCAAGCACAGCAAACCACTAAACCCTACTAAAAAACCCTTAGAAGTTTTACTGGCACTCTGCCTTTGGCACTCTGCCTTTCATAAATTTGATCACAACCTTACACTTAATGACTACTCACTCGATTCGGCCTTCCATGTTGCGCACTCGGTCGATCAACAGTTCAAGAGCCTCCCCTGCTGCCACCGAGTGGGTCATCATCTCGCACTGACTACTGGCTAGCCAGAGCGTGCAGAGACATAAATGGGGGGCTCCCAGCAGGCACGTTAGCCCATGTGTCCTGCTGTCATAGGGATCTGGTCAGCAGATCCCCGTTGGCCTCAAGAGCCCGAAAATCCCAAACAGCGGCCCGCCACACCCGGCTAACGGTGTGAACTACAAGCTGCCCTGCACTAGCGAACCCTCAGGGAAGTGACCCCGGCTAATGGTGTGCGACTATAAGTTGCCCTGCACTACGTTCTTCCCTCAGAGCCCTGTGCGAGACACAGCGAGTCCTGGGTAGCGGCCACACACATGCCTCCACATGCCGGCAAGCGAATCGACAAGGATTTTCTGATCAACAGCAAGCGCAGCAAACCACTAAACCCTGAACCCTTAGAAGTTTTACTGGCACTCTGCCTTTCATAAATATTAAATGCACAACCTGACTTAAGCATCCCTTTCTGTAACGGCCTCCCCGGCGTCTTTGCAAAGACGAACGTGCTCTGACAGTCATGCGGACCGGAGACTTAGGCCACCCCCATTCGGCCGAGATATGGGGTCACCCCGCTCTGCCATGGGGATATCAGGCGAAGGCTCTCAACGACCACTAGCAGCTGCAAGCATTTGCCCGCGCTATGCTTATGTCGCCCTCTGCTCGCAAAGAAGCAGGACGTCGTGGTCGTCGTGGTGCCATCCCAGAGTTCGCAGCGGATACTTCTGCCCCCGACATTACCTTCTGCTGGACTTGGCCAACAGCTTGGCGCAAGAGCCGAACGTCGGGTCGGCCATGGCAAGAGCGGTAGTCGAATTTAGTTCGACTGTGGCGCGGGTACGTGGCATCAAATGAATGTGTGACAAAGAATTCACTAATCTTAAACAACTGGTTAACAAAACAACATTCTACTCCATATCAAATCACCAAGGAACCATGCAGGTCGCTGCGTTCGTCCTGGTTCTTGAGAATGAGGGCTTGTCGCAAAGAGGTCCCACTTTTTGCAGCGCCCTCTAGCAACTTCCAGATGCTTTTGATGTCCACAGTCTTTTTCAATGGAACACGCTTGCCCAGAAGTGCCCTGCGAGACGTCACAGGCACACCAGCATCATGTACACTCAAGTAGTGCCCAATGACATACACCTGGAGGCCGGCTGACAATGTCTCGGACAGACACTCATGTATGTGCATGAAGGCATTCACGACTGTCTTGGCAAATCCATGAGCCTGCCCCGACGGTTGAAGCGCTCTGTGTTTTTTTGCCATGGTTGCAAAGGCGATGATGTCGTAGATGCTAGTTTCAACCTCCTCCCAATCTCGTGGCACTCTGCCTTCAGATTCATCTCGGAGAGATGAAGACAGCGTCCTTGCATTGAACATAGATTCCCAAAGCTGACGCAAAGATCGGGACGTGTTGCCTGCCAGCGACTTCATCATCCAAGCGGCAAAGCCTGACACCAACCCAGCTGATTGAAGAAACCATGACACTCTGCCTTCATCCAACTGCATGACCAGAGGCTCATCACTGATAGTTTCACACACACGTACCATAGCATCATTCAGTTTTCTCTTGTACCATTCCCTGTGGGCGTCTGTCCTTGTGTCGAAGGATGCTTGCAACATGAATCGGGCCAAGGCTGTGGAAGATGCCACATCCTCCTGCACAGCATCAGGGTTTGGCACTCTGCCTTTTTGACTTTGCACATGTGACCCCCAGTTCGCAGCCAAGGGGGTCTTCCTGAGAAGATCACTGAAGAAGTTGTACCATTTGTGGTACTGTCGACGTTCTGAGCCGTTCCTGTTGCTCTCATCGAAAAACAAGTCCAGACGCCACCACAGTTCGCCCT
The DNA here is from genome assembly GCA_905221615.1 of Symbiodinium sp. CCMP2592. Classification (NCBI taxonomy): domain Eukaryota; class Dinophyceae; order Suessiales; family Symbiodiniaceae; genus Symbiodinium; species Symbiodinium sp. CCMP2592. The sequence goes on along the minus strand of CAJNDT010001569.1, from coordinate 795,729 downwards.
GTGAGAGCCAAGCTGCTCTCGCTGGCAGTTTTGCATCATTTTCCAAGTTAAGCAATTGCCCATCACGGAGCAATAGCATGACCCACAGTTTCAGAAGCATCACCGAAATCCTCCAAAGCAACACTGTACTTGAATCTTACTAAATACTGACACACACCTGCACTTGTGTAACAAGCCCCAGTTCACAACACATTGAATTCTTAAGAAATCAACCCAAAGACTCACGATGACATGTCAGCAGCCACATCATGTCACTCGAACTTGAGACAGGAAACTATCGCAGATGGCACTGAACTGACAACCACATGGAATGATTAACACAGGCCACCGATGCCTGCAACTGGAGGTCGAGACACCAGCCAGGTCATTGCCACCTGCACGACAGCAGCATACGAACTGAGACAATACCGACAAACACATCTGATCACGGAGTGACTGAAGCTCTCTACATTTTCATTGCACAGCTGCACCAGCTCGGATCACTCAGATCCTTCCACGAGGCGGCGAGGATTTTCCTCGGCACCTCGTGGAGGGAACGGACGGGGTCCAGGGCTCAACCCAGTCCCAACATTGGAAAGCAGAATACCAACAAGACAGAATGTCGAAAGATGAAGCAAGCTCATTTAACTCTAGAGAATTATGGCACTCTGCCTTATTGGCACTCTGCCTTCAGCTACAATTCATGTTGGGACATCCCTCATCATATGAAAGGCCACAGCCTTGCCGAACTCCGGGGTGTACTCCTCTGACACCTGAAGATCTTCAGGACGACCGGTGAACTTCTCACCATCTCGATCAACGCAACCAGCACTTCCTCTGACATGGGAAGGATAGCTGCGCCGCATACCATTGATGTGCTGACAGTTGCTCCACAGTTGAAGCGGTTTCAGGATGGGCTGGCCGAAGGCACCACCATAGGTTTTGACCTTCATAGCCTGGATCATTCCCATGACACGATCGACGAGTGGAATGTCGAACAGCATGCTGGAGCAAGGCTGCTCGATCACAAACCGGTTGTCATTCAAAGCCGCGAGCAAAGTCAACAGCAGCGTCACATACATGAAACGATTGCCTTCTTGGCATGCCAGCGATCGCTCAGGTTCTCCCATCCAGTCATTGGCAATGGACCTTCCAGTACTGTATTTACAGAGTTGGACGAAGGAAGAGCATGGAGTTCCAAACCACAACAGGCCGTGTTTGTGTGTTTGACACACAGCATTGACAGCCAGGCGAAGTCCTCTCACAGAAAGAATATCATGATCTGTGCCGTACCTGATGTCCAAGGCTAGCCCCTGCCAGCCAGCACGGAGCATCTCCCGACTGAGGTTGCCCTGCCCTGCAAAGATCTCCAGGAAGTGGAACCTGGCACTCTGCCTTATGTTCCGCTTCCAATGACAAAAGTTGATGAGGAATCTCATCTGTTTCTTCCATGGCCACGAAGTCATGATGGGAAAAGTTTCTGATAACATTTGTTGCCAGATTGATATCATCCAGGAAAACCCACTGGCTTCAAGAATCACATCATAGTTGCACTCAGGCAGAACTTCATAAGGACCTTCATTATGGAACTCCAGAAGCGACGGGTCAACTTCGCAAAGGCGCAGAACATCCTGTCCTCTCGAAATGGCCAAGAATCTCTTCTCCAGTTCGATGTTTGCATCAAACTGCCGCCGAATGTCTGCTAACAGTCTTCTTCTTGTTTCAGCCGGGTCATCTGCTGCTGCAGACATGGCACTCCGAATTGCACTGTGCATGGCACTCTGTCCTATCCGCAAGAAAGTGTAACACCTTAACCTCAAGGGTGTTCGAATTAACAACGTAATTGTGAACCAGCACATTCAGCAGTTGACACACTTGTGAGTCGATTGATCCATCACAACACAAGGATGAGACAGACATGATGCAATCACTCGTTGAAATTCACATGTGGCATAGTTGTTGCAGACCATGACTTCATGCTCAAGCAATCAAATACAGCACTGCCAGACCCTCACTCGATTCTCGTTTTTCTGGTACCGCACACAGCAGTCCATCCATCGTCCTCGACGATTCCGAGGCCACCGAGGTGGCAGACACAAGCATTCTTGGCACTCTGCCTTCTGTAAAGTTTCCAAGCTGTCATTGAAAGACATCAACCTTAGGGCCACCAGAAATCTTCAGGTGGCTCACAGTCGGAGGGTGGTTCTGAGGAGATATACCCCGATCGACGACCACGAATGCGAAATCCTCTGCCTTCACCTGCAGAATCATACTGATTTGAGTCTGGGGACGACTGAGCTTCGTCCAGTGCGTCCATCTCCTCATTGTCTGACTCCTCACCTTCCTCCACATCTGAGGGGGCTCCATCATCCGCTGAGCCGCGCTGACTCCAGTCCGGGTCTTCTTCTGAGATGTGCCCATAATCAATACCCAAACGACCCCGCCCTCCAAGCTCACCAAGACGAACATCTCGAACACCTTCCTCAATCACATCTGAGTCTGAGGCGTGAATCTCACCTTCGGCACGAGCTGGCCCAGTCAACCAGGCATCCGGGCGAGATTCCAAACGAAAAAACATTTGACCACGAACTCCACTTTCGAACTCATCTGGCACTCTGCCTTCCGGCACTCTGCCTTCTGGCACTCTGCCTTCAGTAGCTCCACTGTTGGCATTATTGTTAGGGCCAGGATAGCCATTTTCAGGCATCGGCCTTGGCGGCACTATTGGTGGCGGCGGGTTGTCTGGAGCATTGAAACACATGGCACAAATTCGCCGTCCCAACTGCCGACGTTGCATCTCTTCAGGGGTCAAGTTCTCAAGGGTGACCAGAACAATGCGGCCCTCCCTAACAGTAACCACATCCGGCTCGAAGTTGATCATGATCGGGGTCTCCATAATGTCCAACGCTTCTGCCACAGCTTGGGCAATCTCAAACTCATGTCGCGCAGGGGCGGGAGGTCTTGGGCCAGGTGGGTAAGGTGGCCGATTCACAGGCGTTGGTGGCGGCGGACCCATTTGTGGCCCTGGCACTCTGCCTTCCGCCCCACCACCTTCTTCACCAATGCCATTCACACCGGTTGGCGGCACTCTACGAGGCCGTCGCTTCGGAGTCCTCACCCCGCCGATCCTCCCCGCTGCTGCCGGTTTGGCCTTCGGTTTCGGTGCCATGGTGCTTAACTTTAAATATCTTTGATCCAACAAGCTGCAAGCAACTATATGTGTTGGATAGTACGAACAGGTACTAGAAGTTGATTGTCATGTCCGTTTCAATACCACATGCAATAGGTTCCACTGGACGACACAAGCATTTATGCACATGATCATTAGATTAACACATATTTGAAGACAGAGTGCTATTAATAGATGATGTAGTTTAATGTTCGAAAGCAGTATGCCCAATAATAAGTGTATGCATATAATCCATACATATATCTATATGTATGTATGTATGTTATACATATACCTAGGTCTATGTGTAAACTTACCACACACAGTAACGGTTTAGGGTTTAAAAGAGCTTCAGGGTTTTAGGTTTTAAGGAGGTCCATGGTTTAAAGGTACTTCAAGGCAGAGTGCCACCTAGTTTATGCTTAATCATAAGATGTGTTACTACTCGTAGGGATTTGGTTGGGTTAGCTGGACTGTGCCGATTCAATGGGATTCGATATTGTATAACTAGCTCCCAAGATTCAATAAGCTCCAACAAGACTTTTGGGAGGGGATGCTACATGTGTGCAATTGTCTGGTACAGGGTCGGTGTGCCTTCAAAACGTGATGGCCCGAACACTAAGATTCAATAAGATTTTTTCGGGTAGTCCACAATCCTGCAAATGTCTTCTAAGATTCAATAAGATTTTTTGGGCGAGCTGGAGGCTGTGTCCCTTGTAAAACCGATAAGATTCAATAAGATTCAATAAGATTCAATAAGATTCAATAAGATTCAATAAGATTCAATAAGATTCAATAAGATTCAATAAGATTTCGGGGTAGGCCACAATTGTACAAATGTCTTCTAAGATTCAATAAGATTCAATAAGATTTTTTGGGGCGATCTGGAGTCGTGTCCCTTTTAAAAATGATGGACCAATAAGATTCAATAAGATTCAATAAGATTCAATAAGATTCAATAAGATTCAATAAGATTCAATAAGATTCAATAAGATTTTTCCGGGGCATGCCACAAGTGTCACAAATGTCTTCTAAGATTTTGCAGGGCCTGTGGGGCGGTATGGGGATGGTGTCCCTTCAAAGGCCATATGTTTTTTTAAACACGGATGCACCCCATTGCAGACTTCCGTGGTCCTTTGTTGGGTCCCTCCCAACTGGTGTTCTAGGACAGGTTGGATCCTGCCTTTGGCGCGGATTTGTCCACAGGCATCTGCAGTATCCTTGTGAAATCGACAGACCGCCTGGGATTACAAAGAGACATACATTCCTGATGGCATAATGCAACACAAGGCAACACAATCATGTCAATACATAATGATCATGGAACACATGTTACAACCCATGGCACTCCGCCTTCAGAAACATGTCTGTGACAATGGCATTGCCACACCTCCAAAATTAATAAGACTCGAGGCCACATCACCGACAACACATACACATGAGCCAGTTATTGTGGCACTCTGCCTTGTTACCGAGCCACCTTGTCGACGCAATCAGTCCACCACGGGGTCGTTGACCTCAGGAGCTTCCTCTTCACGAGTGCGGTCGTCAACGAGTTGAGCTTGTATTTCCTGAACGATTGCGTCCACATCATTAGCATCATCTTCGACAGGAACAGGGGCATTGCTTCCCGTGGACCCCCTCGGACCCAAAAAGAACCTTGCCATAGAGGCTGAGCTCGCACACTTGAGAGGGCAAGCGGTGGCCTTGTTCCGCCCGGTCGACTCACAGTATCGATTGATACATTCGCTGTGAAAGAGGTGGCCACACGATAGCGCTTCCAATGCCTGCATTCCAGGGAAGCAACAGAAAAAGACACGTCATGTGAGAGGTACTGTTCTGAGGATTAGTGGAATGTACAAACAGGACAGGCACCACTATCAATGGTTCATTAACCAAAGGCAAACGAAACCAGCCTGCCTGGCCCGGGTGCATCTCCGAATGGCAAATGACACAGAGGTCCTGGTTCCACCGGTTCGCAGGTCTGCTCGACTCATTCGGAGCATCCTCCTCCTCCTCCTCAAAGAAGGCACTGTCGTCGGCCTCGCGCTCGACCTCGGCCTCGACCTCGGCCCCGGCCTCGACCTCGGCCCCGGCCTCGGCCATGACCTCATCATCGACCTCGACTGCGACCTCGTCCTGCGACTCTGTGTTTGGTGCCGTCGCCCTGGCCTTGGACTTGGCCTTGGCTTTCGACTTGCCCTTGGCTTTTGCTTTGGCTTTCGACTTGGGTGTCGCAAAGGGCACAACGGCATTCACGTCAGCACCGGCTGTCGAGTCACTGTTCGTGGAGGTGTCTGGCTCTGGCAACTCAACTGTTTGAGGTGCAGTGGTCACTTCTGCAGGAGGCATGACGATCTCCTGATCGGGCCTGATCTCTGCCTCTGCCGGCGCTAGACCATCGTCATCCATGGCAGGAGCATTCCCATCAACTGGCACTCTGCCTTCCACAACCCTCGGCACTCTGTCTTGTTCACTTCCTGCAGCCTGGCTGCCTTCGGTTGCCTGGCTTGCATTGGAACCCGGAACGGCATGAGGGGAGGCAGGCGGCTGTTGAATCGGCACTCTGCCTTGTTCCCCAGCCGGGCTGCGACCCACAGCCTGGCTTGGATTGGAACTAGGAGCAGTCGTTGGCAAAGGACCAGAACGGACCACGTCTGGCACTCTGCCTTCCGACGGCGGAACCGTTGGCGGGGCAGCTGGAGCAGGACTCGGATTGAAACTGAGACGTCCCTGCGTCTCAGTGGACTGCCTTGCTCTCGCTCTACGCCTGGCATAGGTCGTGACATCCTCGGTCATCCATGTGGACTGCCATCCACACTCCAAGGCAACCCTGTCAACAGAATGCTCAGACATATTCACCCCCAGTCCCAGAACCGGTTTGGCTATGCGGTTCCAACTGCTGCTATCGCAGACGGATTGACGCCTATGGGCATTCTCACATCGCTGACCAAGCAAGCTGTATTTCATATCGACCCTGAGTTCACTGACCTTTGTGGTCGGCTTCAGATTGGTCAATATGAAGAGCAGTTGCAGCGCTGTTTGTTGTGGCAGGTCAGCCGTGACCGCAGCATCCCATGCACTATGAACTCGCTCGAGCAGAGCTTTCACCTTCACCTCAGTCAGTAAGGCTTATCTAGGCTTTGTGGGGGGAGGGTTCAGGGATCATTGCTGACCTTAGGGATACTCTGTTGATTGACAAGCAGCCAGAGGGATCGAACGCAATGTCGTGGCGCTTCTCGGGATTGCATCTGCATCGGTAGTGGACGTTGCCAGCCGATCAATCCCGATCGTTGCTGCTTGCCTTGCTCTGTTCTTCTTGGTTTCCTTACGAATCCTCCTCACTTCTTGGTCTTCTGATTCCGACGAGGAGGAGTCGTTGGCACTCTGCCTTGATTCACCCACAGCAGCCATCTGCTGCTGTTGCTGCATTTGCTGCATCTGCTGCATTTGCTGCATCTGTTGCTGCTGCTGCATCTGTTGCTGCTGTTGCAACATGAAAGGGTTCATCATGGCCAGTGGGTTGTTCATTCCCATTGCTGGGTTCATTGCCCCCGGCATTGGGAACATCATCTGATCACTCACACGAGCGCTCTTCCTCGACTTTCCCATTGCTCTCGGCGACTGTCTCTGGCACTCTGCCTGGAAGCACCACTGCAGCACTAAGGGACTCGATCTTGAACACACATATGTTGATTGCGGCCAGGTCAAGAAATTCTTGCGCATCCACTCACTAGTCACTAGAGTCCGTACACACTACGTGGCATGGTCCCATCAACGGCCAGATAGCAAGCGTTTCAGCTTCCACAACTCACAATCACTTGCATCATGCATTCCAGCCTTGCCATAGTAGCCAACCACCTTGGACGCCAGCACCTGAAAGGTTTTATGGGGCTGTCACAGGAAACCAAGGTTGAACCAATCAATTCACAGGCACAGTAATTAATCCATCGAGTTACTGCCGACATGACTGTATGCATAGGCATCGTCTTTGTTTTCCAAAACGGCAAGCTGAAATGTGCCAGATCAGACGGACCGCAAAAGTGACAACATTCAAACGCCCCAAGAAATGCGATTTCACATTGGCACTCTGCCTTTCCGGCACTCTGCCTAGTGAAAGCGACACAAAAATGAATCTGAACAGGCCACACTGTTTGGTGGCACTCTGCCTTAGTCACACCGAGAACTCTCTGGCACTCTGCCTTGTGAAAGTCCCCAGTGCCCAAGGACGAATGGGATGAAGAAGAGGAGGTCCACTAGATGGCTTTGTTTTGGCAACACAATTAATAAACCTACTCGTTCAGCCCAATCATTGACACTGATCAATCCTGAAAGCCATCTGCAGTTACTCCCCAATCAGGAACGAAGTTCGCAGTGGTCTGGTAAACATCCACATACTCTTCATCTTCCGATGGCGGGACATCATCACCCATCTGGCTCACCGCGTCTAGGTCTTCCCCCCTTGCCTTCTGTTCCAGCTTCTTCTGACAATACACAAGCATGGTGTAAGTGTAAGCATCCCAAATCTTGCAGGACAAAGGCACAATCCAGCTCTGCAGGTCTTTGGGCTTGAATTTTTCCTTTGAGATGACATCTTCCGTCGTATAAACCTCAACGAGTGTCTTCGAGGCCTCAAACCAGTGCCAGTATGTCAGATTTTTTCCCTTGACTTTATCACGGCCATGTTTTGGCGGAGTGACATTGAACATGCACTGGAGAATCTGCTCAATGACCGCCACCCCAGTTTCCCTCTGAAGCCCCAGGTGCCAGTCCCCAGGCTCAGAATTGTTTGGAATCTCCTTCACGTTCTGGTCACACAACAGATCCCAGACAACCGCAGTTTTCGAGCCCTTCGACCGAAAGTGATTCCACGCCATGTCCTTTCCATCCACTGGCACGTTATTCTTCTCGCATTCTCGGACTGTGATCTCATGGACAGCCATGAGCAGCTGGGTCATGACAGTCGTAGTCTTGCTGTTGAACTTACGATCGTTGTGCTGGGGGTTGAACGGCTGATCTTGTGGCACCGGTCTCGCCATACGTGCCCGATTGGCGAGGCGGCCCACCTTCGAAGTCGT
>CAJNDT010001569.1:741922-787403 GCA_905221615.1 Symbiodinium sp. CCMP2592 | reverse complement strand
GGGAGGGGCCACCTGGCACGTTAGCGCATGTGTCCAGATGTCATGGTCGGATGCCCGCCGACCGTTGGCCCCAACCCCCCCCTAGACGGCACGACCCTGGGGCCCTTTCCCTGGCTCCACACCCGGCCAACAGTGTGTCGGTAGCTGCCAAATTGGCGGGCATGCAGCTGCCGCTTGGTAGAGCAACACACACCAAACCCCATTCTGAACATGTTGGCACTCTGCCTTCGACAAACACAACCGAACAGCAAGCCAAGCAAGGTTCTCTGCGCAATAACACAACCATGTCCCAAGAACGGACGGCGTCCCTTCTTTGTTCGGAACCTGGAAGTCTGGCCCGGACAACACGATCCGAGGTCGCAGAAAATCCATCTAGGTAAGGCAACCTTGAGGAGGTTCGACTGACACTCTAATTACTGTACTTCTGCTCGATATTTGGCCTCCCATGTTGCAAAGGGGGACACTCGGGTGCCGAGCTCGGACCCAGCCAGCACTTTAGCCCATGTGTCTGGCTGTCATCACCAGGTGTCCGCTCTGGTGGTTGGCCCCAAGTCCTCGTTCGGTTCCGTCTTCCACGGTCCCCCAAAGCGACCCCATGCCCGGCCATCGGCATGCCAGCGCGGCTGGTGAATCAAAACTGGACACACCGCGACTTGTTGGTAAGGTCCGTGTGACAACCCATGCCCGGCCATCGGCATGCAAGCGCGGCTGGTGAATCAAAACTGGACACACCGCGACTTGTTGGTAAGGTTGGTGTGACAAAGAATTCACTATAATCTTAAACAACTGGCTAACAAAACAACATTCTACTATGAATGAGACTGAGGAACACACCAGCTCAACAACACAGCCATGTCCCAAGAACGGCCTCCCTTCTTTGTCCGGTATTGCTTCCGGTGACTTGCATGACTGCTTCGATGTCACCAGGTCACAGCCCCAGCCGGCGCTGTGCCCGGCTGTCATCTACCCCCTGCCCCTGGGATAGGTTGGCCTCAAGGCTGTGACACAGGCAAACCGAACGCCTCACACATGGCCAATGGTGTGGGGAGCAACCCTGGTGGGGCAGGGGTTTACTCCTTAGGTAAGGCAACACCGAAGAGGTTCGACTGGCACTCTTCCTCGGCACTCTGCCTCTGTCGTCGATCCAAGAGAACAGAAAGCATGTGCTCAGCAGAAAGAGATATAGCCTAATCATGGGTTAGCGGCCTCCCCCATTTGCTGAAATCCACCCCGCTCGGCCAAGGTGGGTCGCCATGCTCACAGGGAATGAATTAAGATGACAGCGCTGTGCCGGATCCCGTCGCAGCTGTTGCTCAGCAGGCCATTTGGCACACCTGCGATGTAACAGATCCCGGAGACTTGGGTTGCTTCGGCGTAAACATCGCCCGCAACGCGCCGATAGAAACAAACCAGGCACAGGCCGAAATCACCCTGTGAGTAGCAGGCTCTAGGCACAGCTGGCGGCTGGGGTAGTGGAAACTTACAGCAGGCTGCTACACTGCCACTACAGCCCATGCCAAACGATCAACGATAGACCTGATCCCAGGGCCACTTGCGCGCAAAAGTGAGCACAGGCAAGAACTGAAGAAGGCACTATCTCACCCTTCTCTTTACCACACAACTCAAGCGGCCTCCCTTTTAGGATCTCACCGGGGGGGGAAGGACACACCCGCCCCCCATTTAAGCCACCCCCAGCAGGCGCATTAGCGCATCGCCCTGCTGTCATACCCCTCGGGCTGTAGGGGAGTTGGCCCCAAGGGTGGCCGCCACGAGGCCACGCAGGCGTCAGTGGCCAAGCTTTCAGCTCCGGATGGATCGCTGCCCCCAACACGGCCAACAAGATGGAACCTGGCAGGTCTCTAGGGCCCCCTCGGCCAGCCCGCTGCTCAGGTTTAGGTCGGGCAAGCGAATCGACAAGGACGTTTATGATCAAAAGCAAGCACAGCAAACCACTAAACCCTACTAAAAAACCCTTAGAAGTTTTACTGGCACTCTGCCTTTGGCACTCTGCCTTTCATAAATTTGATCACAACCTGACACTTAATGACTACTCACTCGATTCGGCCTTCCATGTTGCGCACTCGGTCGATCAACAGTTCAAGAGCCTCCCCTGCTGCCACCGAGTGGGTCATCATCTCGCACTGACTACTGGCTAGCCAGAGCGTGCAGAGACATAAATGGGGGGCTCCCAGCAGGCACGTTAGCCCATGTGTCCTGCTGTCATAGGGATCTGGTCAGCAGATCCCCGTTGGCCTCAAGAGCCCGAAAATCCCAAACAGCGCCCGCCACACCCGGCTAACGGTGTGAACTACAAGCTGCCCTGCACTAGCGAACCCTCAGGGAAGTGACCCCGGCTAATGGTGTGCGACTATAAGTTGCCCTGCACTACGTTCTTCCCTCAGAGCCCTGTGCGAGACACAGCGAGTCCTGGGTAGCGGCCACACACATGCCTCCACATGCCGGCAAGCGAATCGACAAGGATTTTCTGATCAACAGCAAGCGCAGCAAACCACTAAACCCTGAACCCTTAGAAGTTTTACTGGCACTCTGCCTTTCATAAATATTAAATGCACAACCTGACTTAAGCATCCCTTTCTGTAACGGCCTCCCCGGCGTCTTTGCAAAGACGAACGTGCTCTGACAGTCATGCGGACCGGAGACTTAGGCCACCCCCATTCGGCCGAGATATGGGGTCACCCCGCTCTGCCATGGGGATATGAGGCTCTCAACGACCACTAGCAGCTGCAAGCATTTGCCCGCGCTATGCTTATGTCGCCCTCTGCTCGCAAAGAAGCAGGACGTCGTGGTCGTCGTGGTGCCATCCCAGAGTTCGCAGCGGATACTTCTGCCCCCGACATTGTGTACCTTCTGCTGGACTTGGCCAACAGCTTGGCGCAAGAGCCGAACGTCGGGTCGGCCATGGCAAGAGCGGTAGTCGAATTTAGTTCGACTGTGGCGCGGGTACGTGGCATCAAATGAATGTGTGACAAAGAATTCACTAATCTTAAACAACTGGTTAACAAAACAACATTCTACTCCATATCAAATCACCAAGGAACCATGCAGGTCGCTGCGTTCGTCCTGGTTCTTGAGAATGAGGGCTTGTCGCAAAGAGGTCCCACTTTTTGCAGCGCCCTCTAGCAACTTCCAGATGCTTTTGATGTCCACAGTCTTTTTCAATGGAACACGCTTGCCCAGAAGTGCCCTGCGAGACGTCACAGGCACACCAGCATCATGTACACTCAAGTAGTGCCCAATGACATACACCTGGAGGCCGGCTGACAATGTCTCGGACAGACACTCATGTATGTGCATGAAGGCATTCACGACTGTCTTGGCAAATCCATGAGCCTGCCCCGACGGTTGAAGCGCTCTGTGTTTTTTTGCCATGGTTGCAAAGGCGATGATGTCGTAGATGCTAGTTTCAACCTCCTCCCAATCTCGTGGCACTCTGCCTTCAGATTCATCTCGGAGAGATGAAGACAGCGTCCTTGCATTGAACATAGATTCCCAAAGCTGCCGCAAAGATCGGGACGTGTTGCCTGCCAGCGACTTCATCATCCAAGCGGCAAAGCCTGACACCAACCCAGCTGATTGAAGAAACCATGACACTCTGCCTTCATCCAACTGCATGACCAGAGGCTCATCACTGATAGTTTCACACACACGTACCATAGCATCATTCAGTTTTCTCTTGTACCATTCCCTGTGGGCGTCTGTCCTTGTGTCGAAGGATGCTTGCAACATGAATCGGGCCAAGGCTGTGGAAGATGCCACATCCTCCTGCACAGCATCAGGGTTTGGCACTCTGCCTTTTTGACTTTGCACATGTGACCCCCAGTTCGCAGCCAAGGGGGTCTTCCTGAGAAGATCACTGAAGAAGTTGTACCATTTGTGGTACTGTCGACGTTCTGAGCCGTTCCTGTTGCTCTCATCGAAAAACAAGTCCAGACGCCACCACAGTTCGCCCTGTGAGAGCCAAGCTGCTCTCGCTGGCAGTTTTGCATCATTTTCCAAGTTAAGCAATTGCCCATCACGGAGCAATAGCATGACCCACAGTTTCAGAAGCATCACCGAAATCCTCCCAAGCAACACTGTACTTGAATCTTACTAAATACTGACACACACCTGCACTTGTGTAACAAGCCCCAGTTCACAACACATTGAATTCTTAAGAAATCAACCCAAAGACTCACGATGACATGTCAGCAGCCACATCATGTCACTCGAACTTGAGACAGGAAACTATCGCAGATGGCACTGAACTGACAACCACATGGAATGATTAACACAGGCCACCGATGCCTGCAACTGGAGGTCGAGACACCAGCCAGGTCATTGCCACCTGCACGACAGCAGCATACGAACTGAGACAATACCGACAAACACATCTGATCACGGAGTGACTGAAGCTCTCTACATTTTCATTGCACAGCTGCACCAGCTCGGATCACTCAGATCCTTCCACGAGGCGGCGAGGATTTTCCTCGGCACCTCGTGGAGGGAACGGACGGGGTCCAGGGCTCAACCCAGTCCCAACATTGGAAAGCAGAATACCAACAAGACAGAATGTCGAAAGATGAAGCAAGCTCATTTAACTCTAGAGAATTATGGCACTCTGCCTTATTGGCACTCTGCCTTCAGCTACAATTCATGTTGGGACATCACTCATCATATGAAAGGCCACAGCCTTGCCGAACTCCGGGGTGTACTCCTCTGACACCTGAAGATCTTCAGGACGACCGGTGAACTTCTCACCATCTCGATCAACGCAACCAGCACTTCCTCTGACATGGGAAGGATAGCTGCGCCGCATACCATTGATGTGCTGACAGTTGCTCCACAGTTGAAGCGGTTTCAGGATGGGCTGGCCGAAGGCACCACCATAGGTTTTGACCTTCATAGCCTGGATCATTCCCATGACACGATCGACGAGTGGAATGTCGAACAGCATGCTGGAGCAAGGCTGCTCGATCACAAACCGGTTGTCATTCAAAGCCGCGAGCAAAGTCAACAGCAGCGTCACATACATGAAACGATTGCCTTCTTGGCATGCCAGCGATCGCTCAGGTTCTCCCATCCAGTCATTGGCAATGGACCTTCCAGTACTGTATTTACAGAGTTGGACGAAGGAAGAGCATGGAGTTCCAAACCACAACAGGCCGTGTTTGTGTGTTTGACACACAGCATTGACAGCCAGGCGAAGTCCTCTCACAGAAAGAATATCATGATCTGTGCCGTACCTGATGTCCAAGGCTAGCCCCTGCCAGCCAGCACGGAGCATCTCCCGACTGAGGTTGCCCTGCCCTGCAAAGATCTCCAGGAAGTGGAACCTGGCACTCTGCCTTATGTTCCGCTTCCAATGACAAAAGTTGATGAGGAATCTCATCTGTTTCTTCCATGGCCACGAAGTCATGATGGGAAAAGTTTCTGATAACATTTGTTGCCAGATTGATATCATCCAGGAAAACCCACTGGCTTCAAGAATCACATCATAGTTGCACTCAGGCAGAACTTCATAAGGACCTTCATTATGGAACTCCAGAAGCGACGGGTCAACTTCGCAAAGGCGCAGAACATCCTGTCCTCTCGAAATGGCCAAGAATCTCTTCTCCAGTTCGATGTTTGCATCAAACTGCCGCCGAATGTCTGCTAACAGTCTTCTTCTTGTTTCAGCCGGGTCATCTGCTGCTGCAGACATGGCACTCCGAATTGCACTCTGCATGGCACTCTGTCCTATCCGCAAGAAAGTGTAACACCTTAACCTCAAGGGTGTTCGAATTAACAACGTAATTGTGAACCAGCACATTCAGCAGTTGACACACTTGTGAGTCGATTGATCCATCACAACACAAGGATGAGACAGACATGATGCAATCACTCGTTGAAATTCACATGTGGCATAGTTGTTGCAGACCATGACTTCATGCTCAAGCAATCAAATACAGCACTGCCAGACCCTCACTCGATTCTCGTTTTTCTGGTACCGCACACAGCAGTCCATCCATCGTCCTCGACGATTCCGAGGCCACCGAGGTGGCAGACACAAGCATTCTTGGCACTCTGCCTTCTGTAAAGTTTCCAAGCTGTCATTGAAAGACATCAACCTTAGGGCCACCAGAAATCTTCAGGTGGCTCACAGTCGGAGGGTGGTTCTGAGGAGATATACCCCGATCGACGACCACGAATGCGAAATCCTCTGCCTTCACCTGCAGAATCATACTGATTTGAGTCTGGGGACGACTGAGCTTCGTCCAGTGCGTCCATCTCCTCATTGTCTGACTCCTCACCTTCCTCCACATCTGAGGGGGCTCCATCATCCGCTGAGCCGCGCTGACTCCAGTCCGGGTCTTCTTCTGAGATGTGCCCATAATCAATACCCAAACGACCCCGCCCTCCAAGCTCACCAAGACGAACATCTCGAACACCTTCCTCAATCACATCTGAGTCTGAGGCGTGAATCTCACCTTCGGCACGAGCTGGCCCAGTCAACCAGGCATCCGGGCGAGATTCCAAACGAAAAAACATTTGACCACGAACTCCACTTTCGAACTCATCTGGCACTCTGCCTTCCGGCACTCTGCCTTCTGGCACTCTGCCTTCAGTAGCTCCACTGTTGGCATTATTGTTAGGGCCAGGATAGCCATTTTCAGGCATCGGCCTTGGCGGCACTATTGGTGGCGGCGGGTTGTCTGGAGCATTGAAACACATGGCACAAATTCGCCGTCCCAACTGCCGACGTTGCATCTCTTCAGGGGTCAAGTTCTCAAGGGTGACCAGAACAATGCGGCCCTCCCTAACAGTAACCACATCCGGCTCGAAGTTGATCATGATCGGGGTCTCCATAATGTCCAACGCTTCTGCCACAGCTTGGGCAATCTCAAACTCATGTCGCGCAGGGGCGGGAGGTCTTGGGCCAGGTGGGTAAGGTGGCCGATTCACAGGCGTTGGTGGCGGCGGACCCATTTGTGGCCCTGGCACTCTGCCTTCCGCCCCACCACCTTCTTCACCAATGCCATTCACACCGGTTGGCGGCACTCTACGAGGCCGTCGCTTCGGAGTCCTCACCCGGCCGATCCTCCCCGCTGCTGCCGGTTTGGCCTTCGGTTTCGGTGCCATGGTGCTTAACTTTAAATATCTTTGATCCAACAAGCTGCAAGCAACTATATGTGTTGGATAGTACGAACAGGTACTAGAAGTTGATTGTCATGTCCGTTTCAATACCACATGCAATAGGTTCCACTGGACGACACAAGCATTTATGCACATGATCATTAGATTAACACATATTTGAAGACAGAGTGCTATTAATAGATGATGTAGTTTAATGTTCGAAAGCAGTATGCCCAATAATAAGTGTATGCATATAATCCATACATATATCTATATGTATGTATGTATGTTATACATATACCTAGGTCTATGTGTAAACTTACCACACACAGTAACGGTTTAGGGTTTAAAAGAGCTTCAGGGTTTTAGGTTTTAAGGAGGTCCATGGTTTAAAGGTACTTCAAGGCAGAGTGCCACCTAGTTTATGCTTAATCATAAGATGTGTTACTACTCGTAGGGATTTGGTTGGGTTAGCTGGACTGTGCCGATTCAATGGGATTCGATATTGTATAACTAGCTCCCAAGATTCAATAAGCTCCAACAAGACTTTTGGGAGGGGATGCTACATGTGTGCAATTGTCTGGTACAGGGTCGGTGTGCCTTCAAAACGTGATGGCCCGAACACTAAGATTCAATAAGATTTTTTCGGGTAGTCCACAATCCTGCAAATGTCTTCTAAGATTCAATAAGATTTTTTGGGCGAGCTGGAGGCTGTGTCCCTTGTAAAACCGATAAGATTCAATAAGATTCAATAAGATTCAATAAGATTCAATAAGATTCAATAAGATTCAATAAGATTCAATAAGATTCAATAAGATTTTTTCGGGGTAGGCCACAATTGTACAAATGTCTTCTAAGATTCAATAAGATTCAATAAGATTTTTTGGGGCGATCTGGAGTCGTGTCCCTTTTAAAAATGATGGACCAATAAGATTCAATAAGATTCAATAAGATTCAATAAGATTCAATAAGATTCAATAAGATTCAATAAGATTCAATAAGATTTTTCCGGGGCATGCCACAAGTGTCACAAATGTCTTCTAAGATTTTGCAGGGCCTGTGGGGCGGTATGGGGATGGTGTCCCTTCAAAGGCCATATGTTTTTTTAAACACGGATGCACCCCATTGCAGACTTCCGTGGTCCTTTGTTGGGTCCCTCCCAACTGGTGTTCTAGGACAGGTTGGATCCTGCCTTTGGCGCGGATTTGTCCACAGGCATCTGCAGTATCCTTGTGAAATCGACAGACCGCCTGGGATTACAAAGAGACATACATTCCTGATGGCATAATGCAACACAAGGCAACACAATCATGTCAATACATAATGATCATGGAACACATGTTACAACCCATGGCACTCCGCCTTCAGAAACATGTCTGTGACAATGGCATTGCCACACCTCCAAAATTAATAAGACTCGAGGCCACATCACCGACAACACATACACATGAGCCAGTTATTGTGGCACTCTGCCTTGTTACCGAGCCACCTTGTCGACGCAATCAGTCCACCACGGGGTCGTTGACCTCAGGAGCTTCCTCTTCACGAGTGCGGTCGTCAACGAGTTGAGCTTGTATTTCCTGAACGATTGCGTCCACATCATTAGCATCATCTTCGACAGGAACAGGGGCATTGCTTCCCGTGGACCCCCTCGGACCCAAAAAGAACCTTGCCATAGAGGCTGAGCTCGCACACTTGAGAGGGCAAGCGGTGGCCTTGTTCCGCCCGGTCGACTCACAGTATCGATTGATACATTCGCTGTGAAAGAGGTGGCCACACGATAGCGCTTCCAATGCCTGCATTCCAGGGAAGCAACAGAAAAAGACACGTCATGTGAGAGGTACTGTTCTGAGGATTAGTGGAATGTACAAACAGGACAGGCACCACTATCAATGGTTCATTAACCAAAGGCAAACGAAACCAGCCTGCCTGGCCCGGGTGCATCTCCGAATGGCAAATGACACAGAGGTCCTGGTTCCACCGGTTCGCAGGTCTGCTCGACTCATTCGGAGCATCCTCCTCCTCCTCCTCAAAGAAGGCACTGTCGTCGGCCTCGCGCTCGACCTCGGCCTCGACCTCGGCCCCGGCCTCGACCTCGGCCCCGGCCTCGGCCATGACCTCATCATCGACCTCGACTGCGACCTCGTCCTGCGACTCTGTGTTTGGTGCCGTCGCCCTGGCCTTGGACTTGGCCTTGGCTTTCGACTTGCCCTTGGCTTTTGCTTTGGCTTTCGACTTGGGTGTCGCAAAGGGCACAACGGCATTCACGTCAGCACCGGCTGTCGAGTCACTGTTCGTGGAGGTGTCTGGCTCTGGCAACTCAACTGTTTGAGGTGCAGTGGTCACTTCTGCAGGAGGCATGACGATCTCCTGATCGGGCCTGATCTCTGCCTCTGCCGGCGCTAGACCATCGTCATCCATGGCAGGAGCATTCCCATCAACTGGCACTCTGCCTTCCACAACCCTCGGCACTCTGTCTTGTTCACTTCCTGCAGCCTGGCTGCCTTCGGTTGCCTGGCTTGCATTGGAACCCGGAACGGCATGAGGGGAGGCAGGCGGCTGTTGAATCGGCACTCTGCCTTGTTCCCCAGCCGGGCTGCGACCCACAGCCTGGCTTGGATTGGAACTAGGAGCAGTCGTTGGCAAAGGACCAGAACGGACCACGTCTGGCACTCTGCCTTCCGACGGCGGAACCGTTGGCGGGGCAGCTGGAGCAGGACTCGGATTGAAACTGAGACGTCCCTGCGTCTCAGTGGACTGCCTTGCTCTCGCTCTACGCCTGGCATAGGTCGTGACATCCTCGGTCATCCATGTGGACTGCCATCCACACTCCAAGGCAACCCTGTCAACAGAATGCTCAGACATATTCACCCCCAGTCCCAGAACCGGTTTGGCTATGCGGTTCCAACTGCTGCTATCGCAGACGGATTGACGCCTATGGGCATTCTCACATCGCTGACCAAGCAAGCTGTATTTCATATCGACCCTGAGTTCACTGACCTTTGTGGTCGGCTTCAGATTGGTCAATATGAAGAGCAGTTGCAGCGCTGTTTGTTGTGGCAGGTCAGCCGTGACCGCAGCATCCCATGCACTATGAACTCGCTCGAGCAGAGCTTTCACCTTCACCTCAGTCAGTAAGGCTTATCTAGGCTTTGTGGGGGGAGGGTTCAGGGATCATTGCTGACCTTAGGGATACTCTGTTGATTGACAAGCAGCCAGAGGGATCGAACGCAATGTCGTGGCGCTTCTCGGGATTGCATCTGCATCGGTAGTGGACGTTGCCAGCCGATCAATCCCGATCGTTGCTGCTTGCCTTGCTCTGTTCTTCTTGGTTTCCTTACGAATCCTCCTCACTTCTTGGTCTTCTGATTCCGACGAGGAGGAGTCGTTGGCACTCTGCCTTGATTCACCCACAGCAGCCATCTGCTGCTGTTGCTGCATTTGCTGCATCTGCTGCATTTGCTGCATCTGTTGCTGCTGCTGCATCTGTTGCTGCTGTTGCAACATGAAAGGGTTCATCATGGCCAGTGGGTTGTTCATTCCCATTGCTGGGTTCATTGCCCCCGGCATTGGGAACATCATCTGATCACTCACACGAGCGCTCTTCCTCGACTTTCCCATTGCTCTCGGCGACTGTCTCTGGCACTCTGCCTGGAAGCACCACTGCAGCACTAAGGGACTCGATCTTGAACACACATATGTTGATTGCGGCCAGGTCAAGAAATTCTTGCGCATCCACTCACTAGTCACTAGAGTCCGTACACACTACGTGGCATGGTCCCATCAACGGCCAGATAGCAAGCGTTTCAGCTTCCACAACTCACAATCACTTGCATCATGCATTCCAGCCTTGCCATAGTAGCCAACCACCTTGGACGCCAGCACCTGAAAGGTTTTATGGGGCTGTCACAGGAAACCAAGGTTGAACCAATCAATTCACAGGCACAGTAATTAATCCATCGAGTTACTGCCGACATGACTGTATGCATAGGCATCGTCTTTGTTTTCCAAAACGGCAAGCTGAAATGTGCCAGATCAGACGGACCGCAAAAGTGACAACATTCAAACGCCCCAAGAAATGCGATTTCACATTGGCACTCTGCCTTTCCGGCACTCTGCCTAGTGACAGCGACACAAAAATGAATCTGAACAGGCCACACTGTTTGGTGGCACTCTGCCTTAGTCACACCGAGAACTCTCTGGCACTCTGCCTTGTGAAAGTCCCCAGTGCCCAAGGACGAATGGGATGAAGAAGAGGAGGTCCACTAGATGGCTTTGTTTTGGCAACACAATTAATAAACCTACTCGTTCAGCTCAATCATTGACACTGATCAATCCTGAAAGCCATCTGCAGTTACTCCCCAATCAGGAACGAAGTTCGCAGTGGTCTGGTAAACATCCACATACTCTTCATCTTCCGATGGCGGGACATCATCACCCATCTGGCTCACCGCGTCTAGGTCTTCCCCCCTTGCCTTCTGTTCCAGCTTCTTCTGACAATACACAAGCATGGTGTAATTGTAAGCATCCCAAATCTTGCAGGACAAAGGCACAATCCAGCTCTGCAGGTCTTTGGGCTTGAATTTTTCCTTTGAGATGACATCTTCCGTCGTATAAACCTCAACGAGTGTCTTGGAGGCCTCAAACCAGTGCCAGTATGTCAGATTTTTTCCCTTGACTTTATCACGGCCATGTTTTGGCGGAGTGACATTGAACATGCACTGGAGAATCTGCTCAATGACCGCCACCCCAGTTTCCCTCTGAAGCCACAGGTGCCAGTCCCCAGGCTCAGAATTGTTTGGAATCTCCTTCACGTTCTGGTCACACAACAGATCCCAGACAACCGCAGTTTTCGAGCCCTTCGACCGAAAGTGATTCCACGCCATGTCCTTTCTATCCACTGGCACGTTATTCTTCTCGCATTCTCGGACTGTGATCTCATGGACAGCCATGAGCAGCTGGGTCATGACAGTCGTAGTCTTGCTGTTGAACTTCCGATCGTTGTGCTGGGGGTTGAACGGCTGATCTTGTGGCACCGGTCTCGCCATACGTGCCCGATTGGCGAGGCGGCCCACCTTCGAAGTCGTCACCGCCCTGTGACTGCATGGCAGCATTCCCCGCAACGCTCTGAGAGTTTTCTCCTCCTCAGTCTCTGGCTGCAAAAGCTCGGCTGGAACCTTGATCTTGTTTTGACCCCTTGGCACTCTGCCTTGGGGGTCCGTAATTCCGAGGTCCTCCTCCGCTTCCAAGAAAGGCTTCACCTCTCCAGGCACTGGCGCAGTCGCACTCTTGGGGTTTGCGGCAGCCTTCGGGCTCGGGTCCACATTCATAGCCTCCAGCTCGTTCATGACCTTGGCGACGACGGCATCGTGCTCGCTCTCAGTCACCCGGGTCTCCGGTACAGAAGGCATCGGCTCATCTTGCTCCTCTCGGAGATGGTCCCCTAGTACCATTGTTGCTTGGCTGTCACCCTCATCCTCGTCCAAGCGATCCGGGTCGGGCTCCGCCTCCATCTCAAGCGGCGGTTGCTCATCCTGCACCATAACCTCGACAAATTCCATTTCATCGTCCGACGGATCTTGCACAGGCTCCTCCTCTTCCACCACAACATCAACCAAAGTGTCCTCCTCCTCGGCTTCCACCTCCTCCTTGGGGTCCAACCATATTCCTCCCTTCTCCGTCTTCATATGCCGCAAAAAAGCAGGATGAGCTTCGCCTGGACGGCCCTTTCCAACAAGGTGAGTAGGGATATTGGGACGGCCCTTTCCAACAAGTGGCACTAGGGCTGGACGGCCCTTTCCAACAAGGTCAGTAGGGATATTGTCCTCCACTGGCACTCTGCCTTTGTGGCCCTTTCCGGCAGGCTTGCCCTTTTGGGCGAAGTAAGCTGCTTTCCCGATCGGGACGGCGTCGCCCTTGCTTTTCAAGCCCTGGGCCTTTGCCACCCAGGCCGGCTCAGCGCGTCGGCCCTGCGGAACGAAATTGGAGCCTCTTGCCGTATCGTCAGCATACTCGGCAAGTTCCTTGGCGAAATCCTGCTCGTCCATCCTTTGCTTTTCCGTCATTTCAGCAGGAGCACTTGCCGACATAAACTGTGGCTTGGAACCAACAGGCACAGGCTGTCCGTCGCCGAATTTCCTTTTGGCAGGAGGCTGCTTTGCCGGCGGGGGACCCATCGGCTCTGGCACTCTGCCTTGCTTTGCCGGCGGGGGACCCATCGGCTCTGGCACTCTTGGCGGGGGATTCGGCTCGGGATCTGGCACTCTGCCTTGCTTTGCCGGCGGGGGACCCATCGGCTCTGGCACTCTGCCTTGCTTTGCCGGCGGGGGACCCATCGGCTCTGGCACTCTTGGCCGGGAATTCGGCTCGGGATTCGGCTCATCGTCATGCCAGGCATCGTATTCGTCCTGGATGACGGGCATTCTGGCCGTTCTGCCCCAGCGATGTTGCTGCTGCTGGTGGCCAGGAGGAGGATGAGCTGGTTGCACCGGGCCCCTGCCAGGAGGAGGATGATCTGGTTGCACCGGCCCCCTGCCAGGAGGAGGATGATCTGGTTGCACCCTGCCAGGAGGAAGTGGTTCCCACTCCTGCTGCCAAGGGTGATCAGGCAGAGGCCCAGCATTTCGCAGCGGTCTTACTGGCACCTGCCACGGAGCAGGAGGCCTCGCCTTTTGCTGAGGCGGTTTATGCAAAGGCGGGCGGGCCCCCCTGGGAGGAGTCCCATCAGGATGATGTATTGCTTTGCCTTTGCCTGGCACTCTGCCTTCTACTGGCACTCCTCCTTTCATCCCTTTGGCTTTTGCAGTCGCAGATCCAGGGGGATCCCAGGGAGGTGTCGAATCCCAACACTGAGGTGTTGGCGGAGGATTCGGCGGCGCAAGTGCCTGCGGCTGCATTCTGCTCATTACTGCCCTTGTTGCCTCGACCCTCATTTGCTGGCATTGTTGCATCAAGTCCAGACCCTGCTGGAACTTTGCTTCCAGATTCTTGCACAACTTGTACAGATCGGACACCATTTCACCAACTCTCCACTTATTCGGTCCATAGTCCGTTTTGAATTTTTCGCCAGCAGCAAGCATCTTCTTCCAGACCTGTGACGCGTACTCGGAGACGGTGGCGCTGTGGTTTGAGGGAATTTGCCACAAGCTCAGAAAGCAGTTGAGGTGACCCTTCATCTTTTTTGCGGGAACATCATTAATTGGTAGGCAACCGGAGCAGTCCACCAAGGCAAACGTCAAATTCTCCGCCCCCACTGGCACTCTGCCTTTGTGGTCCGGCACTCTGCCTCCCATGACAGTAATGTTATTCTCATGGAGGTCCCCCAGAAGACTCCCTTCCAGCCTAAGGGTATGCATTTGTAGCTTCAAGACAAACTTGAACAGCTTGAAGAGGATCAGCATGGTCTCTTTCTCTGGGAACTTGCTTGGGTCGGAAAACCTCTGGTTGAGGAAGGCTCCCACAGTCGTCCCGTTGCCTTTGGCTTCTGTGACGATCACCGATTTTCTCATCCGCGGTGCCACTACGCCCGAGGCATGGGTGACCAAGGTTTTCAAGTCGAAAGCGAGCGGGACAGGAAACGATTGCCAGTGGGTTGTGAACATTCGAGATTGCAGAAAACGCCAGTCAAATTGGTTTCCACACTCTTTTTCATCCTTTGCGAGTGGCCTGTGCAGCTTGACACAGAGGTGCACCTGATCTGTCCGATTATTGAAGTCCAGAGCATCTTCAGGAATAGAATCCACCAGTCTCAGGGCCTCTGCTGCGACTTCCGAGGCTTTGAGGACTTCGGCACTCTGCCTTTCAGACCGAGGAATCCTGACCTCGCGCAGAAGCTTCAGAATGTCGATGACCCACGGCTGTGGGATCCTCGCAATCATTGAGTCCCGATTCATTCCATGACCGACGTATTTCCATTCACACTTGCACTGTTTGAATCCTTTCCCGCCTCTCACGCGGAATTGCAGGCGGACCTCACCGAAGGCTGTGACATAGTAGTCTAGAGGTTTTTTGATCGGCCAGGGATAATTCGGACCCATCTGCAAGGATCCATCCAGCTGTTGTTCGTAAAACTCACAGGTGATGTTGCCGGCTCGCACATTGGCCCAAAACGTCTGACCAAGCGGACTCGTATGCACAGGCGCTGTCATCCTGCGGCACTCTGCCTTGTCCAGCCAGATTGCGGCACTCTGCCTTGTCCAGCCAGATGCAGGCACTCAGCCTTCTCAGTCCAGCTCAAGGCACTCTGCAAAGAATGGCGAGGCGGCACTCTGCCTTATAATGTCGAAATGATATACTACCTCTGACGTCAATGTGTTGTTAGATTATAGTTACTAGTATTTGACACAATTTAAATTATATCAACTATATTTTGATATTATGCTCACATTGACATTAAATATCATGCATATGCCATCATTCAAGGACCACGACTCACTTCACTTTGAGCAACTCCATCGACAGAATAATCATGACATGACACTTTTATTGAAGCAGCAGCTACACGGAGTTTAACTTAATTGAGGGGCCAGACAGACTCAGCATGATCGGGAGCTTAGCACACGAATGAAACCTAATTCAAGGGCTGTGTTGATATTCAAATCTGCCATATGCCATGATTCAAGGACCACTGCAGCAACATTTGAAACCTGAGCAACCATCATAAGCCATAGGCAAAACAATCATGACATGACACTTCAGAAGCCCGAGAATGCTAAGTTGAATTTGGCAACGCAGAAGCAGCATGATCGGAAGCTAAGAACAGCACCGATGACCAGCAATCCTGGGGTCTGGAGACGCCAGCTGACGGCCAAACCTTGCATGGTCACTTTCATTCATACTCAGACTCTCTCAGCACAGTCGCAAACCCAACACATCCAACAGAACTCAGAAGTGCTCGGTCTTCAGAAGTCTCAGCACTCACAGTTTTGCTTCTGCAGCAAGCAATGCTCTTCTGGAGGCACTACTCTGACAGCGACGAGGCCTTCTCCAAAACACTCACAACTTTGATCATGACTTGTTGGTTTGCCTGCACCACAAACAAATAACCTGTTGCTGTGCGAAAGGCAGGCAGAAGTCCACATGAGCAGACATCGGCACTGAAAAACTTGAGAAGAGTCAGTCGACGAAGCCTGACCCACCTGGCACTCTGCCTTCGTCACTGTCCTGGCCTGTAAATTAAATTGATGTTGGAATTTGCCACTCACTGAATGGTCCAATTCTGGGCACTCTGCCTTTGGCACTCTGCCTTTTAAGGCACTCTGCCCTTCTTTTTTCTCACGATTCGCCGTCCATCATCAGGATGTTTTCTTGCACAATAGCAGGCTCGAACTCGTTGTAATCCTCCTCATCGTCCACACGCTCTTCATTCCAGGCCTCCGGATCATCTTCGTCGTAACCGAATCTCACCATGGTCGTGGTCCACAAGAGTTGCTCACCTTCGCGGACTTCCCCTTCCCACAGCGTCAAATTCTCAGCCCCCCGCGCCCAGCCCTGATGACAGGCATAGAGCCATCTTCTCTCCGTCATCACTTGCATGCCTGCACCGGTGAGCTCCAGCTTCAGGTAAAGTGGCGGTGCCTGTTTATCGATCCTGAACTGAGATCATGTTGAAGTTGCTACTTGATTCTAGTCAGTTTTAATTATTAAGATCCGTAGATATAAGATAATAAATAAATGTAGCGTCGAAGCATGGCTTGCATCTGAGTGGCCATCTAATGCTGTCTGGCCACCATTGGTAGCGTTCAAGGGCCAACTGGGCCGTGGGGCGCAAGGACCAGTGCGGATGGTTTTTGGTCTCCGAGGAACCGGGTTGCGCCCAAGCGCTGATGCCGTTCCCTTTCAAGAAGTCCCAGCGAATCTGCAGGGAGACATCCAGTCAAGCAGTAAGAAACAGTCACAATCAACACATGCTATGATTATCATCAAACACACTGCCCACTGCCTGCCAAACGTCCTCCACGCACATGAAGTATGTGTGAAGGGTCTGGTTGGGGTCTTGCATCGGGGTCTTGCCCTTCTTTCCCTTGCCCTTGCCAAGATCGCCCTTGCTCGCGCTGGCACTCTGCCCTGTGGCACTCTGCCCTGTGGCAGTCTGCCCTGGCTTTCCTGCTCCCTTCCCGACCTGACTTGTTCTTTGGGCTTGAGCGTTGTTCAATGAGTTGGTCAGCTGCCAATTTGAAAACTCTTGCAGCTGAGTGCGGTGGCGGCCTGCCCCTGTGTTTTCCATGGCGGATAATGACTTGCCCACTGCACAATTGGGACAAGGGCACTCTGCCTTACCTGAACCAGACTGCTGCAACAGCACAAGTAGGCAAAAATGAGCACTCATTACAATCACCGGAGACTGACTGTTAAAGTCACATTTGCACCCACTGAGTCGCCGGCTGGATTCACTCATCCAATCGCCCCAGCGGCCCTGATCACCATGTCGGCACAACCGACAAAGGAACTGACAGTTTCCACAACCGAGACGGGCATGATCTCACTTTCTTTTTAAGCTCAGTCAGTAACACCGGCAGCCAGGTTTAAACGCACGAATTAAGCTGTGACTGCCAGCTGAAAGTGGGAATGTAACTATTAGCCTTTTCAAGGTAAGGACTGTGTTTCACTTCCAGCCAGCAGTCCAGTGTCGGGTCCAGGACTCTCTGGCTGGGCCAGTGTCGGGACACAAATTTCGACGGCTCAGAATCATTCATTGGAGCAGAACTGTTTGACCATGGACTTCGGGTTCAGTGTCGATGATCAACTGTACGTGTGCAGCTCATCCTGCATTTCCAGCAGTGCTTCAATCATGTACTCACGATCCCGGAATGGAGCATAGTAGGCTCGGTGGTTGATCCACCTGACAATGGCTTGTTCCATGGTCATCGAGGCAAAGGCCATGACTAGGACACAATAAGCAGCACAGGTCCTGTTAATGCCACCGTAGCAATGGACAAGCACACGAATTGGCCTCTTCTTGCCTCCACGCTTCCGACCACCTCCCTGAAGCTTCATCGCCTCCAACAAAGCAAGAGCATTACCGAGCTCACCAGGGAATGTCTCATCGGCCACCTTCAAGGCACTCTGCCTTCCATCGGCACTCTGCCTTCCTTCAGCGGCTCTTCCGAACAGGCTGCCCATGTCACTTCCCTTGCTGAAGCCCTTGTCATAGGAGCAGCCATAGCCAAATGAGCCCTTCGTCGATGCCTTCTGGCTTTGCATGTGATTGGAAACCTGACAGGGGCCGCTGTAGCCCTTGCTGATTGTCTTGCCCTTGCCCCTGCCGCCATTGGCCTTGCCCATCATTTTGCCCTTGATGGCACTCTGCCTTTGACTCTGGCTGAACTCCTCTGCTGAGCGCTGCCAGCACATCATAATCTTTCTGAAATCTGAAATGAGGCGGCGCCAAATGGTCTTGAACTCATGACTTCTTTGTTCAGCATCAAAGTCATTGGCATGTGTTTGATCCCAGCCACCATACCGAAGATGTGCAGTGCCAAACGGTCCACAATTCGCCAAATACTGATACCAGTCCCATGGCTCAAAATTCCGAGGTCTGTCATCTGCATTCATAGAGATGACAATGTCAGGCTTGACCCGGAGCTGGTCATATCGGATCGGGCAACCAATACTGCCAACAAACAGTTGCCACTGGGGATGGTCGTAAATCAAAACATCATCCATGGGCCACGTCTCGACATCATGCTGGCATGGCCGAGGTGGCGGGATCGACCCAGGCAGCACATCTGTCTGGCCGGTCCATGCTTTGTACAACTTCATATCCATATCTCCGAAATCTGAGATGGCCTCAACTGCCAATTTGATTCGTTGATCCAATTGTGCAGCCCTTTGGATCTTTCGGAGCCCGGTGGTATAGTCGGCAGCTGATCTGCCACAGTGTAAACAATTCCACCGAAGTTGTTGCACGGCTTCGTTCCAGTAATCACTGCCAAGGTCAATGTGATTGGCCTGATTCTGATGGTCAGCAGCAGAAGTCTGGCACTCTGCCTCGGAACTCCCTGAGCACCTTGAAACGGTCGTCGGCATCACTGCTTTCATCGAGCACCCAATTGTCCAACGATTAAAACATTAACAGTGACTAATGCATCACTATACAGTACATTAACCAATGATATGTAACATTGTGTTACTACTGTTACATCAGTATGAATGAATCACTTGATTATCTGGCCGGCAGATGTCGATCATGTATGGTGCAAGGCAACTCACTGACAGACTATGCAGGCAGGCAGGCAGGCAGCCAGCCTCGGAGACAGCAGGGTCCTGAGGACGTCACTGCCACCCGGCACTGTGTAGTCAGCATGTCATGCTGGGTAACCTTTTGGAATCCAAGTTGCGCACACTACCGCTGAGGTCTCCAATCGGACAGTCTAGCTCTGCTGGCTAGATCGTCGAATTCAAAATCCTCTAAGCACACGCAAACCCGGCACTCTGCCTTCCCCAACATCCGTAATGCGGTCTCGGAGGCTGTACAAACACGATGAATCACTGATTCATCATTGACGACAGAGCTTCGTCTCGCACGTCATTGTAATATAAAATTCCTGGCACTCTGCCTTCACTGTAATCCTGCATAAATCTCGGAAAGAGTACGTGCAGGATCATATCATTGATATGCCAGTCTACTTGCAAGACATGCCCACGCTCTTCAGAATTCAGAAAGAACCACAATGTCGAAAAGGACTCCTCTAGCAGCGCGTCGAAATAAATCACATAATCATCGTAGTCACTGTCCATGATCGAGGCCACAGTGCTTGCACGCTCATCGGCAACCAGAATCCAGTCCGAGTCCAGAGACTCACTGTCACTGCACGACATCGACGACATCTGCCGGCTTGCAGGGGGGCCTACTACGACTTAGACTAGAGACAGAGCAGGTCGTCGGCATCACTGCTTTCATCGAGCACACAATTGTCCAACGATTAAAACATTAACAGTGACTAATGCATCACTATATAGTACATTAATCAATGATATGTAACATTTTGTTACTACTGTTACATCAGTATGCATGAATCGCTTGATTCTCTGGCCGGCAGATGTCGATCATGTATGGTGCAAGTCAACTCACTGACAGACTATGCAGGCAGGCAGCCAGCCTCGGAGACAGCAGGGTCCTGAGGACATCACTGCCACCCGGCACTGTGTAGTCAGCATGTCATGCTGGGTAACCGTTTTGAATCCAAGTTGCGCACACTACCGCTGAGGTCTCAAATCGGACAGTCTAGCTCTGCTGGCTAGATCGTCGAATTCAAAATCCCCTAAACACACGCAAACCCGGCACTCTGCCTTCCCCAAGATCCGTGATACTGTCGCGGAGGCTGTACAAACACGACAAATCATTGATTCAGTGACGACAGCCATTCGTCTGTCACATTGAAATATAAAATTCCTGGCACTCTGCCTTGCCTAAAATCCCGCAAAAGTCTCGGAAACAGTACGAACATGATCTGTTCATTGATATGGAAGGCTGCTCGAAAGACTTGCCCACGCTCTTTAGAATCCAGAAACATCCACAATGTCGAAAAGGACTCCTCTAGCATCTCGTCGAACGGAATCACATAATCATCGTCGTCAGCACTGTCCGCGACCGAGCCCGCAGTACTTGCACCCTCATCGTCAACCAGAACCCAGTCCGAGCCCACAGACTCACTGTCACTCCACGACATCGACGACATCTGCCGGCTTGCAGGGGGGCCTACTACGACTTAGACTAGAGACAGAGCAGCTGTAACACGACTATAGTAGATTACGCAGGGCAACAGCGAGCACAACTGCTGCAGCGGCAAGTTGCGATACATGACACGCTCACTGACTATGCAAGGCAGCTTGTCCTCTGCGATGGCAGCATGTCCTCAGGATCCTCGTCATGAGCCTCGGTGCCAGGACTGTACCATAATAATGGAAGTAGCTGAAGCAAGCTGATGCTGAGATCCCAGCAGTTGGCATCCACTTCTCGATGGGCTGGAAGCCGATGAAGACCGATGGGAGAGAAGGAAATGGAAGAGAAGGCGTTCACTAGGCTTGGATTCAAACCGAACACTTAGACCTGGCCAACGGTGTGGGGAGCAACCCCGATGGGGCAGGGACTTAAGTAAGGCAACCTCGAGAGGCTCGACTGGCACTCTGCCTCTGTCGATCCAAGTCGCAAGGCTCCCTAACTAACGTGACAAGCATGGATGGCCTCCCCTCCTGGTTGGGAGAAAAATAAAAAAGCCACAACCACTGGACCACCCCACCCGGCACTTTAGCCCATGTGCCCGGGTGTCATATGCCACTGCCCTGGCACGTTGGCCCCAAGGCGGTCCAGGTACCATCGACAACACCTGACACCCGGCCAACGGTGTCCACGAACCGAGATGGGCAGTCGATCCGTGTGGGTAAGGTGGCACTCTGCCTCTGTCGATCCAAGTCGCAAGGCTCCCTAACTAACGTGACAAGCATGGATGGCCTCCCCTCCTGGTTGGGAGAACAAATCAAGCCGCAACCACTGGACCACCCCACCCGGCACTTTAGCCCATGTGCCCGGGTGTCATATGCCACTGCCCTGGCACGTTGGCCCCAAGGCGGTCCAGGTACCATCGACTCAGCACCTGACACCCGGCCAACGGTGTCCACGAACCGAGATGGGCAGTCGATCCGTGTGGGTAAGGGCAAGGTCTCAAGGCAAGTCAACATGTCACTACGGCCTCCCTTCTTTGTTCAATCACAACCCAAAACTATTTAAAAAGATTAAATTTTAAAAATTATTAACTTCAACAACAAATAAACAACAATTTTGTAGACATACAGCAGCAGGAAACCAGGTAGAACAACAGGAAGCCAATTGACTCACTCAGAAACAAAATTCACAAACATGTATTTTTTACACCAAAAATAAAATAAAAGAATTTTAACAACTGTAAAACACAAAAAAACCTATTTAAAAAACTTTTAAATACAAAACAATACTTTTAAATACAAAAAAACACTTTTAAACACAAATAAAGCCAACCACATACAAAAATGAGATTTTGGGTTCCTTTCATATAAGCCTTGTTGATCTAAACCCTGTGGTTCTGGTTCGGCGCAAAGGGTTAAGGATTTAGATGGTGTAGCATCGTCCCAGTCAATGTGATCAGCAACGGAGCTAGGAGCGGAACGCTTTCTTCCCCTGCTCATGTTGCCCAGATTGAGGATGAGCGCGGCGTACTTGGTCTTGCTGGTGAAGATAGGGACATTGGAGTCCTCTGCCAGACCAAAGCGATGAATATAAGGATTCGGCATCTTCTCAAGAGAGAGGTCCCCGATCTCCTCTTCATCGACTCCGGTGCTCAAGAAGTAATGAAGCATAGCATTCAAGAGTTCTTCTCGAGTTGCCGGATTGCCGCTTGCATCCAGGGACTTCAGCTTATCAAGAAGTGCTTCCATAACCTCCAAAGCTGATTCTCGGATGTCAGAGGCCTTGCCCATGAGCTTGTCATCCAAGGTGCTGCGAACGTCCCCAGAACGGAAGACAACGTCCTTTTTGTCGGGACGACGCTCATAGATGGGAGCCATCTTGTTGAGTTGGTCGAAGAGGTCCCCCATAGAGAGAGAGTATTTCTGTCCCTTGTGATTCGGAACATTTACCCTCCAACTGATATGCTGCACCTTGTAGGCGAGAACGGGCTCGTAGTCAGGATCACGCAGTCCTGTATGATACAAGCCTGAATAGCCATATCCACGCAACTGCTTGGAGAGCAGCCGCATAGGGCTTTGTCGTTCGATTTCGGTGAGCTGCGAAAGGAAATGTTTGAACTCTTCGATATCAACGAGCTCGATCTTTTCCTTTGCCTTGCCCATCTTGTCGAACGCGTTCTCATTCTGGTCCTCTGCATCCTTCGCGGCCTTGATCGTGAAGTTCACTTTCATCATCCTTCTCGGGAGAAATGTCTGGCATGGATTCCTCACCCTGTGGTGAGCTTTCCTCAGCCATCTCGCTGTTCTCGGCCTTACCTCCTTCTTGACCCATGTGCTCATCAGATTCGACCTTCACCTCGGATGCCTCTCCCTGTGGAGAGCTTTCCGTGGCTTCGGTCTTCTGTTGTGGGACATCCACCCCAGATGCCTCTCCCTGTGGAGAGCTTTCCGGAGCGTCCGTCTCCATTGGCTCGACAGTAGCCCCAGATACCTCTCCCTGTGGGGAGCTTTCTGGAGCTTCAGTCTCCATTGGCACATCGGTCGGCTCGGTCTTAACCGGATCAACCTTCTTGCCCTGTGGCAAGTCCGCGGAGGTATCCATCTGAGTAGCTGCGGGAGGCTCCTCGATCTCCTCGACACGTGGACATGGGAGTCGCTCGATGAACTCCTCGATCACAATGTCTTCATATGGTCGGGTGAGGAGCTCATTCAGCTCGGACTCCTTCTTCGCCTTCAAGTCCTCGTAAGCCACCAAGTCCGCTTTGGCCTTGCGCGCGAAAGCCGATTTGAAATCTCGGTGCTCAGATTCTGCGAAGACTTTCTCCAGAACCGCCAGAAGGTAGCTGCCGCTGAACGGCTGCTTGAGGGTACTGTCGTAGAGACAATAGCCCTCAGGGGTTCGCACCGTGTATTTACGGCGAACCTCCAGATCACTGGCGTGGCGCTGGCTGTAGGAGAAGAAGTCCACTCCGTATGCCTCATTGATGACGCGGACGAGCATCTGAAAGTCCTCTCGCACATTGAAGACCTCGTCGTACACATACCTTTCCCTGAGGAAAGCCTTGTGTGCCTCGAGCTTGCGAGAGTAATCAGGATCCTCCGTCTTTGGCATCTTCGCACGAGGATCAGAGTCACGAGGGCGATCGAAACCAATGTTACCGACAGTGGGTCGGAACTCGTTCTGTGCGGCGAGGGTGACGTCCTCCAGCATCGCGGCAAGACCTCCAGGATGACGCTTCATGTTCATCCATGGCGATGAATAACCGTTGGAATAAACCTTCGGTTTCTTGTCCAGCTCGACAAGGTAGTTCCCTTGCAACTTTCCCATCTCGAATGCCTTCAAGAAGAAGTGCAGGGAATACCCCGACAGAGGATGCTGCAACCATGATGCCCAATCGTATTCACCACCCAAAGACTCCCTCATCGAAGTAGTCAAGGTATGCCAGGGGGTGACCTGAACAAGGGCATCGCCATAGGCGCTAAGCATCGGCTGGCCAGAAGCGTCCACCATGTGCAACTTGCCGTGGGCAAATAGGTGCCATGGATTGGTCCTTGCCTTGCGGAGAACCTCGTTAAGCTCCTCCTGCTGCTGGGACTTGTGTGCATCAACCTTGCCGTGGACGGTGTCCCCAGACTGGTACGCATACTTGGTGTCCCCTTCGGAGGCTGTGGCTTGCCGCTCCCGCTCTGCCTTAAGCTCATTGTCGCGAATAAGCTTCTGGAGAGCTGCCGCGTCCAAAGTGGGTACCTTCTCCTGAGAGAAGCTTCCCGTTGACGCTTGGCCTGCATCCTGAGATGTCTTTGGCCTTTTCTTGGGAGCTGGCTTCGAAGGCGTTGGATCCGAACTGCTACCCGGTACCCCTCCATGTGGAGAGCCTCCGGAAGCAGATGCAGAAGCAGACGCTGAGGTTCCCTCTTCCTGAGAAGAGCCTACCCCTGCGCTTTGCTGCCTCTTCTCGTGGCGAATGCCACCCGGATCTTGCTCGTGAGGAGGACGGTAATGATGTGTGAGATACATCGCCGGAATGTCCTTGTACGAGAGCACCACGCCGTTGTCTGTAAGAAACAGATCGTGGCCGTGGCTCAGATAGCTCTCGTAATCGAGCTTGGCGTAGAAGACGTAGGAGCCGTACTTAATGACGGTCCCAGGCCCAGGAGAAACCACTCCACCCGCATAAACGAGATGGATGGCCTTCCTGTGCCGCTGCCACGCCGCCTTCGTCGCCTCCAGCTTCAAGCCGTTTTCCCGGATGCTCTCGTAGTTGGAGTTATCCGAGGCGTGGAAAATCGTTCCAAGCTGGCGGCATCGGTCAATGGTGAGCCTTTCCCCGTAGGCGACTTCAGCAACCTGCTCGGGCATCCGCGGGTGGCCCTGGACGGCGGAGACCCCGACGTAGAAGTCGAAGTCAAAGAACCGCTCGAACTGCAGAGCCATCGGGGCCACCCAGATGTTGAAGCGGCCCTTCGAGTTCGCCATCAAGAAAGCGAAGAACTTCTTGGGCGCCCAATCGAAAGGTCTCAAGGGGTGCTTCATCATCGTCTCCAGAGGAATCTCCATGTATCTGCCAGGCGTGACCCTCGTGTCGTGCCGAGTCAGCTTTGAAAGCTGCTTGGATGACTGCACCGCCCATCCATTGTGATTGTGTCTCATCTGGGCGATCGCAAAGATTTCCTGATCGAGCTCGATGAGCTCGTCGTTGGTCAAACATCCAAGGAAGCACCGCAAGAAGTCAAACTTCCAGACGAGGTGTCGCGGCAACACATGGGTTCCAGGGTGGCTTTCCTCGTAGAGCAGGACATGCGACAGGAAGGCCAACTGTCCTTCCAGAATGTTCACCGCGGCCATCTCCCCATGAGGGAAGTACGCCGTGGTGTCCTGCTGGCGGAAGAACCGCGGAACACCTTCTGGGATGATCCTGAGGGAAGCCACAGGAGCACCACGAGGATAGGCTCGACGATCCCTTGTAGGATAGCCGGCAATACCGTCGCCATCTCCAACTGTTCGGAGTACACGACGGTTTGCCCAGGACGCACTTTTCTGGTACAAGGACAGGTCAGGAACACCAGTGCGGATGTCAACCTTGAAGTTGCATCCAGTAGTCGGTGTCCAGTAGACCTGAATTGGTGCCTCCTCATGAGAGGAGCGTCCAGTGTCCATCGAGGGTCCTGCCGCAGCCATGCTGGTAACAGAAGAAGAGGAAGTTGTGGGCTACTTTCTCACTTGAGTTTTGAACCAGCTGATTTGAGCAATGCAGGCACAAATTTAAAAAGAGACCAACAACTCTTCATGAAGCACATGCACTGAATTGCTCTGACAGCTCACACATGAAGCAGACATGACTCACAAACGCTCCTGCATGAACATGACATGTTGCACTGCACTCAAAACCGCGTACTCCTTACGGAGCCAGGCGTTCAAGAAGGCTTTGTGCTCAATCATGGAACGAAAAGGAGGATGTGAATCGATTTCCTTCAACCACC
The DNA here is from genome assembly GCA_905221615.1 of Symbiodinium sp. CCMP2592. Lineage (NCBI taxonomy): Eukaryota > Dinophyceae > Suessiales > Symbiodiniaceae > Symbiodinium > Symbiodinium sp. CCMP2592. Next base: position 761,147 of record CAJNDT010001569.1, on the reverse strand, counting down.
CAGTTTGAACAGAGTTAAGGAGGTTTCTAGGATTAGCGCTTCGTTTCGTGAGACAGTCAGAAAGACAATGTTCGGTTCGAACGTGAGAAAGATCAGCAATAGCACCTGAACACGCTTCCTTTCTCAGCATTTGAATCATGTGAATGGTTTCCTGTTGTTCGGGTGAGTGAGTAGTAGAAGCGGTAGACACGAGATTGTTAGCATCGGTGCGAACGTGAGTCTCGGCGTCCAGACCACTAATATCCTTCCACAAACCACGAAGCATTTGACAGGTACCAAAACACTTCATCAAAGCGTAAAGTTCAGCGACAGTGGTACTGAGGGTCGTTCTCTTAATCTTGGTTGATTCGAAGAAGACCAATGAGCCTCTGGTGTCTCTTCGATTCTTGACCCCTTCATCTGCGATGAAGATGGTCATCGCCCTCTGTGAGGACTTGTCGCTGTTGTTACGGAAAGCTGCGTCAGGAATTCCGAGAATCCTCGGAGATCCCTTCACTGGCCACACCCGCAACTCAACCTCTTCACTGCGTATCTGTCGACACAACTTGTTCAACTCCTTGCAGTGACCGACGGTCGGAGCCGCAGATGCTGATGCCAAACGAGAGAACTGGTAACATGCCTGAAATTGCGTCCTCGACTGAAGCCAGTTGATGCTACCAAGCAAAGAGCGATAAGAGGTGTGGAGAGCTTTGTCACACGCGTCTGCATCCTTAAGATGCTTAGGTATGACGATCTCCTCGAGCTCTGAAACGCACAGCTTTTGATCGATCGATATGTATTTCTTCTTCCCTTGTGCATCAAGAACCCAACGAACACGCTGTCCCGTGAACGTAAGGTCATTCTTGTCCTCATGGCCGACAGTGAAGTGTTCCTTGATCTTCTTGAGGAACCAGGTGAGGAACTCAGGGGTTCCACTTATGATGAGATCATCAACATGAAGACTCATCACTCCAACTGTCCTGCGACCTTTGCTGGGACTTCCATGCGCAGGGTCAACAAAGTGTTCAAGAAGCTGATCAACCAACTCGGGAGAGAGCTCAGATAAGCTCTCGACCTTGTATGAAGCCTTCTCTGGAAGGAACAAAGAGACGAGGACCTCAGCTTCTTCTTCAAGGAAGCAGGTCTTATCGCCCTTGTCCAACCTCAGGTCATGGGCCCTTTCGACAATCCACCATGTTCCTTTACGGAGGATCATGGAAACTCGATAAGGGTAGTCCTTGACCTGATAGACAGGTGCAGGAGTACGAAGAGCCTTGGCCCTGTGAGAAACGAGAGCATGCCCGTTCTCATAAGGGAACCAACCTCTCTTCTTACAAGCAACACTGCCCAAGAATCCGAGAAGCTTGTCATCAGTCACAGGTCTCCAAGCATAGTCAACCATCTTCTTGGTATCGGTGTTAAAGCACTGAGCGATATCGGGACATGAAAGATAGGATCTCTCCTCCGCACGGTCGGAGGAAGAACGGTTTCCTTCATCGTATGCGTAGCATGTCATGGCATGAAGGGCAACCTCCTTGAGGTAGGCAGGTTCCACCTCAAGAGAGGTGCTTCCTGCTTCAGGTTCCTCCTCCTGAGAGGAGCTTCCTGCCGCAAGGTGGCTCTTTCCCTTCTTGCCTTCTATGCCGTCGTATGCGACATAAGTGCATCGGTCAGCTCTGGTCGGTTCCATGCCAACAGACCTAAGGAATTTGTCCAAACGATTCCACCATCTTCTCGGTGCATCGTTCAGACCATAAACCGGTCTGAGACAAAGGCCAACCATCCAGGTAGGCAAACCGATGTCAGGAGGCAACTGAACCACAACCATGCGAGATGACAGATTGTAGTGTTCCCCCTGAAGGAAAGCGGTCTTAAGATCCAAATGAAAAAGATCCCAATAGTGATTGGCAGCGCATTGCGCAACCAAACGGAAACCATACCGAGTAGCCGTAGGGCTGTCCGTTTGTTGATCCCAGGCAAACTTGTCCTGAAACCCACGACAAACCCATCGGGCTTTGAACTTGGAAAAGTAATCGTTTTTGTCAACCTTCACAGTAAGGACCCAGCGTCCGGTAAGAAAATTGACATCGTTGTGAAGCTTGCGACGGTCCGTCAGCCGAATTGCATCATTGTCCAAGTAACTCTTGAACTCCTCAAGCTTAGCCTTCCGAATTTCGGCGGCATACTTGCGCTGCATCTCCGGCGTGAGGGTACCCGCTTTGATTTTATCTTGCTTAGTCAACCACGACGCAAAACCATCACCATCCAACGGAACAAAGGACGGAACCTTGAAGTCCGACGGAAGGCGAATCAAAACGTCGTCGTCGCCAATAGCCAAGGCAAGCAAACTCTCATCACGATAGTCAACCGTGGCATCCGAATCAGTATCCTCACCAGCTTCCGGCACCGGCGGTTCCGGGGTGGGTTCCGGGAGTGGGGTTTGCTGGATAGGAAATTCCCCCTCAGTCACCGGCAAACCAGGAACAGGAGCCGGATCAGAAGAAGAGGAAGCAGGCTCGTGAAAGCCTGCATGGAAAGTCACCCGACGGATCGGGATCCTTCTTTCCCGCAGATTGCCCAGGCAACAGCACAACCGGGTCCCACAACAGTACGTGACTTTGCCTTAGACACATCGTCAGGATGTGCGCCTCTTGCACGTGTTTGTGACACATTGCGAGGTGACGGCGGTCTCATACTCTGTGGCACCGGAAAGTGAGGATGCGGCGGAATTGGAACAGGAACAATAGGTGAAGGTGGTGCTGGCCACGGCATCGGTGGACTAAGAACCTGATCCGGGTTCGCAAACTGCGGCGGAGCCCCAGGAGAGTCGGGAGGACCTCCCGGAGGAGGCGACTCCTCGTGAAACTCCATCGGAAGAGGAGGCTCTTCCGGTGAAGGACCATAACCAGGTCCCGGTCCCTGAGGACCGCCTCCTGGCGGATGTCCACCACCGTCCGGATCGTGATCCAGGTCGGAATCATCATCTCCCCCTGGTACCGGTACATGAGTACCGCCTCCAGGAGGTTGTGACGGAGGGTCACCACCGACATGCAACTCAACAGGATTATCATCCAAATCCTGCTCCGGATGCTGTAGTGGCATTTCCTCATCATCCACAGGCATATCACCGTGTGGATCATCATATCCTGGATAGTCCACATCGTCGTCCGTGGCTGGCGGTTGCGGTGCAACCGGGGCTGGCGCTGGCTGGTCCGTGAAGTCCAAACCAGCATCAGGCCCGCGTCTGGAACTGTTGTTCTGTGACTCGTTCCAGAACACTATCATGGACCAGTGCGTTGATTGCATATCCTTAAGGCAAGGAAGCAACTGTGCCATCGTCACGAAAAACACATGATCCATATCACCCTTCTGCCACAAAATGACAATAGCATCAGGATGACGATGAACCAAAGGGAGTGTTTTCCCTTGAGTCCCCCTGTAGACGTTACAGTACTCAAACTCCAGATACGGCAGAGTTAGCACACGCACATTCTTAATCATCGGCCGCAAGGCGACCGCGTCAGACGATGTGGTCGTGTGAACTTCCAACTCAGTACCCGGAAGGAGACTGTCAACATATGACAGAATCTGGACCAAAGACGATGTAACAAAACGCTGTGGCGCAACAAACCTGAGAGGTGTCGGAAGCTTCCCTTTGTCATTGTTTGAGAGTAATGAGTACTCTGCTTCTGACGGAAGAACCGGTAAAGCCTCTGAATTGCGGTCTGATCGCAAACACAACGCGCACAGTGTTCCATCATCGAAATCCTCAAAGATATCCGAACAAGTAAGATTGTCGGAGATCTGATCGTACATCACCCACAAGACACTGCGAAAGCAGCACAGCAAACCTTGGATCAAGTGCGTTAGCAGAGTCATAGCCTTCTTCCAACGACTCCAAACGGCCAAATGATCCATCAGGCAAATTAGTGAGAAAAGAAAGCTCACCATGCTGATGCTTACTGTGGTCATCTGCCCCTGAAGGAAGTACACCACGGTTCTTGAAGGTGTGGAATGAAAGTCCTCTTCTCCACTTCAGCGAGCGACTACTCTGCGAAAGCCAAAAACCACAATGAGAAGGATACATGATGGTCACGAAGTATCCATCACCCTTGTCATCTTGCCAACGGCAGACTCCGGCACAAAAGTGCCAGAAGGCATTGGCGGCCTTCCTGGGCCAACCGTCAGGAATGACAGGATGAATAAAAATGTGATTAGGCTCTGCCTTCAAGATCACTTGCCAAGCAGCCTCAATCGAAGATTGGATAGACTTGGCGTTCCATTCACCAAACAACACAGGTTCACTCGCATCAAGTCCAGAATGGACTGTGCACGCAGTAAGCCCGGTGAGGCGAGGTGTGATCTCAACGAAATCGCTCTTGCCTGAAGTGAGAGTGTGGTAACAGATCTCATGCTCATAGCAGAACCCAGAACCGGCACGATCAAGAATATCGTCGCCGATGCGGTCGAGTGCCTCTTCCTGAGAAGAGCGTCTCGGGACCTCATCTTTCTTCAGAGGAATGGCCACATCATGCCACGGATCTCCATCACGCCTGACCTTCGACTGATTAACCCGAAGAACGGCACGATGAACTTCAACCAACACCATGGCACCTTCCTGTGACACAACTATGCCTCTGACCCAGGTTCCTTCAGACTTCTTCTTCGACTCATCCTTATGCCAAACGAACACGCGGTCACCCTTCGAATAAGGACCATCAGACGGCATGACTCTTCGTGCAAGGTCCTTCCGAAGGTCGAGTGATTGTCTGGCCTCTTGATGAGCCTGCATGGCAATCCTCTGAAGTTCCAGAGTGGTTCGATCCTCCTCGGCAGGTTCAGCAGAGAGCTGTTCAGGAGAACTGTTCTCAACATCAAACAAGTCTGGTCTCCAAAGGAGAATAGCCTGAGACAGTAAGCTGGCAATTCCTTGCCCATGCCACTTTCTTGACTGCTTGACGAACAGTCACCTTTTCTGCATAACCTTCCTCAGCTAAGGCCTTTGCCATAATGGCCCACGTGCGCTTGAAAAGACGCACTGCGGTCTCAGCTCGATTAGGCCAAGGAGTTCGCGGTCCACATGGATATGGAGTAATGCCATGGAACTTGTAATAGGACATGAACTGTGGCGTGAAAAATGCTTGATCTCCTACGATTCCCTCAGGAACGCAGTTGTTCTCCTCTGTCCATTGTCGGAAAGCTCCCAGAGTCTCTGGCGCTTCCAGGCTTGTGAGAGCCGTAGCCCACAGGAGATTTGACGCACCATCAATGATGACCAAAGCTAAGTAGGCTTTAGTACCGAACTTGATTTCTTCGTGATCAACAAAAATGAGATCACCGAAGGATGATGCTCTCAATCCTGCGATTCTGGCTCGCGGAGGCGTAGGCACTGAGGTGCTGCAAACACGACAGCCTTTGACAATGCGGTCGTACTTGTCATAGATCTCTCCTGGCAGACCAAGCATGCTGGTCCTGCGTCGAAACTGAGCAGGACTCATGTGGTAATGCTTCACATGCAACTTGTAAAGCTCAACATCATTGTTCAGCTTTTCCAACATGCGCTGATACTGCGGAGAAGCCCTTGAGACCTCGTGGCCTGGCAACGGAAGCGCGATCCTCCTAGGTTCTAGCGACTGTGGCTCTGGGGCCCTCGGAGGAAGCAAATCTGCATCCCCCGGATCATCTTCAGGAGCAGGAGGAGAAGGAGCCGGTTCCTTGGGTTCCTTTCCCTGTGGAAAGCTTCCCTTGGCTCGAATTCTTCTTCTCTCCGGTACCTTTCCCTGAGGAAAGCTTCCGGATGCTCCTGTGTTCTTCGAGCTGTCTTCAGGTTTGCCTGCGCTAACCATATCCTCTGGAGATCCTACCTTGCCACGGGTTGGATCCTTGGTCTTAGCTGGCACCGAGGTTCTACTCTCGATGCCACCAGGCAGAATCTTGAAAATGGTCTTGCCTTTCCAAGAGTCAGTAGTTCTTGTTGAAGAAAGCTCAGAAGAACGCCAGTCATCTTCTTGAGTTACGCTCTTTCCCTTGGAGAACTCCATGATCGTCTTGCGCTTGGTGTCCAGATACTCCAACGGAATAGGCACAAAACCCGCCTTGGGTTCGTACTTGACCCTTCTCATCTTCTTGTGGATGCGAATCATCTCCATGTCAGCTTCATTGTTCACCCACTCCTCATCCGTCGCCAAGGCGAGATTCTTGGGTACCTCTTCCTGTGAAGAGCATCCCTCGGTCTTCTGGTGGAAGCCGTACTCGTAGTGGGAGAAGTAGGTGAGGAAGCTCGACTTCTTATGTTTGCTGAACCGCACATTCCACATCAACTGACTGAGTTCAAGAAGGTCAAGTACCAGGTGTGAGCTCGGTGCAACCTTCAGCCTCACATCCTTGATTCCCAGCACAGGGCTGCTGAGCAAGGCCTTTTCCGGATGGAGCTCGAACTGGAAACGAAGATTACGCATCTGTGGTAAGGACATGAGAATGGGAACATGCCCTTGTTCCACAATGTCGAACTCTGTGGATTGAACTGCAAAGTCCCGGTCGTACATGCAAATGACCAACTTCTGGTTGCATTTGGTCGACTCGGAATTGGCAAAGGTAAACTGAGAAGTGGTCTCAGCAGTGGTGTACCATATGCCACAGTTCTAGTTCTTGTCACAGAACTCCATGAGGTCCTGTGCGGCCACTCTCGAAGCCATTGCTCTCGTACATCCCAAGTCCACACCATCGCGGTTGGCGTCAAGGGCTGAGAGATGAAGGCTTCCTCGATCTCATTGATCTTCTCTTCGGTGGCCATGAAAGAAAAGTTCGGAGTGTTGAGATGTTCAACGAAGAAGGTTGTGGCGGCTGTGGTGCGGCTCGGGGCAGCATCAGCAAGCTGGCTCTGTCCGTCCTTTCCGGACTTTCCATCTTTTCCATCCTTGCCAAACTTGCTCTTTCCTTTGCCCTTCTTTCCTTTCTTTCCTTTTCCTTTGGCTGCATAGGATTCCTCAGACTCGTACCAGGACCAGTCATCCCAGGACTGGTCGTTCCACTGGTAATCTTGCCATTGTCTTTCTGCTTGCCATGCTTCTGATTCTTCGGCAAGATGTGACCTGCCTTTCTTCCTTTTGAAGAAGCGCCTTCCTTTGGATCCTTTGCCACCTTTTCCCCTGCCTTTGCGGTGGCCCTTGAATCCGCGCCTCATCTTGCGGCCTTGGAAACGCCGCTGGAACCATGAGTAGTTCTCGTCGTCGTAGACCCAGAAGGCGTCCTCATCCGCTTCGAGAAAACCTTCCGTGCCATCCTCCTCGTCCTCGACCCAGTAGCCTTCGTGATTGTCCAGAAATCCTTCGTCGGTCACAAGGAACGTCTTACGGCCACCGTGGCCCGAAGGAGCGAGGAGTGGGTTGTCGACGGTAGTCTTGGTCGTGCAGAAGATCTCCAGGTAGACTTCACGCAGCTCGGCCGTGTTGTAGTCAGCCAGAACTCGGTTCCGATGTGCCATCAGTGATGTCAACACCTGCCGCTGATCCTGTGTCAGATCAGACCGGGACACAAAGATCAAGGCGACCAGGTTGGGCGTGATCGGAATGGTCCGAGCATGCTGCTCTCTGAGCCGTTCGTTGGCTCTATCCATTGCCTGAGCTGGCGTAATGTCTGCTTGTTCTTCTGGAGGAAGTCCTGCTATGAAAGCTCTGACCTCTGCATTGTTCGGGTCCTCGATCGGCAGATAGGTGTCGTTCCACGCTTCTTGCATTCTCTGAACAGAGAGTTGAAACCTGGGTTCGTCAAAAAACCCAGTCACGGATTCCTATCCCTATTTGAAACCTTATCGTTTTTTTATTCCTTATCGTTTTACAAGCTCTGGGCCATGTTTATACACATACATGTACATATGTGTGTATTTATGTATATGTGCGTGTACGTTACATTGAGTGCTGAAGTCCTACAAGCAAGGGTAGGGTCGCCAGGGGGAGGTGATTGTGGCAGCAGCAATGACAGGGAGAAGGAGCTTTCGGTTCGAGATGGGATGTTTTACGGCGGTGCGTGGTGTTGACAAAGACGGCTTCAAAAGCTTCAAAACAAAAAAAAGCACGGAAAGGAGAGCCCGGAGTCGAGAGGGGGGATCGGAGGGCAGCCAGAACCTCGGGAGACGAGAGAAGGAAAGGTAGAGATTAGGGCCTCGAGGCTGTATTTTTTTTGAATCTCTTTCATTCATACATATATCTACACACTTCGTCTATGCGTGCTGCTCACAAGCAGCCCTTCTCCGCTTCGAAACCCGCAAAGTTCTCGGTTGCTGTTTCCTACTACCACCAAAGATGCGCAGCAGAGGCTGTTGCGCGGGGGCTTTGCAGCGGCATGCAAGAGTGTGTAAAGGCAATTGCGAGGTCGTCAGGGCTTAAGTTGCTTGGAAGCCTAGAGCCTTTCAAGAATCAAAACCTGCCTATGTCGGGCTCCAAAGGATCCTCCATTCTGCGCACACCTTCTTTTCACCAATCTCGGAGCTCTCTCCTCATGCATCGGACGTCTCTGAATCTGAAGTCGAGGACGACGACGTTGAGGAAGAGCTCCCGGACTGTGCGTCCTCGCCAGCGGCAGCCTGGCGCAGATACTGCAGCTTGTTCTGCAGCCGGCGAGAATTGCGCAAGTGCCGTCGCTCGACACGTGCCACCTTCTGCGCGAGGCTGCGATGGTAAAACATCCCATGCGGCGCCCTGCAGCGATGCTGCGCTTCCCAGACTCTGACCAAGTGATGAGAGTCTGCCTTCTCCAATGAAGGTGGGCCCTCCTCCCAATCGCGCGGTCCCTCCAGGTACGTCCTGCGCCAGTTCTCATCACCATCGCTGTGCATCACCTCTAGGCGCCAGTCACTCACGGGAATGCGCGCTCCACCGGTGAAAATGCAGTTGTGCACCTGTGGCCGTGCGCCTGCACGATTTGGCGGCGGACGCGGTACAATTTCAAGGGAGTAAGTCCTTGTGAGCTTTAAAGACTTCGCGTAGAAGAACTCCTGCTTGGCTGGCTTCGGGTCACTGAAGGACAGCTTCTTGATGACCCATGTGGCATTGTTTGCGGCAAAGCCGGCTGCGTGCTTGGCTCCGTGCTGCAAGGCTGTCACGAGGTCGTCAATGGTGAAGATGTTGTGGGACCGCGCATATTTAGCGACCCACCCCTCGCCTTTGTCTGAGGCAACTCCAAACATTGCGTCTAGTAGGCCCTTCCCATGTTGCTCCCCCAAAAAATCAAGATGTATCTCCTGGGATCGCTGCGCGGCAAGCTCCTGGGTACATGCTACCACTTCCGCTGCCCTAAAGTGCGGGCCTGTGTCTGACCAAAACCTCAAAACTCCTGTTTGAGGCACTGAGCAGTCTTGCAAGCACTCGCGCAGATACAAGCCTGATGCCTGGGCAGTTTGTTCCAGGACGTCACTGAGGTACAGTACATACGTAGTTGACAGGGTGCTGTTACCAGGCGTCGAGTCTGGGCGGTGTCTGATTACCTTGGCATTTGATTGCTGGCTTCCGAGTGCTTCGTGACAACACAGAGTACCGGGTGCTTGGGCTGTTAGGCAGGGACTTATTGCCACTACAAGAATGCGTTCGGAAGTTCATGCCTCGTAGCTGCCGAAAGAAACCTAAACAAAAGAAGATCATCACGCCAAATCCTTCCAGTCACGCCAAGCATCTGCTGCACCAAAGCACGTCACCTGAAACTTTTGCTGGGCATGCCACATGCTACCGGATTCACTGTGGCTCTGCGGAAGACGGTACTTCTCCTTATAGTCAAAGGTGCAGACGGTGTCAGGCAGCGGGAGTTCAGACTTCGTCTCGTGCAACAGTGACTGCAGTGCATCATGTTGCCGCAGTGCGGACATTTTGTGCCACTGGTACGCTGTCAGAAGCTTCTGCCACTTCTGCAAGTCTACCTCCAAAGGGGCTTCTATGTCTGTGTACAGCCTTAGCTGCTCCATTTGCGGCAACTGCTCTCGCGCAGAGCGGAACCTTTGATGGTGCGCATGCATGTACTTGTACGTCAAACGGCACTCCTCTGCATAGTCCAAATTCTTTCGTGCTGCGAGCATGCTCTCCTGTGTCTCCAAAGCGCCCCAGTAGGCTGGCAGCACACTAGCAGCCTTTGCCGTGGCCTCCTGTTGAAACTGCTTCCACACAGGAACCAGCTCGTCGAACTTCTTGCAGTGGATGCACAAGTCAGTCCTTCTGGCGGCCACCCTGTACTGAGCAAAGCGTGTGCGCAACAGCTTCTGCCAAGTCTGCCGACTCACGCGCTGCTGCAGTTCAGGTTCCTGTTCATATATCGTGCCTGGTCGGGACAGCAAGGACATGGACGGAACAATCAAGTTGTCTGCTTTCTTGTTGCTGTGTCTGTCGAAGAAACCAGGCTTGTCCTTCCGGGCTGTCACCGTCGCAAGCTTCGTGCCAGTCTTCGAGTGCCTACTCAGCACTGCCTCTGCAAGCTGGAGGAGCTCAGCGTCTTCCATCTTGCTTGGTCGTCCACCCTTGGACACTGCTGTTTCTTCCAAGTTCCGTGCGCGGCGGAAAGCCTTCTCGCCTATGTCGTACCCAAACTTCTGCAAGGTTGCACGGTCAATGCGACCGTCTTCTGTTACGGCCCTGTCCAAGTCAAGGAGGCCGAATGCTTTGCCTTGCAAGCATCCTTTCCGTAGCTCGTTCAAGCGTTTCAGGAAATGCCTTGCTGATAGCATGCTCCAAGAACTACACTCCCTTAACTATCTATGTAAAAGTTCGAACAAGCTCAAAGAATGGCTTCTCGTCAAGTCAAGCTTCTGCTTCTCTAACGGCAAGGCTCTCTCAGTCTTTTCAACACGCAGATCTGGGTGCTGCGCCTTCAGACGTGCCACGAGACGCTGCGTGAAGGAAGACACGGCATCCCCCGTTTTGTGGTGTGCCAAAATGGCACGGGAGACGCTGACCAGCAGTGACTTCTTGCGTCCCGTCCCAGTCGGTGCCTTAGGCTTTCGTTCGCCTGAGGCTTCAGTGCCAGCAAGAGCCTCGGAGCGTTTCCGCTTCTGCTTACTTCGGCGAGTTGGCGGTGGCTGCTGAGGGGCAGCAGTAGCAGCAGCAGATGCTGTGCTGGGTTCACTGGGCCCTGCCGCCGGTCCACTGCTGCCCAACGCCTGCAGGATTGAGGAGCGAGGCTCTGGGTTTTGGACGGAGTGACTTGGCATCGCGGTGATTCCTACCGTTTAGTACTGGCTTTAGATAAAAATGGTCAAGTGTTCACCAAGCACAGATTCTAATCCCAAACCTTATCGTTTGGGTTATCGTTTTGGTTATCATTTAACAGCCACTACCGCCAACCGATTTTTGGGTCCGGATGTAAGCGTAGGGCTTCTTGTTGCTGCAGCGTATTCCTGGGGAGGTGGCTTTCACATACCGAACGCTGCCGAATGCCAGCCTCGTGGAGCTTGCTCGGAACAATCTCTCCCCGCTCAGCCGCCGCCTTTTCTTCAACTGTGAGGCTCTTCCAGTAGCGCCCTTTGATAGCATTGAAAAGCAAAGTTCTCTGCTGACTGGTTAAAGGTGCATGCTTTGCTTCGCCGGGGACCTTCTGCACCACTACAGCGCGGATATCCGCCCACCTGCTTTTGTCATTTTGCAATGCCTTGAGCAGTGCACTCGCCTTGCGCGTGTCCATTCGGTCGGGACACGTCAAGCAACGCAACTATCCATCGCAGACTCAACACTAACGCTGTAGATCTTGCAGAAGACTTGGTGCTTTTAGGGCGTCTGTTTTTTTGATTTCGGTTTGGGGTTCGCGAGGGCTCCATGTTATGGCTTTTCCCTAGGATTACAACTACCCGGAGTGCGCGTGCAAGCTGGAGGCCCGCAAACTCAATACTCAGGCTGTGGATTTTGCAGAAGACTTGGTGCTTTTCGGGCGTCTGCTTTTTTGATTTCGGTTTTCGGGTTCGCGAGGGCTCCGTGTTATGGCTTTTCCCTACGATTACAACTACCTGGAGCGCACTTGCAAGCTGGAGGCCCGCGGACTCAATACTCAGGCTGTGGATTTTGCAGAAGACTTGGTGCTTTTCGGGCGTCTGCTTTTTTGATTTCGGTTTTCGGGTTCGCGAGGGCTCCGTGTTATGGCTTTTCCCTACGATTACAACTACCTGGAGCGCACTTGCAAGCTGGAGGCCCGCGGACTCAATACTCAGGCTGTGGATTTTGCAGAAGACTTGGTGCTTTTCGGGCGTCTGCTTTTTTGATTTCGGTTTTCGGGTTCGCGAGGGCTCCGTGTTATGGCTTTTCCCTACGATTACAACTACCTGGAGCGCACTTGCAAGCTGGAGGCCCGCGGACTCAATACTCAGGCTGTGGATTTTGCAGAAGACTTGGTGCTTTTCGGGCGTCTGCTTTTTTGATTTCGGTTTTCGGGTTCGTGAGGGCTCCGTGTTATGGCTTGCCCTAGGAGTACAACTACCGGGAGTGCGCGTGCAAGCTGGAGGCCTGCAAATTGAATACTCATGCTGATGTAGGTTTTCCGTTCACGCTGCTTTCGCCTGCAAGCTCAGTAGCACCCCGTCCCCGGTAACACCCCTGCTTCAGCGACCCGACTGTTTCGCCGGATACAAGCTTTGAAGCCACGCTAGCCATGCTTAGCAGAGCCAACTCCCCTAAGTTTCTGTACAATCTGAGCAGAAGCAGACGTCGCCACCATACGATCGCAGATGCGTTCGGATGGCAGCGCTCTTACGACGCCACACATCTACCGCACCGTCGACTCTCGAATAACTCTCAAACGAACGACCGGCTTGCAACTTCAAAGCCGCAACCACACAGGCATAACACTGCGTTCCACGCACTACACTACGGTCATGCCTGATTGTGCGGCGGGCTTCTCCCCATTTGACATGGTGCTTGCGAGCTCGGCAAACCAAGCAATGCTCGGTAGCGTTCCGATCGAAATTCTTGCAGAAACGATTCCCGGGCCCAGGAGACTGATTCAAGATGAGGCGCTTCTGCACATCTGTCAGCGACGTGGGACCGTCTACAACATGAACTTGCTTGCCACGCACTCTGCGCGGGATGCCTTCCACACATTTAGGAGGAGTGCTGCACAAAAGAGGCTCAGGCTCAGCCTTTCGCTTCGTGGGCGTGCTCAGGGGCGCCTGCCACGACACGAGCAGACACATCTACATCTACGGGTTTCTCTCTTTGCGCACCACTGAGACCGAGAGGCCGCCTCGGCAGCAGCATCTGTAGCAGTCTTCTCGGTTGGCTCGCTGAGTTCCTACAGCTTCCTACGTCTGGGAAACCCTGCAATGCCATGGCACGCGCACCGCTAAACGGCAGAGAAGCGGCATCTGATGCATCCTTCTCTGGTGACGTGTTCTTCTCGGTCAGCTCGTTGACTTCCTGACGGTGTCTCGGGCTTCGTAGGGCTTCGTAGTTTTGGGATTCGCCTTTTGAAGTTGCCCCTGCCCCAAACCCCAAGCCGTTTAAACTCGAAACAGCAGGCAAGGAGCAGCAACTCGTGAATCCTTCTCGGTCAACTCTTCGTGTTCCTAGGCTTCGCGGAAGATTGGCTAGGCTTTGGGTTTCCATCGCTCGAATGTCTGTAAACTGCAAGCCCTACATATACGTAAACCCTGAACCCTGAACCGCAGCAAGCAGCATCTGGTGAGGTCTTCTGCTCGGTCAGGTCGCTGAGCTCCTGAGTTCGTGAGGCCACTACTGTGTTGCAGTTCGCGAGTTGGCAAACTTGCGTTGTCGAGGTTTCGATGATGCTTTCCTACGAATACGTACGCACATACTGCTGCCGCTTGCACGCTCCAGAGTTCACTACAGTTCACTACTAATGATGCGGATCTTTGAGAAAGGGCTTATCGGGCGTCTGCTACTTTCATTTAGGGTTTTTTACGGGAAACTCGTCATCCCTAGCGGTTTTGCTGCTGTCCCTACACCTCCGCCTACTGTAGAACTTAAAACTCAAACGCGAGGCAAGGGGCAGCCTCGGGCGGTACTTTCTCGATCGGGCGCTTGGAATCCTGACTTCATCGGGATTTCACTGAGAGCACTGCATGGTTTGCGTACACACTTGCTACGCCGCCTGCGCTGCCACAGCACTGGCTCTAGTGGTGGTTGGCATTTCCTGCAAAACTGGCTATCAGAGCTGCACCATGCGTTCGCCCAGAAAGCAACATCACACTGACATCGTCCTGGAGCTTTTTCATTGTCTTCGAGAGACAGGAAGTGAAAGTCCAGCGGCCGCTATGACTCGGTTTTGCAACTACTTCTGACGAAAAGGAGTTGTTGGACCCTGTAGCCATGAATGCTGGCAAAGCACAAGATAGCTATGTGGTGAGAGGCCCTTCGATCGCCGTTCAAGTTGTAGCCATCGCTGTCCTGGGAAGGGCAAGTTCGCTTTTTGGCTCTTCAGCATACGACAGTACATACATAATTACATACATATCTCGACAGATACACAACGCAGTCAGGGCTCGCATTGGCACGTGTGAACCTGCCACTTGCTATTCCACGACGGTGCTTTCATCCGCCCAGTGCCTCAAACGAAATATGAGTTTGATTACAAGCGGCGGTAAAAGGAGGAAAAAGGATGCAGTCACGCCGCAAAGACCAATGCCGCAGTGCTCTGGTGCCGTTGGCAGGGTTGGCATTTCCGAGCTCCCCATTGCAGCAACCCCACTACCGAACGGCTTAAACAGCAGTTGCTGCAAGGGCCGCGCTGATCGTTCCCCCACACAACGATGCGAAAACGTGTTTATTCCTTATCGTTTTACAGCACATCCTCAACATACTGATACATCTTGATACTGAAACCTTATCGTTAATTTTTATTCCTTATCGTTTTACAGTGAATCTATCAAATAGGGCCGCCAGCTCTTAAATCTTTATAACCGGGTTTTTACTCAAACCCACCTGGTAATCCAACGAAGCATGTCTCCGTTCCCGCGGTGCATGTTCATGAACTGCTGAAAGCGGTAGAGAAAGACATTCGCTGCTCCTTTCACGAAGAGCGGCCGCAGGAAACTCTTGAAGTACTTAACTCCGTTGTTCGGGTCCTTCAGGCGATCTCTGTCGACAAGCCTCTTGTGGATTGCTGCTTCACCTTCTAACCGATTCCTCAAAGCTGGTCCACGCTTGTCATTGTCTAGCTCAGTAATGTCACACCAGTCATCGATCGCATCTTCGTAGGCAAACCAACTGCTTCTACCATCATAAGATGGAGGTACCTTGGTGGTCACCTGCTGGAAAGCTGAAAGACGGTGTAGTTCATTGAGATGACGATGATTCGTCGCGTAAGATTCACTGCCGTGAAGGAGGTAGTCTTCATCTCCTCCATCATGCTCAAAGATAGTCGCAGAGTGGCTAGCCATCGCGCTGTTCTTGGATCGAGCCCCGGGAGAAAACTCTTCCGGTTATCTTCACCTGAGTGAAGTGTGCCGGAGAGACTCCGGTCACCTTCACCTGAGTGAAGCACACCGGGTATTCCGGTTGCCTCCACCTGTGTAGAGAGTACCGAACGGGTACCTCCACAAGTGTGAAGCTTCCCGTTTCCCGGGAGCTCCGCTACCACGTTGAGATGTAACCTGGACGTGTATCCCCTCGCTAGGCGTACAGGAACACAGGCACTCAGGTGTCTCTTTTGCTACAGGCGCACAGCTGTAGTCCACTGCACTAGAACCTTGAGCAACAGGCATGGATACATGCAAGTGATACGTGAAACAGACAGGCACCTGGATGTGTAACATTCAGTGTTCACCCCCCCCACCCCACCTCCCCCCCCTCCCGCCCCCCCCACTCCCCCTTCCCTCCCGCCCCTCCTCCGCTCGCTGACAGGTGCGAGCTTTCTGGAGTTTTCGACGACACGGGACTGCAATGTAGCATCTTTATGTGCGTCTCAGGCTTGTTTTAGACGCCCTTTCGTTGGGATAGGCGGAGTAACGTGGTTGAAAAGGCTGTGATGCTTCCCTAATCCAAGACGCCCACGAAATCCACAGCCTCAACGGCCCATACTTAAGGCATCCCGCCGCTTGCGAGAGTCTTGGTATCCAGTGTTTCGGAATGACGACACCAAAATTCGTACTGATACTACCACTACTAATACTACTCACAATCATCCTGCTTCGTGTTGCTATGAACATTACTTTTACTATAAGTGCGATTCCAACTGTTACTTTTTTCCTACAAGAGCTTGCTGCAGATAGTAGCCACTCGCCGCATGCGCGTACAGCCGGGCCGAGGCGGACGACGCACAGCGTTTCAAATTACTTTGTCAGGGAGAAAAACGGTGTTTCAGCCCTCTTTCAGGCAAAACAAAATTATTGATTGAAACTCAGAAATTGATACGCATATCGACGAATAAAAAATTTAGGGAAACAAAAAAACTTTATTAAAGTCAACCCCCCGGGCCCAAAAAGATTCATATGGCTTTACTAAATCAGGTAGCTATAGGTTTGATCACTTGTAGCATCAACTAAATAAGGTACCTATAAAGTACCAAGTTGCATGATCCTCCAAGTACGGGATTCCCACAAGCTGCATACGTCTGACAACTATACCCATAATGAAAGTCGCTTGCAACCTTACATACTGGGTCTCGGGGTCCTCCAAGTAAACCCTAAACCCTTCTAGTACCCCTATAGATTTGGTACAGGGACCCTTCAAGGAACCCTTGCTAGGTCCCAAGATTCTCCAAGTATAGCACTCGTGTGTCGACATGTTAACGGAGGCCTCTGTGGCCGGGTTCTTTCTGATTTTGTTGAAGCTGTGCCCACTCTTCTTTTTGACACCTCGGTGGCTGAGGGTGAAGAGTGGCCTACAGTATACATACATAGGACTAGGCCCAGGGTTTAGGATTTAGGTTGAAGGATTTGGGTGTAGGTTTAAGATTCGGAATGCTGGGCTGCAGTGTTCAGTGCGCGGTGATGGGTCTTGCGGCCTAGTTCTGGAGATTGAATGTCTGGTCTATGAACCCCTCTGAATATAGGGTATAGACCGCACAGTTACAAAAGTAATTTAATTGTCCATGTACCCGAATAGTACATACTTTGAGCCCAATGTACCCTTACAGGGAGTACTGTGAGTCCAATGTGCATACAAAATGAGTACATGGACCCCTTGGGGTAGTTTTTCGCATCCCCGGGTTGGGTCTACAAGGGATTGGGGATTTGTGGTTTTCGGACGTGGGTTTCGAACAGGCTTTAGGGTCTTCTTGGGTTCCGGGATCCAAAAAACATACTATTCTTGGGGGGCGGGATGGGGGGGGGGTTCTGCAACACACTGCAGGGGTCGTAACCTGGAATCTTGTAGGGTTTGGAGTTGCAGAGTTACAGGGGGGGGTTAGAGCTCAGGGGTTCTATAGGGTTTAGAGATGAGGGGTTCTATGGTTTAGAGTTGAGCGACATTCGTGGCAAGTCGGCTAACCTGAGGTAAAACCTGGGTACTGCCCCCAGACAGTCACAGTCTATGATGAGGGAACAGCCAAGGACTGCAGATACATATACCAATGTTGAAAGAGATGTCACCAAACTGCTTCTGAGTGAGGGAAGTATCCAAAGCGAATGATAAATCTGAACCCAACAGCACTTGAAAGCTTCGTGCTTAAAAGTCATGATGCTTTAGAGGTGTGTGGTCAGGGGTTTAGGGGCCAGGGTTGCAAAAGCTGGGTTTACTTAAGGCATGAGTCCGGAGGGTCAAAGTTGCCCGAAACCCCTGTCTACTTGGAGGGTCGGGGACTTAGTGATTCGAAAGTGTAAAACTAAAGATTCAACGCTCAAAGAAACACACAAAACCCTGTGGCAGCCCGTATGAAACCACATTCATAACCGACAGAAACCCCTTTCCAGAATCGCCACCCCAAACTCTAAACCCTAAACCCTGAACCGCCGATGCTCAGGGCGGGCTGCTCCCCTCGAAATGCCAATTCAGTGTCGAGGCCTCGGTGGCACGGTTGTCATAGAATAACACCCCAAGGGTCCACCAAAGGACCCAATAATTAGGTACTCGGTTTTTGGGTAGTAGTCAAGTAGGTTAGGATTTTGGAGAGTGTATGATTATTAGGTACTTGGACCCCTGGGGGAATAACACTGACAGGTATGAATGGTCTTTTTCAGTGGGCATAACTATAGACTATAGGGTTTAGGGCCGGGTAAATTGGGTTTGACTAAGTGTCGGCTTTTGAAAGTATATTTGGAGTTGCGTTGCGTAAAATCTGGGCAAATACGAAGTTCATATAAAGCCTTTAAAGGTTCATTTTGGGTTTAGGGTTTACCTCGGTGCCTAGAGTTCTTGCTTGTGCCTTGCAGCAAGGTGGTAAGGTGTTTTGAGCCCTAAACCCTGAACCCTCAATGGTGAGGGCACGGTTTAGGCTTTCGGGCTTTGAGTTTAGGGTTCAGGGTTTTTTGGTTTTTGGGTTTAGGGTTTAGGTCAGGTCCTAGTTATAAGGGAAACTCATGCAAAGACAGGTTTAGCGTTCGCCTGAGCCTCGGAATCGCCCAAACTCCCAAGACCTTCAAAAGAAGCAGAAACACACCTTCTTAACACCTATATAACCCTTACCCTAAGGCTCAAAATGGCCCAAAAGCCTCATATAATATGGTCTTTAAGCCCAAAAGCCTTGAAATATGAGTCCTTAGAGCCTTAGGGTTGGGCTCTAACGACTGATATTTTTAAGGCTTCTGTGCCCAAATGCCATACTTTTCAAGGCTTCTGGGCTATAATGAGCCTTAGGGTAAGACAACCACAAGAGGGCAACCCACCAAAAAACAGGTGTTAGGGTAATGTAGGGGCCTTATTAGAATAATAGGTACAATAGGGAGCCCCAAAATAGTGTTGGTAATTATTTAGGCCCCTATACTATACGGCTTAGTTTAGGGCTCAAGGATCTGTGAAGTTGAGGCATGGATTCAGACCCGAGAGCTTTTATGCGGGTGTGAGGCTTCAGGGCAGGGAGACTCGGGGCGAGAGTTTATCTTAACCCTGAAGAACCTACCCTTGAAGCGTTCCTTGGTATGACTTCCTCATACAAAATAGATATTACAGGATAGCTTGGTCGGTGCGAGTCTGCTGTGTGCGTGTGTGTGTGTGCGTGTGTGTGCGTGTGTGTGCGTGTGTGTGCGTGTGTGTGTGTGTGCGCGTGTGTGCGTGTGTGTGTGTGTGTGCGCGTGTGTGCGCGTGTGTGCGCGTGTGTGTGCGGGTGTGCGGGTGCGTGTGCATGGGTGTGTGTGTGTGTGTGTGTGTGTGTGCGTGTGTGTGTGTGC